>CAJQZJ010000838.1:4146887-4258257 GCA_907164525.1 Lophiomys imhausi
GTCCTGGGCTCAGTACTGCACTGTATGGATAAAGTCCTGGGGTCAGTAGTGCACTGTCTGTATAAGGTCCTGGGCTCAGTACTGCACTGTATGGATAGGTCCCGGGGTCAGTACTGCACTGTATGGATAAGTCCTAGGCTCACTACTACACTGTATGGATAAGGTCCTAGGCTCAGTACTGCACTGTACGGATAAGTCCCGGCGTCACTACTGCACTGCTTGTGTAAGGTCCTAGGCTCAATATTCATTAAAAAAAAAAGGGGGTAGGGGTTATAAAAGGAAAGATCATCAATATGCTAGGGCTAAAGACTACAAAACACAGTGTTCTGTTCTCAGAGGTTGAGATTTAAAACAAAATGGGGGGGTGCAGGCAGGGAAAGTCTCAACTATATAGCCCTGGATTGCCTACAACTTATTTTATAGATAAGGCTGGTCTAAACTTAAAGAAATCTGCCTGCCTTTGCTTCCACACCTGGAAACATCTAGTGTTTAAAACTTTTCTATTTGAAGGTATTTTCTTGATAAACAGGAAGAACAACTCATGCCTCTCACTCTTCTGCTCTTCCAAGAGTTTGAGCTCTTCAGAGTGTCTTCAAAACAGGCAAACAGTAGACGTTGAGGAGCTGTTGAGTGAATGAACATGTTATGAGCACAGGGTTACATTTCAGAGCAAGCTGACCAGACACGGTTGCACACACCTTTAATTGCAGCTTTTAGGAAGCCAGGACATGCAGATCTCTTTAAGTTTGAGGTCATCCTAGTCTACAGAGTGAGTTCTATCTATGCCAGTCAGGGTGACACAGTAAGACCCTGTCCCAGCAAAACAAAACAAACAAACTAGATGCTGCAATTAATATAATTTGGCAAAAAAACATTTAATAAATTCACAGAAATGACACAAAGAGGGACCATTATTAAGACATCTGAGCTTGTAAAATGTATTCACTCAGTCACCAACTACTGGTTCACTAAAATTAATTTACAATAGAATTTTAAGACACATATGACTTGTTATCTTGTCTATTTCAACTAACAGAAAGTACAAACCCTAGCAGGGAGCCAGTAGCTATTCCAGAGAAGTCACAACAGGGGCTCTTTATCTGACACCAAAGGTTTTTAAAAGCTAAAGCTCAAATACAAACTTTTATGGGCAAAGAATTTCAAGAGCACAAATGTGAGGAAGTATTTGCCAAAGTTACTGCACAACCAGAAAGGCATTACAATCTGTCTCCAGATTAGGGCTGGAGAGATGACTCAGTGGTTAAGAGCACTTGTTGCTCTTCCAGAAGACCTGAGTTCAATTCCTAGCACCCAGAGGCAACTCACAACCTGTAACTCTAGTTCCAGGGAACCACATGCCCTCTTTTGGAATGCAATACACCCACAGATATAAACTATATATATATATATATATATATATATTAAAATTTATGTATGTATATGTGTATGTATGTATGTATGTATGTATGAATGCTCTATTTGCATGTGTGCCTGCATGACAGAAGAGGCATAAGATCACATTATAGATGGTTGTGAGCTACCATGTGGTTACTGGGAACCTAACTCAGGACCTCTGGAAGAGCAGTCAGTGCTCTCAACTGCTGAGCCATCTCTTCAGCCTCATAAACAATATCTTAAAGGTTAAAAATAATTGCCCCCAGACCCAGGGAAACTGCACTAGAGCTGAAGTAAATCAGAAATAAAATTCAGAATAGACACAGAGCAGACTCCTGGTCCCAGAACTAGGAATTCAAAGCTATTTCTGGCTGTTACCATATAGGGCTGAAACATGGACACATGGCTGACTGAGGGCTGCCCTAGGCAAGCTATTTCATGCCCTGTGTACAATTTACAGTTCTCTTTAGCCTTAAGTGTGAGCCTCTAGTTAGTTAAAAGTTCTCAGCCAGGTGGTGCAGGCACACACCTTTAATCCCAGCACTTGGGAGGCAGGGGCAGGCGGATCTCTGAGTTCGAGGCCAGCCTGGTCTACAGAGTGAGTTCCAGGACAGCCAGGGGTACACAGAGGAACTTTGTCTTGAAAAAAAAAAGAAAGTTCTCAGATACTAACTTGATCACTTCTTAGGGTAACTGCAAGGTATTTAAGGGATGTTTCTGCCATCAATCAGCTGCAAAAGGCAGGTTAGAACTTCAGACCTGAGCAATCTCAGCAAACTTACTTGAATGGATGGCCTTCTTCTGACTTCTGCACAGCTTGAATGACAGACTTGTAGACTCTGAAGCTGATGGTGACAGAGAGAAGAGCCAGGATAAGGTAAGAGACCACACTGATAACACTAAAAGCTGCCAGGGAGAGCAGCATGATCAGCGTGGTGCCGAAGACAAACCCAGTCTTCTTCACATCTCGCCAGAAAATCAGATCATGCACTGCCAAGAGAGAGGGAACAGAAGTTAGTGAACCCAGGACCACCCTGTCTGTTCTGCATTTTACTGGCTAAGCCATCTATCTTCTGAGTGTCCTGGTACCTCTTTATTGTTGGTTTTGTTATTTTTTGTAGCCTAAGCATGAACTCATGATCCCCTGAGAGCTGGGATTGCAGGGCCTGTGACACACACCTGACCACATTGTTTTTATTCCTGAGACAGGGTCTTGCTAAATCGCCTAGCCTGGCCTCATAAAAATGGACAAGGCCTCTAGAGTTGGACAAATTAAGAGTCTGAGTCTTGGTAATTTCTATCTGTGTTATTTATTTAACCTTTCCAAGCTAGCCTCCATTGTACAGTTAAGAAAATGGCACCTTCTCCCTAAAGCTGTTCCAAGGCTAATGCAGGAAGATGCATTATTACCTACATGCAACAAACTTATGTGATTTACTAGGAAGGACAGGTTTCATGATTCCTGATAGGAAACTGAGTCATGGAAAAAAGAGGGTACCACTCAGGTGCACATGATTTAACTGAGACTATTCAGGAAAATTGAACAGAAGGATGCCTACCTAAGAGGGCTGGTACTATACAGGACAATTCCTATAGTCAGAGTTCAGGCACATACACATGTCAAAGTTCTTATGTCTGTAACTGTTGTTTCAATACAGAATGCAGAAGGCTCCATGTCACCAACAGAAGAAACACTGATGATATGTGCCCCTGAATATGACACATCCGAGAAAAACACAATATTGTTTATATGGAATTCCAGACCAAAATACATACTTTTTGTAAAAGAGAAAATAACTAAACAAATTCGACTTGAAAAATAGTCTACAAAATAACTGATCTATATTCTTAAAAACTACCAGTGACAACAGGGGCCGGAGAGATGGCTCAGCAGTTAGGAGCACTGGCTGCTTGCTCTTCCTGAGGTAAGCCTCCACACGGTGGCTCACAGCTATCTGTAACTCCAGTTCCAGGAGATGTGAAGCCGCCTTCAGGGCTCCATGAGCACCAGGCATACACATGATGCACATATATGCATTCAAGTAAAACACTCATATAAATAAAATTATCAAATCTAAAAGCCTTTCTTTGTAAAATCTTTTACAAAGAAAGAAAATAGATTTCTATATTTGCACAAGTCAGAAAAGGCCACTGTGTCCTCATGGATTTTATTGTCATCTGCTAGAAAACTCATACGAGGTAGCCTGACCTACAATAATTACATACGTGACTAGTGCCCCATAGAGGCATACAGAATGTAAACTATGTACCAATACAGAAAGGCCCTGGGCACAGCCTTAAAATTATCAGTGGAATTAGGGACTAGGTCAAAACATTTACTGTTAGAAAAATGGAACTGCAGATAAAGGGCACTAATAGATCACTGTACACATCAAACCTCCAGCTTGTTCCTTCGCTTCACGCAGGCCTTGGCCTGCAGGTACTTCCTGCCCTACACACACTGTACCCTGTCATTTTGTATGACCTTACAGGTTTATTTCTCTCAGAAATAACCACCACTTCAGTTACTTCTCACAGGCTCTTCAAATCTGTGATGGTCCAGCTCATAATCCAGAGCCAGTGTGACTACAACTTCCATTCAGTTTCTGTTACTGCCCCTCACACAGAAATTTGCCAAGTGGAGACTAAGCATTTTCAGTACAGAACACCAAAGGGTACTGGCAAGCCCTTTGGAAACTTTTTTTTTTTTTTAATCTCTTTTGATTCTCTGGTAGAGTTAGGAGGAAAAAATTACAAGGAAAAATGTGAGAAATAGGGCAGTTGTCAAAGTCTAATATATTGAAGCCATTAGAATGGGTGTTCATGTTAAGACCACAAAACTAGCAAGAAGCTGCAGTAGTTTTGTCTCCGTAATTCATTTGTTCCCATGGCCAGTACAGCTTTTTAAAGCAGCAAATTAGCTAGGTATGGTGGTGTACACCTGGAATCCCAGACCCTGGTGGGTGGGGGTAGGAGGGTCTGGAGTTCAAGGTTATTTCCACTTCCTGAGCCAGCTGAGATAGATGTGCACAACAAATTGCCTGGAATTTGTGGTGCAAAGGATCAAACCAAGGACTTCATGTGTGCTAGGCAGGCACTCTACCAGCTGAGCTATCTCTCCCCTTCCCATTTTTTCACTTTTTAATTTTGAAGTTGGCCTTGGGCTTCTGATCATCTAGCTGACTCAGCTTCTTGAAGAGTTGATTACAAAATCCGTGTCACCAGGGACATCTCTTTCAAGGGATGGAAAGGGAGACAAGAGACAAGAGGGGCTAATGGAGTATGAATCTGATCAAAATACATTACATACATGTGTGAAATGTCACAACGAAATTCATCATTCACCCTCTCTTTTAGCTGATAACATACAAACAGATTTTAAAGTACAGGATTTGCAACCTTTGCCACTGACCAGCTAGGTAATTTGGGACAAAATACAGAACTTCTGTATGTGGGATTCCCACTGTAAGACACAGTAACTCCCTTGTAGGGATATGCCAGGATTGACTGAGTAAGTGTGGAAGCACCAGGGCACAACCGAGTTGTAGCTAGTGCCTGATGTAAGCTAGGATCCCTCACTTCACGGACAGTCTCAGCACACAATACAATGGAAAACTGACAAGCAAAAGTTTCTTACAGAGCAACAAAGACTTGCTTTCTTTTTTGCATTGATGCTAACAGAATATAAAATTAAGATTGGGGGATCAAAAAGGAGTTTTAAACTAAATTTCTCTAGAAAAGATTATATTTAGAGCCAGGCATGGTAGCATACATCATTAATCCCAGCACTTGGGAGACAGAGGCAGGCAGATCTGAGTTCATGGCCAGCCTGGTCTATAGGGTGAGTTCCAGAGCTATCCAGAGAAACCTTGTCCCGAAAAATCAAACAAAAGAAAAAAATTATATTTAAAGATTTTGTTTTTTAGTTCATATGTAATCTCTGTTCCATATACTTGGTGTGCTCAGCTGCCATGGAGGGCAGAAAAGGACATCACATTTCATGGAACTGTAGTTACAGATAGCTACCATGGGGGTGCTGGGAATCGAATCTCTGTCCTCTGAAAGAGTAACCAGAGCTCTTGGCATTTCTCTAGTCTCATTAGTTATTTTTCTATGCTTCTGATGTAAAGCCTTTGTACATACTGAGTGTAGAGTGAATCTCTTGTGCACTGTAATAAAAACCTGATGTCCTACTAGCTCAGGCAGGAAATAGAAGGTGGGACATCCAGAAGAAAGAGTAGAATTCTGGGATAGAGTCAGGAGGGAAGAGATTGGACCTGGACTCTGAGGAAGATGGACACATGAAACTTAGGAGATGTAACTGGCCACATGCAGACACAAAATAGAATAAATGAGATAATAAGTTATGAGCTAGTTAGGGAATAAGCCAAAGTTTATGGCCTAATCATTTATTCACAAATAATTAAGTCTCAGGGTCGTTATTTTAGGGAATGAAGAGGCTGGGTGGAAAAGCACACGGTTACAACTGAGCATGTTCATGTTGATGGGGAACTGCAAGCGACTCCTCCCTGCTTCCCATCAAGCCTTTTATAATGTGGCTGCGATGGCTATTCTAGGTCGTCAACCCAACTACGTCTGGAATTAACTAAAACACAAGTGACTGGGTACATCTGTGAAGTCTTTCTGTTTTTTGTTTTCATTTAAAGTGGAAAGACCTACTTTTAATTCAGATCTTTTTAGACAGGATTTCTCTGTGCAGCCCTGGCTGTCCTAGAACTCATTCTCTAGACCAGGTTGGCCTCAAACTCAGAGATCGGTCTTCATCTGCCTCCTGAGTTCCATATCTTTTGAGGTAAGAAGATCCACCTTTAATCTGGACCACATCTTCTGCTGGCAGCCTACGTAGAGGACCCGGAAGAAGGAGCTTTCATTCTTTGCCTGATTGCTCTCACTCTCACTGGCAAGTCTATCCCTTTTACTGGCATTAGAGCAGATTTCTTTGAGATTCTAATATATACTGAAGACTGGCTGAGACATCCAGCCTCATGGACTGAACACCTACTGGATTCTTGGAGCTTCTGTTGGTAGAGAGCCATTGTTAGAGTAGCTGGACCACAGCAGGTAAACCATTCTAATAAGTCCTGTATATATGTACATGTGTACACAAAGTTATATGTACATGTGTACAAACAAAGTTTTTCATTCTATATGTTCTAACTCTCTAAAGAAGCCTACAGTGGCCATACTACTTTGTAAAAATGGGCTTATTTAACATCCTGAGCAGTTACCATTCCTTCAGAAAACTCATTATAAACAAAAAGCCAATGGGGCTGGAGATATGGCTCAGTGGTTAAGAGTGATTGCTATTCTTCTGAGGGACCAGAGTTCAATTCTTAGCACCCACATTAGGCAGCTCACAACTATCTGTATCTCCAGCTCCAGAGGATTTGATGCCTTTTTCTGGTCTCTACAGCCATCTGAAAAAACATAGCAGTCACACACAAATAAAAATAAAAGAAAAGCTAAGAGAAACTACTACAGACAAAACAAAACATTTGTCTCATGGGCAATATACAATCTTAAAAAAGCATTAGCACAGGATATGTGGCCAGACAATAAAGATCTCTAAGTGATTTCTACCGATAAAGCTGCAGCTTCAATTATATTGATATGTAAACAACAGTATGATTTTGTGTATATTCGCATGTTAAAGTGTCCCATTTATCTCTATGGGATGAAAACCACCTAAATCTCACTATAATTCAAGTACTGAAAGGGCTGTGCATGCATCTTCAGTATAGCAAGAGCCTTAAGGTCCTCTCTCTATCTGAACTTCTTTTCAGGACACTGCCCTGTTACTGCTGCAACACAACACAACAAAACAAAACATAGTAAGGAACGCCTAGGTATGCATGCTTTACAGAAACACATGCTCAATCCTCAGCAAAGTCAAGGGAGCAATCAGGGAGTGGTCTGTGGTCCTCTCTATTCTACATTTATTTAATGTGAGAGTGAGTGCATGAGTGCATGATATCAAACACTTTCAGAGGTTGGTTCTGTTAAAAGCTGACTCCCCTTTTCTGCTTTCACTATTGATTTTAATATGGCTTAAATAATAACAAGAGTCTCCATTCTCCCTACTGTCCAGCTTCCAGACTTGTTTTCAAAGTCTTGGTATTTCCCAGGTAAAATGAGATTCCCATTGGGCAGTGTGTTTTTCACACCAGCAGACCTGGCAGAGCTTTCTGAATCTGGCCAACCACAATGATGTTAAAAACTTTAACAATGTGTTTATGCTAAACCCTAACACTTCTGTTAAGCTTTGCTTGCAAAGGTCATGAAAGACCTATATAAGATTCTCCCTGCTGTAGCTGGGAGTAAGTGCTTGCTCACTCCTGATCCTGAGGACAGCAGGTGGCCCAGCCTTTACTTAAAATTCTTGTTTTTCACATTGTGGTCACTGTGAGCATTTGGATCTCAATCTGAGACTACAATACTACAACAGTGTTCTCCTTCAACCATGTAGGTTCTGGGCACGAACTCAGGTCAGGCTTGTATGTTGCTTTGTAAACTTAGGGAAAAGAACAGCTGTCTGCCACAAATTATATGTACTGATATACTTGTTCCATGCCATTAAAGCAAAGAGTAAGATAACCAATGGAATCTTTCATGCTAAAAAGGATTTTATTTAAATACCTGTATTACCATGTATGTTTTCTTCAATCATTCACATTTACATGTTCTATGTAAAA
The DNA here is from genome assembly GCA_907164525.1 of Lophiomys imhausi. Classification (NCBI taxonomy): domain Eukaryota; kingdom Metazoa; phylum Chordata; class Mammalia; order Rodentia; family Muridae; genus Lophiomys; species Lophiomys imhausi. The sequence goes on from CAJQZJ010000838.1 coordinate 4,154,996, forward strand.
CCTTTCAGAGATCATTTATTGGAAATACAGAATTTTAAAAGTAACAAAACCTCAAGAAACCAATATAAAGTCAATATAGTGGCTATCAAAGGAAGTAAAATATCTAAATGTATGATCATATATTTTTAATTATTTCTACTGTAACATGTACAGAAGATTGTTTTATAGGATCTCTGTTCAGAATGTGTCAACATCACATTAGGATATATGTTTGTGATAGGTGTGTAATGAAACCACACCTAGCATTTCTTAGGGTCTTAAGTTAACTGTGCTTAGTATCAGACAAGAGAATTCAAAGAAGTCATCAAAATAAATAATGCCAGAAAATGGGAACAACACTCCAAACAAATCTGACCATCCTCTCCCAGCTCTCTTCATATCTGCTGAGAATGAACAAAAACACTAAGATTTTCAGTTAAGACGGACATGGTGGCGCACGCCTTTCATCTCAACACTCAGAAGGCAGAGCCAGGTGGATCTCTGTGAGTTCAAGGCCAGCCTGGTCTCACAAATCAAACCTGTCTAGAAAAAAAAAATTTTTTTTCAGTCACATAATAAAATAGGTTTGGTCAAGCAGTCAAAGGAAAATTAGCCAAGATTTAAAATGCAAAAGGCCAACAAGGGTAAGAATACCATAAAAAGCTAAAATAAATGCCTTGGATAACACATTAAAGTTCTTTAACTGGCTAGGATGGCAGAAGGCATTTAGCTGTGTCCCATTGCTCTCACTCCCTTCTAGCAAACACACATTATGACATGCTACCTGCTCTGCTCCCCCCAAGAGGCTCAGCATCTATCACAAATGCATTCTAGTCCACTTTTAACATTAGGTCAGAATTGCTAAGCAGGGTCACAAATTTCCATTCTGTTCAATCTGTTGATCTGTTTTAGAGTGTTTGATGCTAGAACCTGACAGTTCTAAGACTAGACTCACAAACTGCAGCATTCAGTCACCACTGTTGTCCACCTCAGGCCTACAAAGTCCTTCCCTCACTTGCCCACAGGGATCATCAGAGACTGCCTAGGTCAGTGATATACTTAAGTGATGCTTAGGGGATGTCTTCCTGTTTTGGAAGGCTGCCTCATGAGAAGCATCCTATTCATCACTTCTTCATCTTCTGGTCTCATCTGAAGATGGACTATCATGTTATTTACTTAGTTTTGGTCCTTAAGCCACAGTTGCTTTTGGTACTTGGTGTCAATACTGTGCATCTGGCAAGATACACACTGCCACCTATTTCTCAAACAAGATCCAAACTGTCTTCTGGTCCTTAACTTTGAGTCTCACTGCTAGGAGGACATCATGGCATGGCTGTACCTTTCCTGTCCCAAGTGCTTTCTCTGCTTTGCTGCCTTGGCTGCTCGATGCTGGGCACCATACCAAGATGATTCTTCCAATTTTAACTTCACTTCTTGTAAAGTAAACTCTAGGTTTTCTGACCAAGATCTGTTTAGCAGTAATCGACTCATAATGTTTCTCTCACAAGCCAACTACTTCTTCCTCAGTAGGTGACCAATGGCTGCTTCTGGGCTCTCTCAGGCCATCACTTAAGAGTAGATGCACATGCCTTTAATCTCGGCACTTGGGAGGCAGAGGCAGGCGGATCTCTGTGAGTTCAAGGCCAGCCTGGTCTCACAACACAAGTCCAGGACAGCCAGGGCTACACAGGACAACCCTGTATTGAAAAACAAAACAAGAACAGATGTGTGAACTCTGTAGTTCAGTGCTCGTCCTTTGGGCACGCTCTAAAACACTTGGATCCTGGCTGCCACCTCCTGTCTGCATCAGGCTCCCTTCCTTGTGGAGCAGCCCGAAGCACCATGTCCAGCAGCAGTTCCCCATGGTATGATGTCCAGGCACCAGCAGCTGCATTTGACAGCTCTGGAGAGCTTGGCTTAGGTGGCCGTTATTGCAGTGGCCTAAAGGAGCCACAGGAGCAGAAGCACAGTGTGGTGGCTCTAGGGAGCAACTCCAGGAGCCCAGCCCTGAAGCCGCCACATTATTATCATTATTTTTTAATAAAGGAAAACATTTATCGGAGCTGGCTTACAGTTTCAGAGGTTTAGTCCATTATTGTCATGGTGGGAAGCATGGCAGCATACAGGCAGATATGGTGCTGGAGAACTGAAAGTTCTGCAACTTGATCCGAAGACAACAGAATAAGACTGTGTTACACTGGCCATAGCTTGAGCATAGGAGACCTCAGAGCCCTATTTTTTATTTTTAATGGGAAAAAAAAGTTTTTTTTGCCTCAATACTGTGCATCTGGCAAGATACACACTGCCACCTATTTCTCAAAGAAGATCCAAACTGTCTTCTGGTCCTTAACTTTGAGTCTTACTGCTAGGAGGACATCATTGCACAGCTGTACCTTTCCTGCCCCTGAGGGATTTAAGGATGCCAGGTGCAGTACCTGTAATACACCAAAAGAGGGCACTGCCATCCTAATAGCATTCTCAAAAGAAGGAAGAAGCCACCAGTCTGCAAATTCAGTTGGCAGCAGCAATGACCCTTGATGACTTCCTCATCAATTTATTTGCTATATTATCAAATTTAGGCAAAGAGTTCTGTTTCATTTTAAGCTCAGAAATCCCCAAGGCTCAGCAGAATTTAACCTACTGTCCCAAGCAGGGTTTCTCTGTGTAGCCCTGGCTGTCCTGATACTTGCCTCTGCCTCCCTAGTGTTGGGATTAAAGGGTAGAAAATGCTTATTCTGAAAAAGGAATGAAACTGACAAAACCCCCAATCAACTTTAACTTCATTTTTTAAAGAACAATTCAAGATCTACACAATATTTTATTTTCTTGAAGAAGTCTTTTGTTTTAATCTTCTAATATTCCATACATCTAAGAAAATTTAAGTGGGGGGAAAGTCAGGCTGGCTGGAGAGATTGGCTGACTTCCCATTTATAGCACAGGCTGGCCACCAACTAACTAGTGATCTTCCTCAGCTTCCTCAGTGCTAGGATCACAGTCTTTTGTTACCTGCCTGGCTAAAGACAGGCTTTATGACTACAAAAGGGAAAACTGTCCATTAGTAAAGAGGAATGCTCACCTAGAGGCATTTGCTTTTAGCATGCTAAGGTGCCAAGTTCCATCCCTTGCACTGCCAAATTAAAGGCAAAGCAGGGGGTTCAGTTAAAAAAAATAGTTTACTGAAATAAAAAGATGCAGGCATTTCTCCATGAATTATTTCTTTTTTGGATTAAGTTTTCATTACACTTTTTTTATTTCATTAACTTTTCATTAAATTAAATTATAAATGAAACCACCTTTTAAATTGAAGACATATTAGATGTCTGTAAGTTCAGATCCTGTATTTGTGACTATTGAAATGGCTTAAGTCTGCTCTACCAATTTGACATTAATCCAGCACATGCCCCTCCACGTGGCATAGATAATGACAGGGGAAAGCTCTCACTGTCACACACACATACTTTGGCCACAGAAGAAGCAGGCAGCAGGCCAAAGAAATCTATAGGGACCCCCTTAAACTAACAGCCCCAGACTTAGAAAAGAAACTATTTTTCAATCATTAAAACCTCCCATTGTCTTTACTCTCAATTTCCAAGAGACCAGCCCTACCCAGCTGTGTGAAACTCTTGGATCTCCCTTATTTAAGGATGCAGGTAGATAATAAATGGGTAAAGGAAGATACAAGGAGTCTTGTTTTCTTTTCTTCCCCTATTAAGTCTGGGTGTAGTTTTGCACATGTCAGACTACTGAACTAGCAAATTAAGAAACAGCACAGAAGATGGGTGTGGTTTTCACACTGGAAGTCCCATCCCTGTAAACAGTTATACCTGTAATCCCTTGGGAAGCTGAGGCAGAAGGATGATCATGAATTTAAGGCCAGCCCGGGCTACACGGCGAGGCTACACGGCGAGACTATCTCAAACACACAAGAAAACAGTACAGAGACCAGAGCCACTGGGCCACACTGTAGAAATAATTAAATTATTTACTAGTATTTAGATTATATTTAATTGGTTGGCAGCAGTTAATCCTTAACCAGCCATTATAAATGAGCACACAGAGACATCATAGATTTTAACAAGCCTTGGCCTGAACTGAGCAATCTTGGCCCACCTAAGCTAGTTCTTAATTCTATTTCTGAATAAAGCACCATATACTATACATACGTCTCCTGGGCTGTTTTTCTCTACGCTATGCCGATGTCCCAGGTTACGTGGAATGAGGTTCTTTTCTCTATCTCATGGTGTGTGTCCTCCTTCCTGCTCTTTGCTGCTTGTCTTTAAGGCTTTTTCTACTTCACCTACTGGAGGTTTCTTCTTGCTACTGCAGGCTTCTCTACTTCATCTACTTCTCTGCTTCTGAAGCCCTCACACCTTAGTCCTGCCTACTTCTGTCTTTGCCCAATCTCAGGCCTCAGCATTTATTCAACCAATCAGAGAATGCCTCAGAAGGGGCAGTAATCAGATCTCAGCATTGAAATCAGCCTATCAAACCTTCCCCAACATACCCCCCTTTAAGTCTAACAAAAAGGCTCCTTTTCTTAATAACAATAAACACAATACAATAAAAACAATTATGAAAACTAAAAGGTGTGACTTCTATTCTCAATGTCCAGTCCATATGTATTTGACTACTCAACTAGGAAATATATTCTATTACATATCTCTCTTGATGAGTTTAAGGATCTATACCTAATTCAACTTCCATCTTAACTTACATTATTAACTACATCATCTTAACCTTGTAACATCCTTTTAATTCCTAGATGGCTTAAAACTTATTGTGAGACTATAACTATGTAGTCTTCAATCACATCACAAACCTGAGAAGGATAAATATATCTGAATAGATAGGAAGTGTAAAGCAAGCAACTTCCAAAACTATGAAATGACAGACAACTGGCTGCCTATACAGTCCCCAGTTTCTATAACATTGGAGCATCATCTTCAGCCTTCTGGCCAAGCATGTCTCACAGACTTAGTTTTGGAGCAGGAAATAAGATTTGCTCATTCTGTCTTTGCAGAACCAGTCCATCTTTGGACTGTATATATAGTCTGTTGAGAGAGCAGGGGCGTTTCTTCACAGTAAGAATTATCTCCTGATGGAGATTTTTGATGCTCATTGTCTCTTTCCAAATCCAATGGGAACTGTCAGGGGCTGACAGTCTCATGTCAAAGAATTTTTTAAATAATAAAAATATCTTTAAATGCCATATTCTACAGATCTCTTGAGGTTTTTGAAGCCCATCTATCCATCTCCATTGAGCAAGCAAATGTTGTGTGTCTCTAACAACTTAATATCTGATTAACTTAGAAAACATCCGAGATTAACTAAATTATTCTAATAAAATCAAAAGTCTGAATGACTATCAATGTGTATTTCTTTTTCTTTTTTCTTTTTTTTTTTTGAGACAGGGTTTCTCTGTGTATCTCTGGCTTTCCTGAACTTGCTTTGTAGACCAAGCTGGCCTCGAACTCACAGATCTGCCCGCCTCTGCCTCCCCCGTGCTGGAATTAAAGGAGTGTGCCACCACGCCTGGCTCAACTTGCATTTCTTAATAATTCTAAACAGTTTGCGATAGTTACTGTCAAAAGGACTAGAACTTCACATTGCAATTTTAAGAATTACATAAGTACAATACCTAATCAAAATATAGCCTTTTGTATCAATATACAAAGATTTATAGGAGTAGAATCAATAATCTACCCTTTTTTCCTATGATTCTCCTATGTCTATAACCTTAATTTTGTATTAATAACAAGGATCTATACCACACTAAAGTCAAACACTAGTTAATTGCTGGCAAATCTGAACATATACAAAAAAGTTTTTAAAAGGTTCTCATAAAGCTCAGGCTGGCCTCAAACTCTAAACTAGCAGAATAAACTTGAATTTCTGATCCTCCAACCTCCATCTCCCAAGTGTTGAGATTACTGAATGTGTAATGCTTCTGCAATGCCAGGGTTCAAACCCAAGGGTTCCTGTATGCTAGGCAAGTACTCTAGCAACTGAACTGCCTTGAAGGCGCAATCCTCCTGCCTTTACCCTCTTCCGTCCTCTGCCAGTGTGGGCCACCTAAGCCAGCCTCAATCAACTTTAAATTGTAGTCAGTTTGTCTGTCTTTCTCTGTTAGTTGATGCAGGTAAATAACATGATTTTAGACTTCACAATATTGAAAATGTGACACACAGTTCTTACCTGAGACAAAATTAAAAGCAAAACCGCATATTAGGTGATATGAATACCCCTGATTTTTGAGGTCTTAATTTCCCTAGCAGCTCTAGCAAGTAACTCTCATACAGAAACAGTGGGTATACTGGCTAGTTTTATGTCACCTTGACACAGCTGGAGTCATCAGAGAGGAGGGAGCCTCAATTGAGAAAATACCTCAAGATAGGGCTGTAGGCGAGTGTGTAGAGAATTGTCTTATTTCACTAAATAAGTGATTGATGGGAGAGGGCCAGCCTGCTGTGGCAGGTAGTCCTGGGTTTTATAAGAGAGTAGGCTGAGAAAGCTGTAGGGAGCAAGCCAGTAAGCAACACTCCTTCATGGGCCCTGTATCAGCTCTTACAATTCAGATTTGTGCCCTGTGTGAGCTCCTGTCCTGACTTCCTTCAGTGATGAGCGGTGATGTGGGAGTGTAAACCAAATGAACCGTGTCCCTGCCAAGCTGCTCTGGTCATGGTGTTTATCATGTTTACCACAGCAATAGTAGCAGCCACAACTAAGACAGTGGGCATCTGGGGAATGGACAGACACCCGCCTCTGTTCTATTCTCCCAACACAGCAAAGCTGAAAATCATTTCAGATTAACCAACAACAGAATTACCACCTAGATTTTATTCCCAACCTCTGGCCTTCCCTCAGGCAGTGGTGGAAAGCCAGGGCTTCATGAGTGCTAAGCAAGTGCTCTATCACTGATCTACACACTCACACTACTTTTTGTTTTTGAGACATGGTCTCACTCTGTAGCCCAGGCTGGCCTCAAGCTCACTGTAGTCCTCCTGCCTCAACCCCCTAAGTGCTAATATCACAGATGTGAGCCATCATGCCCAGTTTCTACATTTTTAAAGATTGTGCTAATGGGCTGAAGTTGGCTCAGTTTTTAAACGCACTTGTTGCCCTTGTAGAGAATTAGGGTCAGTTCCCTAATTCACCTTTCTCACTGTAAAATTTGTATCTTGGGTCCCCAGCCTCAACCCCAAAAGCCCATGTGGTTAAAGGCTGATCTGCAGAGTTGCAGTTTTGGGCAAGAGGCAGGGCCTAGTGCAGGTCCTAGTTCATGGGGTGTTGGGGGCTGTGGGACAGTTTCTTCTGTGTCCTGCCATAGTGGCAGCTTTGCTTCAGCACATTGGCCCTACAATGGGTGATGTCACAGGCCCAAGAGCAACAGAGCCAACTGTGAGCCCAACAAACCTTTTCCAAGGTATTTCAGGCATCTGCTACAGCAGCAGAAAGCTGACTAACCCAAAAACCAACACCTCAAGAGCAACCACTGCTGTCTCCCCACTCTCTGTCCCAGTTCTTTTGTTCACAGGTCATACAGATGTAACTGACATAGTACACATTATTTTATGCTACCTTTTCCACTGAGCATAATTTCTGAGATTCATTTATATTGATGCAAGCATCAAACAAAATGAAAAAACAAAACAAAACAAAACAAAACAAAAAAAAACCCCAGCTATGTCCAGCTGGAGAGATGGCCCAGAAGCTAAGATCACTTGCTGCCAAGGCTGACAAATGTGAGTTCTATCCCTGGGACTCACATGGTAGAAGGAGAGAACCAACTTCCACAAGTTGTCCTGTGACCTCTACACAGACAGCTATGTCAAGGGGGTGTTTATTCCCTTACTGACAGATTACTCTTTTCAGCTTCAGGACATTATTAGTAAAATTGCCATGAAAGGATATATACATCTTTGTGAAAGATTTTTTACTCCTCTATAGTGGAGTTGCTAGGTCACAGAACAAACTGTATTGCTTTTTAAGAATCTGCCCAACTTTCCTCATTTATATTCTCAGCCACAGCCCGTGAGACTCTCACTGCTCTACCACCTCTACCACCCCACCTTCCCTGGGGACTGTCTTTAACTTTAGCCATTAGAACTCATGGACTATTTAAACTGTGGAAGAGTCAGTGTTGGACACATTTACACTGTATTACTAGTCATTTGTGTAAAGTTCTTTTGGGAAGCGTCACTAGTCTGTTCAGTCCAATTTAGCCCAATAGATACTTTGGTAAGTACTTTCTCAAGGCAGTGGCTTATTGATGTCTTTTATTTTGCAAAATTAAAAATTAACTTTGACGAAATCTAACTTATTTTGAGATTAGTGCACCCAATGACCTAAGAATCCTTTGCCTAGCCCCATACCATGAAGATGCTTTTCTCTTCCTTTGAAACAGTCTTACTACTCAGCCTGGGCTGAACTCAGTCCTCTTATCTGACCTTAGGCATATGCCACCATGTTGACTTTGTAAGATTTTTTAAAAAGTAGTTTTCTTTAAGAAGTTTTTATATTTACTGATTTCTCAACTTTGTATACCATCTGATATCAGAACTAGTGGACAACATCCTAAGACATCGACTTTAAGACTTGCCACTTGGTATATACATAATGCCCCTCCCCCATTTTCAAATATGAGTAGAATCTGTGATTGATTAGGATGGGGTAGTACTGAAGTAAGGCACCACGAGAGGACCGAGGCTAGAACCTGGGGGTAGCTCTAGAAGCTAAACATGACCACCCCTCACCACTCCACAGTTAACAGCCAATAAGAGTGGGGATCTAGGGTGAGAAAGATAGCTTAGCCATTAGGAGTACTGCTCTTGCAGAAGACTGGAGTTCAGTTCCCAGCACCTACATCCAGTGGCTCACAAGTCTGTAACTCTAGCTCCAGGGGTTCTGATGCCCTCTTCTGGCCTTTGCAGGTACCTGTACTGATGTGTATATACCATATACATAAAGGATTTGTTTTTTGAGACAAGATCTCACTATGTAGACCAGGCTGGCAACAAGCTTAGAGTTCCACCTGTCTCTGTAGGTCTGTGCCTCCTGAGTGCTGGGGTTAAAGAAAATAGAAAACCTAACTGTTAACAAAATATAAAAGCCTAAATAGATACTGTGTATGCCAGATCCAGTTAGGTGAGTCCTGAAAAGTTGTGGTTTGGGTGTGTTGCTAAAAGCTTCCATAGATAAAAATGCTAAAAGAATGGAAGTTTCCTGTCTGTCCACCCCGCCCCAAGACAAGGTTTCTCTGTGTACCAAGTCCTGGCTGTCTGTCCCAGAACTCACTCTGTAGACCAGGCTGGCCTTGAACTCACTGACATTCACCTGACTCTGCTTCCTGGGATTAAAGGCCTATGCCACCATGTCTGGCCATTACAGCTTTGAACTGCCATGTGGGTGCTGGGACTTGAATCTGGGTCTTTTGGAACAGCAGCCAGTGCTCTTAACCACTAGGACATCTCTCCAGTCCCCTCTAGTATGTCTTAAACATACTTGCTAAATAAAAAACATGTGGGTACTGGGAATTAAACCTTGGTCTTCAGCAACAAGTACTGTCCAGCCCTCCTTTTTTGTTAAATGTAAATTTAAACGGTTACATATTGGGGGAGGGGACAGGGTGGCCCAGGGTACTCTCAAGCGCAAGATCTTCTCTTTTAGTGTCTCAACTTCTGGGACTTCATGCAAGTACCAACTTACCTGGCCTGCAACTCCTCACCTTCATAATCTTTTTAAGTTATTTACTATTATTAGTATACAATAAATTGAGTTTTAAGTATTAATTTTTTAAAATTGTGTGTGTGTGTGAGTGCATTTCCCCATGAAAAGTAGAAAAGACCACTGGACCTTCTAGCTGGACTCACAGGTGATTGCTGACTCATCTCTTTAGCCCTTCAGCACTTTATTTTATTGTAGTTTTAGGGATCAAACCCAGGGCCTCATGCACACTAGACATATGCTCTAAAACTCATGTTTTGAATGGTAACCAATTTATGTCTCCTGTAATTTTGTTAAATTCATTTATCAGTGCTAGCTGTTGTTTTACAGGATGGATTCCTTTCCTCCTTTCACACTTTTTTTTTCACAATGAGATTTCTTTTAATGTGGGGGGGGGTTGGAAGGGTGGAGGGTGGGTCTGAGGCAAGGTGGGAGATGGGAGGGAACAAGATGCATGATGTAGAATTCACAAAACAAAAAATATAAAGGAAAAGGGGAGAGATTCGATATTAATAGACATTATCCTATTTTTTAATCTTTTTTTAAATACTTTATTTTTTTTTCTTCAAGTTACATCTCAGTAACAAACCCCTCCCTATTCCCCCTTCCTATCCCGCCCTTCCACCCTCTCACACTTTTCTTTAAGAGTTATTTTAAGTGTAGTTTCTATGTGTGTTTTGTGTGTTCCACACGAGTTCAGGTTGGATCCCTCTGAAGTTGGATTCACAGACTGTGATGATCTGGCTGACATAGGTACTAGGAACCAAACTTGGGTCTTCTGTAAGAGCAGCAAGTGCTCTTAGTTTATGAGCCATCACTCTAGTCCACTGTTTTGGTTTTTTAAATAATTAAAATTTTTTTTATGTGCATTGGTGTTTTGCCTGCATGTGTATCTGTGGGAAAGTGTCATATCTTGGAGTGCCAGACAGTTGTGAGCTGCCATGTGGGTGCTGGGAATTGAACCTGGGTCCTCTGGAAGAGCACTCAGTGCTTAACCACCTCTCCGGCCCTTGCCTGTTTTGTTTTGAAATAGGGTTTCATCATGTAGCTCATGTTGGAATTGAGCTCACTGTCATGGTGGAAATTGGTTCTCTCCTTCTACCATGTGGGTCCTGGGGGAACTGAACTCAAGCTGTCAGGATGGCTCAGTGAGTAAAGGCACTTGCTGCCCAGCCTGACAGCAACACAGTTCTGACCTCAAATTCTTTTTTGTTGTTGTTTTTTGTTTTTTTCAGACAGGGTTTCTCTGTGCATTCTTGGCTGTCCTGGACTCATTTTGTAGATCAGGCTGGCCTCAAAATCACAGAGATCCGCCTGCCTCTGCCTCCAGAGCACTGGGATTATAGGCGTGCGCCACCACACCTGGCAATTACAGACAGCTGTGAGCTGCCATGTGGGTGCTGCGATTTGAACTCAAGTCCTTTGAAAGGGCAGCCAGTGCTCTTAACCCCTGAGCCATCTCTCCAGCCCCTGACCTCAAATTCTTGATTCTCTTGCCTTTGCTGTTTGATGGGACTGATATCATTTTTTTTTTTAAATCTGGAGAACTTCCTTTAGTACTTTTTTGGTAGTCCAGGTCATCTATAACAAATTCTGTTAATTTCACATATAATATCTTTATTATGTATTAAATATTTTAGAAGTTTTCATGCATAAGAGTATTTGCCTATGTATGCATGTGTACTACATATGTGCAGTGCCCGCCCTTAGAGGCATTGCAGATGTGGCTTCTATGTCATATGTAGGTGGCAGAGGAGAGAGGCTGTATCTACATTCAGTGTTCTGACCTATGAACATCTGAATGAATAGTAGCCTAACATTCCTGGAAAAAAAGCAAGCTGGATACCAACACAACATTGGTGTCATGGGGTAGCCTGTGATGACTACCAGACCAGCACCAGGCAAGCACCAGATGGGCTCCCAGGACAGGAAACAAATCAGAAACTAGAACTCTGCCTGGCCCTGGTTGTAGGGGTTGTGGAGACCCAGCCCTCGGGTGAGATCTGGCCCAGATGGGGTCACAAGAACAGGAGAGCTGTCCCTGCCCCTCACATGATGCAGCACTCTGGAGAGCAGGCCCTGCAAGTGGGGGTTGCAGGTCCAGAACCAGGGCTTTGAGTTGGCCCACCCCTACATCCACCCCATGGATGAACTGCTAGAGTACAAGAAGAGGCCAGTTCCACAACCCAAAACTACAGGATCTCCATGACACAGGACAGTTATAGCGTAACTCAGAGGAACTCCAGGGAGGTTCCAATATTGACAAAGTAGCAGAAGCCAGAGGCCTCATACCAGACCAAGGAGTCATTATAATGAACATTTGCAAGCAAAAAGTGTGGACAAAAAGGAGTATTATGGGACACACTGAGACACTCTACAGTTTCCACAATGAGCTGTTATTTTTTTGTGCTGGGACAGATTGCAAGGATGGAGAGTGGATCTGAGGGAAGGTGGGTGATGACAGGGAACAGGGCGCATGATGTAAAATTCACATAATAAAAATTTTTCAATAAAAAAATTGAAAAAAAAAGGTTGAAGCTGGGTATGTACATTCCAGCAATTGGGAGATAGAGGCAAGAGAGAAGGATAAAATATCTCCCTTGAGTTATTTACTTTGTGTTTTGAGACAGAGTTTCTCTGTGTAGCCCTGGCTATCCTGCAACTCACTCTGTAGACCAGGCTGGCCTTGAACTCAAGAGATCCACCTGCCTCTGCCTCCTGAGTGCTGGGATTATAGGTGTGTGCCACCATGCCCAGCTGAAATTTGCAAACTCTTGTCCCTGATGCAGAAGATAAAGTCTTGGCTCAGTTCTTTGATCTTTAGCTCAATTGCCTGGATTCTCTCATACACACGTGGGTCAGGGATCTGACAGAAGCTTACACAGCCATTATTTTACAGAAAGAATCTTAGGCTTTTGTCTTCTGGATCTTTCCTTTTCAGGATCCTTCTTCCCTTTTAATTTCTAGTCATTGAGAATGACAAATTATCTTCTCTCAGTCTTCTCAACCTGTCAGGTACCAATTTCAGCTTGTTCTAGTTAAAAGCAGTAAAGTTAGATTGAATTTAATTGTTCAAATGTATTCCATGCTTTCTTATAAGTGTCAACTCTTTCAGAATCTGCTTATTTCTGTTTGTTCTATACTGCCTTCAGGCCTTTTTCTTTTAAAGTATACTCATGTGCAGGAAAACTGGGTCCAATAGACCTATCTGGTTATAATAAAAAAAAAAAACCAAGGTGACTTAGTTTTTATTAAAGATTTTATTCATGTAATTTATGTATATGAGTGCTCTGTCTTCATGCACACTAGAAGAGGGCATTGAACGCAAGACCTCTGGAAGAGCTGTCAAGTGCTCTTAACTGCTGAGCCATCTCTTCAGCCCTGTGACTTTATTTTTATTTAAAATAATTTTTTGGGGGGGGACGTGGTAAGAGTTTTGTTTATTAAAAGAACCAGTATGAGACTACTTTTGTTTAATCCCAGGTGTGAGGCTGCTTCAGTTAAGATCACAGGTGTAAACTACTAACTGCCTCATGAACTAGCAGGGGCGTGCCTTAGCCAGTGGAACAAGTTTAACTGAGGACTTAAGAGAGGGATAAGAAGCCAGAGCCCTGGGGAAAGGGGGTGCTACAAGAAAGAATAAGGTTGCTGCTCCCCCAAACTGCTGCTGGTTCTTCCTGCTGCTGTTTCCAGGTTTGTGGACTTCTGGATATTGTGACTGAGACTGGTATTGCGCCCAAAGAACCCAATGACCCTAATCAGCAGGAAGTAGCTCAAAGAGACCTACAACTGTCCTTTTTCCCTTTAACCTTCTCTTCCACCTAGTTAGTGTTAGGGGGTTGGAAGGGAGGTAGAGGTATTAAGCATAGTAAAATAATTAGTATGCAATAAAAAAATAAAATAAAATCCACCATGCTACAGGGTGTGTGTGTGTGTGTGGTTCTCTGTGTAAAGTACTAACTGTCCTGGAACTCGCTTTGTATACAAGACTGGTTTTGAACTCACAGAGATCTGCCTGCCTCTGCCTCCCATTTTTTAATTTAAAGATTTTATTTCTAATTCCGTGTATGTGTGTGGGTGTCATGTGTACACCCTGTGTGAAAACAAGTTGATGCATTTTACCAAAATGGTTTAAATCTTTAAAGATTTGTACTTAAAATAACTATTAAGGTAAATTCTGAAATCTATAATGGATAATCTCTAAGTTTATCTTTTAATCTTTGAAGATTTAAGATTAACTATGTCAATCTCCCTTAACTACCATCTAAAAAATATTTACCAGTAATGGAATTTGATCAGTGATAAATATCCTCAACTACCACAGCTCTTTTGAGCTCTCATTTGAGATGAAATAGCTCAGATGGGAATTACTAATTATTATTATTTACAAAGTTCTTTACTTATAACAACATTATGAAACATGGCAAAATAATTACCATCACCCCATTACCAAAGGAAGATGATGAACCACTTTGGCTTGTTGTCTAAGGTCACATTAAAGTCTGAAAATGCCAGAATTAGGCAGGAGACTCTATGGCCTAATTTCTATATGCCCTAGTCACTCAAAAGTAACCACCTGTGAGTACCACTGCAACCCAGGAAGAAATGTAAAAGGTAGTGATGTATCACTGGAGCAGTGATCTATTTTAAGGTTGGCTGTGTGTAGAGATTTATCTATCTATTTTTATTTTTTGTTTTTTTCGAGACAATGTTTCTCTGTGTAGCCCTGGTTATCCTGGACTTGCTCTGTAGACCAGACTGGCCTTGAACTCACAGAGCTCTGCTTGCCTCTGCTTCCTGAGTGCTGTGATTAAATGCGTGTGGCACCAGGCTCAGCCAAGCAAGCCCTTCTTAAATGGTTGCTTTTATATGTTGCCTTGGTTACAGTGTCTCTTCATAATAATAAAAAGTAACTAATACACTTTTAGAGAAAAACAGCATTTAAAACCATTTTACCACAAGCCAACTGCTAGGAAAGGGATCACTTCAAATAAACAAGAGACAAGAAAGGCTTTTGGTACTGTCAAATGTTCTGTTGTCTGAAGACTATTCAGTAGGTCCAAAGTATTAGAATGAATGAGCTTCTCTTAAGTATTACTCAGAAAGAGCGCTATAATAATGGTCACCTACTTTCAGAGCATAAACCCTCCATGGAATACAGTAAATTAATTAAAAGTTACATTTACTGAGTTTCCCTGCAGGAATTCTTTTATCTTCACTAACTAATTAAAATTTACAAGTCCCCTATTAAAAAAAAAGATCCAAGTGCCCATTAATATTAACTATCATGGAGATTTTAAAAACTGAACTTTGAAAATAAATAAGAATACAGACTGGGCCTGTAATCCCAGCACTTGAAGAGGCTGAAACAAGAGGACTCTTGAGTTCAATAGCCTGGGTTACATAGTGAGTTCCAGGGCAGCTTGGGTAACCCTGTTTCAAAACAACAAAGTTACAAACCAGTAAATAAATAAGGTGATATTCTTAAAGGCAGTAGCTACACTCAAGCCACCTATAAAGAAAGAAGAACCGGCCGGGCGGTGGTGGTGCACGCCTTTAATCCCAGCACTTGGGAGGCAGAGGCAGGCGGATCTCTGTGAGTTCAAGGCCAGCCTGGTCTACAAAGCGAGTCCAGGACAGCCAGGGCTGTTATACAGAGAAACCCTGTCTCAAAAAACCAAAAAAAAAAAAAAAAAAAAAAGAAAGAAGAACCTTGAAACAGAACAGAAACATTAAAACCCCACGAGGTTAGTGTTACCAAGTAGTCTGTGGCTTTGGGAAATACAGACACAGAGAAACCAAGTTAAACAGTCACTAAGAGTGTGCATGGGAAATTCTGCTTTTACTTATAGGGCATAAAGCAGAATTAAAAACAAGGTGGTCTGATAATCACAGCAGCATTAGCAACATGCAAGATCTCTGATGTGATGGTTACCTGGGAAGTCGGTCAGAAGTCTTGCTAGAACATGCCTGCTAACCACTTCAGTCTTGCTAAGACTGGAAATAGGATCTACCCTAGTGTCTTTGATGACAGTAGGCTTTTTGGAAATCCCAAGATCAGATCCAGTCTTGACAACTGTGTGTTCTAGGATGTCAGATGAACTCTGTGGCCAAGACTGTGGAGCAAAGGCTTGCTTGAGTTCTCCAGGAGATGTTCCTTCAGTCTGCCTTTCCCCTAATTCTTTAATGGCTCTGATGGTGAGCTGCTCCTGCTCTAAGTCAGCAGACACCACGGGGACACCTCCATTTGTTTCTATGCTGTGTCCACTGTATCTGCTTTTCATGTCTTTGGTTTCAGTACCACCTAACTCACTTTCATGTAAGCGTTCCACTGGCAAAGTGTTTTTAAAGTCTGCTATCTTTTCTAACACTGCTTCCAAGCCTCCATTTTCTTCTTTATTTACTATCCCCTTCTCTCTGGCTCCTGTGAGGGCAGCAACCAAGTCCTCTGGGGAGGAACCATCTCTATCTTCAACATATTTTCCAAACATAGAATACAACTTGGCAGCAGTCGTCACAGTTAGTGAGAATCCTGGCTCACTAACAACACTTGGAGGTGCTGCTGAGGGAACTTTGGGGTTGTCAGTCACAGCAGGCTTTTCAGGTGCAACTTCATTCAGAGTATCAGGTACTTGTGAACACACCTCACCTTCCAGACTCCATTCCTGAGTAGGAGTTTGTGGTTGGGCCTGATGCAGCTCAGAGGCACTGCTCCGCTCCTCAGAGTTTTCACACATTTCGCTTCTCACAGTTTCACCACTGGAAGTCTCTTTTACTTCCCTTTCACTTGTTTCTACAGCAGCACTTGGAAGGTAGTCAGGTTTTCCTGGCAAAGCTTTGTTGTTCTCAAATGAGGGATTTGTTATGTCCTCTATAACTGTGTCATCAGACTCCCCAGAACTATCAACCTCTGTGACTTCCCGGAGCATGGAGTTAGGGCAGGCACCCCTCTGATCAGTTAAAGCAACTTCTACTGTGGCTGCTCCAGAACCTGAGACCCATTTCTCAGGCACAGAGCCAGGCAGCTCTGGAAGAGGCTGGGAACTGCCTGGCACACCTCTGCTGCTGGCTTCTTTTGTGGAACTGACATGGTCTCTTACAGGTTTTCCTTCTGTGAATGCTTCTGCCCAGTAACCTGTGGATCTGGTGGTGGGAGTGCTCCCATTAAGAGAACATACAGGTATTTTCTGATGAGTGTTCGTTTTAAGATTTATAACTGGAATTTCTGAGCGATGCTCACTCCTGTCTAGTCCTGTACTTTTTGTGGTACAAGAAGACGATTTATCAGCCGGTTGTTTTGCTTGGGAAACTAAATCCCAAGTCAGTATTTCATTAGTAAAGTTATGCATATCATTCACACATCTAGACACCTCTTCTAGTGCTGCTGTAGTATGTGAAAACTGTCTACTGAGCAGTGCAGAGGCTGGGTAACGCCCTGACTCTTTGTTTCTCAGTGGAAACACTTTGTCATTCATTTCCAACAAGTCTGCAGGGGATTCTCTATCACTGTGAGCTGCACAGCCACCCAAATCATTTGTGCTTTCCTTATACAAATCTTTAAATTCTCTGTCAAATGTTGCCTTGTCAATAATGACTTCAAATGGTGACTCAGGGGAATCTTTTTCTACACTGGCCCCTGAAAGTTCAGACGGGGACAAAGAATATGTACAAATGTGTTCTGCCTTAGACTGCCCAAGATCCAGTGGTGCACTTCTGTCCTCTCCACTTGGAACCTTGTTTGGATTCTTGGGCTCTTGGTCTTTAACTACCCAATCTTCTGCCAGACCGGTTTCCTTTGAGAGAAAAGCTGGCTGCTCTTGGAAACTGTCTGGAATGGAAGGACGGTTGCAAGGAATGCCAATCTCAAGAGAAACTGAAGCATCTACTCTGTCCTTGTTGGTCCCCTGAGGCACGTCCAGCTTTTTCTTATGTAGAAGAACCAAGGGGTCTTTTCCTTCTTTAGCTAGAACAAGCTGGTTGCCTACTGTTTCATTTTTTTCTCCAAGAAGTGCTGTAAAGTCAGGGTTATGTATTTCAGAAGATGAAAGAAAGGAGGAAGCCATACTTTCTGAAGGTGGCTCATCAGAGCAAAGAAACCTCAATCCCGCTATGGTCAGAATTTGAAAGAAAAAGATCATTTACCAGGTGCAAGTACACATTAGCTAGTCAGGCCAAGCAGCATGCTTTTTATTTTCAATTTCTCTCACACACAATGTGTGTATATAAACAGATGCATATACACACAAGTACATAACAAAACAAAGATTAATGGTTGTCCCACAAAACATGCATAAAACTGCCAACAGTAAAACAAAAGCCAACATCATGCTACAAATTGCGAATGACAAAACATACTCAGGACAATCTTTTTAAGTGGTCTACACCCCGCCCCCACATAATCAGGGGATGACAGTACTGGGAGATTTGAGTTTTTCTTTACTTTGGGGGGGGGGGAAGTTATTCAATAGGAACAATATAATCTATACAAAACATGCTGCTGTGCCTTCCTTTGCAAGCTGAACAACCCAGAACACACTGGCTCTACAGATCCCTCGTTACAGTCCTCACAACCAAGAAGGAAAAGGAAGTGGTTTGGCTCAAGTTGTTCTTGATCTAGAGGCAGCAGATCTTTCCTGAGCCTGAAAATCAGACTAAAAACATACTATCCCATCCTTCAAGAAAGGGATGCAAACTGCCTGATTGATTTTTTTTTTAAGATTTATTTTATTTATTTTATGCATATGTGTGCTCTATCTGCATGTATACCTGCATTCCAGAAGAGGGCACCAGATCACATCGTGGATGGTTGTGAGCCACCATGTGGTTGCTGGGAATTGAACTCAGGACCTTTGGAAGAGCACTAGGCAGTGCTCTTAACCGCTGAGCCATCTCTCCAGCCCCCTGATTGATATTCTTGAGTGTTGAAAAGCTCAGCCTCCAGTCTCCTGTCTAACTGGCCACTTTAACCCAATCACAGTGCAACACAGCAAGAGTTGCCTTGAGCTTCAGAGGAGGCCCTGGACTTGGACTTCTGAACAGTGTTGGACCTGTTAAGGCTATGGGGATTGTGGAGATGGACATGGCCCTGCAATTGGCCAGATGTGCAGTGTTATATATTTGTTTGTAAATTGACAAGGGTGGACTTGTGGCAGTTCATCTTGTCACTGTGGTCACTGACATGTCTGTGCAGATGTTTCAGAGGGTAACCGAGGAGTGAAGATCTTCCCTGAAGATGTCCAGATATGAGTGGCATCATCTATGCCTGGTCTAGGGGCCCAGGCAGAATAAACAAAAAAGGAGGTGGCCAGCAGAATACCAGCACCCTGTTCTTTGCCTCCCAACCTAGTGAACACTCTGAAATCGTAAGTCAAAATGAATCTTTTTTCCTTTTAAAAATACTGTATGTGATTAGCTGGTTTATTTTGTTTTTTTTTTGTTTTTTTTTTTTTTTTTTTTTTTTTTTTTTTTTTTTTTTTGGTTTTTTCGAGACAGGGTTTCTCTGAATATCTCTGGCTGTCCTGGACTCGCTTTGTAGACCAGGCTGGCCTCGAACTCACAAAGATCCGCCTGCCTCTGCCTCCCAAGTGCTGGGATTAAAGGCGTGCGCCACCACCGCCCGGCTTGGTTTATTTTGTTAAGACAACAGAATTGTTTTAAAAACAGGAGTGATGTATTGAGTCTTACTGATACTCCACAGCAACCATCCATTTACTACAATGTTCTCTTTTTAATCTAAGGAAAGATAAAAATAACCGTCCCAAGAGACGGCACTGTCTTTCTCACACAAGGGGAACCGCTGTTTTTTTTTTTTTTTACACACACACTACTACATCTCTGAAGCTGGAACAAAGCAGACCCTAAAATATTTCCAAATAAATGAGTCAAAGGCACAACTTGGCCAGGAGAGGCCTAAGTAGGCTCAGGACAGCAATGCCTTGAGCATGACATGAGTAATTGGGAAGACATGAAAGAAAAATTCCTTTGAGATTATCTCTACATGTAGCCTAAGCTCTCTTTTCTTCTAGTTATATTAAGTAAAAGGAAAAATAACATCATATAAATTTATTAAGAATTAAAATAAGAATTAGGTATTTTAGTAAAATAAACAAAATCATACTATTATAGGATATTCCTGAACACCACATAAAGAATTATCTTATTAGCTGGGAGTGGTGGTGCATACCTTTAGTCCTAGCACTGAACAGGGGTTGGGGAACCAGAGACAGGAGGATCTCTGTGAGTCAGAGGCTAGCCTGGTCTACATAGTGAATTCCAGGCAAGCTAGGGTGACATAATGAGACTGTCTCAAATAAAATAAAACATACACACACACACACACACACACACACACACACATATATATTTTAAATCACTGGGGCTGCAGAGATGGCTCAGCAGTTAAGAGCACTGGCTGTTTTTCCAAAGGACTTGGGTTCAAATTCCAGCACCATATGGCAGTTCACAGCTGTCTGTGATGGTCGGGTGTGGTGGTGTACGCCTTTAATCCCAGCACTAGGGAGGCAGAGGCAGGTGGATCTGTGAGTTCAAGGTCAACCTGGTCTGCAGAGTGAGCCCAGGACAGCCAGGGATACACAGAGAAACCCTGTGTAATCAATCACTGCAAGCAGTTTCTGTAGGGAGTTAGATAAATTAAATTAGATTTAGAAAAAATATAGGTGTTTCTGATACTGTCTCTTAATTCGGGGCATGAAGATCATTATTAGCATGTGGACTAAAAACAGGAAACAAACAGGAGACATAATAGACTGAAAAACAAGGTTGAAGTCAGGAAAAACAGAAAATACTCAATGGACTGAAAAACAAGGTTGTCAGAAAAACAGGAAATACTCAATGGACTGAAAAACAAGGTTGTCAGAAAAACAGGAAAGACTTAATGGACTTAAAGAAACAAAGTATCTGGCCTGACATTGTTTTCAGCTGCTAAGTGGGCAGAGCCCAAATTAAGCTGAAACAGAGTTCTTCTTATTTAAGGACAGTGCATGGAGCCCCATGAAGAAGAAGAGGCCCCTGATGCTAGAGAGCTCCCAGAGTCCTGCTGAAAAAAGTGCTGGCCATCATTTGATGGCCAGATCTCCCTGAGGCAGAAAGAAGCTGATGAGCAAAGAAAGCCTGAGCAAGACACCAAAAGGCCAAGGACTACAGTGGCCTAAAGGAAACTGTGCCTGGCTTTAAGGACTTTGAGGTAGAGCGGCAGAGTTGCTGATGCGAAGGGGCTAAAGTGAGACTACAATAACCAACTTACCCTGACAAATCTACATCTGAGAGATCCAGAAAAGGACTGCTAAATGCGTTAAAGAATCTACAACAAAGACTGTGTTCCTGACGACTGAGGACCTGCCCCAGAGACTGTATCATTCTAAAAGTTAGAAAAATAATTATCAATAGGTTTAGTGGATAGGTTAAAGGGGTTATAGGAATGTGTAGCATTAATAGTTACGAAATTGTTGGTATTTGTTATAGGTGAATATTGTTAGTAAATAAACAATAATAATTAAAGAGTTTGGTTACAAGTTTCTAAATTAGTTTCCCCCCACCCCCAACACTGGGATTCACTGTACACATTCATTTTAAGGTTTTTCTATGCAGCCTGGGGACTCACTCTGTAGACCAGGCTGGCCTCTGACTCTTGGTGCTGGTGTACTCCTGTGTCCCACCACTGCTTGGCTTATAGGAGCTTTTTTAAAATAAAAAATTTAAAGTCTGGGCTGGAGAGGTGGCTCAGAGGTTAAGAGCACTGGCTGTTCTTCCAAAGGTCCTGAGTTCAATTCCCAGCAACCACATGGTGGCTCACAGCCATCTACATTGAGATCTGCTGCCCGGGTATATATGTAGAGCAAATACTGTATACATAATAAATAAATAAATAGGGCTGGAGAGATGGCTCAGCGGTTAAGAGCACTGGCTGCTCTTCCAGAAGTCATGAGTTCAATTCCTAGCAACCACATGGTGGCTCACAACCATCCATAATGAAATCTGGTGCCCTCTTCTGGCCTGCAGATATACCTGCAGACAGAACACTGTATACATAATAAATAAATGTTTAGAAAAAAATTTAAACTCCTTTGAGACAGACTCTCTTACTCTACACAGCCCCCTGGCTGGCCTGGAACTCAATATGTACATGAGACTGGTCTTGAACTAACAAAGATCCACCTGTCTCTGCCTCCCAAGTACTGGGATTAAAGTGTGCCATCATGTATTTCTGGAGTTGTATCTTTCACTTACTAACTCAGAATCTCCAAGGACAGAGCTCAAGGGTCTGTATCAAGGGATACACAGAGAAACCCTGTGTAATCAATCACTGCAAGCAGTTTCTGTAGGGAGTTAGATAAATTAAATTAGATTTAGAAAAAATATAGGTGTTTGTCCTCTAGCTCCGCCGGCACATCTAGTTCAGCCCATCTGGCAGATTTTAGGAGGCAGAATGATCAGAGCTGCATTTCAGAGCTCCAGTCCTGTAAGTTACAGGTAGTGGACATTGTCTTCACTGTCCATCAACTTGTCCAGGGGCACAATGACACAGTAGTAGAGAAGCAGGGGAAGAGTTCTGAGTCCTACTCCCATAATCACACACAGAACTAAACCAATCCAACGGCTGGGGAGATGATTCAGTGGTTAAGAGCACTGGCAGCTCTTCCAGAGGGCCTGGGTTCAATTCAGCACCCACATGGCTGCTAGTAACTGTCTCTAACTCCTGTTCCAGGGGACTCAACACCATCATTTGAACATACATGCAGGCAAAAGACCAATGTATATAAATAAAAATAAGCAATTTTAACAAATAATCAAAAGAACAAACTAAGCTAAACCAGGCCAATTCCAAGTCTGTTTTTAAAAATACAGTAACACTAAATTTGAGTAGAATAAGGCAGAGCTCCACTTGACTAGAAAATCTGTGATGGGAATTGACTAGATGGTTTTGTAGAATTATTTTGTAAGATGACGATTAAAAAGTGACACAATTAAAATAAAACAACTTCGGGAGATGAAAAGATAGCCTAGTGGTTAAGAGAAGAGCACTGGCTTCTCTTCCAAAGGGCCAGGGTTCAAATCCCAGCACCCACATTGGCAGTTCACAGCTGTCTGTAACTGCCAGGCATGGTGGGTGCATGCCTTTAATCCCAGCACTCTGAGAGGCAGAGGCAGGCAGATCCCTATGAGTTCAAGGCCAGCCTGGTCTACATAGTGAGTTCCAGGAACCCTGTCTCGAAAAAACCAAAATAAATTAATTAATTAAACAAAATGAAACAACTTCAAGTGAATTTAACGTATACGTCAAATGAATATATACAAACTGTAAAATCCCTTAAAACTTATCCTTCTCTTCACAATGCCTTCTCTGCATTTTCCCACTCAAACCGTCTCTTAGAAAGAGTAAAAGTTTTACAACTTCTCTGTAAATATTCCTATCTTAATCACTGAAAACATGTGATTAAGTCCAAGAAGCACATTAGCTCAATTCTTAGGGAGTTCTTTGGAGCTGAGAGATAGCTCAGCCGTTAAGAGCACTGGCTGCTCTTCCAGAGCGCCCAGGTTCAATCCCCAGCACCCAGATGACAGCTCACAACTGTCTGTTAACTCCTGTGCCAGGGGATCTGACACCTTCACACAGACATACATGCAGTCAAAACACCAATGTGCATAAAAGTAAAAAATTTAAGAAAAAATAAAAAAAAGGAATTCTTCCTAAAAAGAATGAATAGCTTAGACTAATGTTACTATCATCACTTTCCCTTCTTACTTAGGAATTCTATTGTTTTAATTAAAAGGATACTTTCAACATGAAAAACTACACACATTAGGAAAGGGGTGCCAACCTGTAAAGCCACTAAGTCATTCTTTCACATAAATAGTATGTGTATCAACACAAGGGAAGCTTGGAATATTCAGGTGTAGGCTTTCCTACACATGAATTTTCTTATGTTCACAGAACAAGGCAAAACACATTACTGTGCATAACAGTACCAGCAACTTTCAGCCACAGCATCCAAATAGGAAGTTAGCCAGCAGACAACTTTGCAGCCAAGCAAGGTCCTAAAACAAAAAGTCTCTTTTGTACAAAGAAAAATGTTTTGCTTAAAAAAATTCTTTTAAGAAAAAGGCTGTAACTGGCAAAATGTGTTTCACAATGCTTGCCCCAAAGTTCTGTGTTGTAACTTCCTATTCCAGACGCCCACTGCATCAGTCAAACTGAGCACAAATGCCCATGATGCAGCTCCACTTCCAATCCTCAATGGTGGATGGGGCCTCACTTTCCATCTACTTAAATTTTCTTTTTAATTTCCTAAAGAAAATCAATGTATTTTCCAGACTTCACTCTCTTGGAAGCAAAATCAAATTTCAATTTGATTTTGTTTAATGGGAGGTTTCTCCCCTCAATGATAGCACATTTTATCACTAATAACAGGAATATGGCCAAAGTTCTACCTCTTTTGGTCTCACAGTTTTAACATCAACTTTAGTATTACGCCCTTTAAAAAGTCTCTATATACTACTGCAGCTATTATGTGACAGTGTGTATCGTAGGTGCAGCAGTGTAAGCAGGGACTCTGGTGTCTGGTTGGTGTGATCCTGAGCCAGGCATCTCACCATTCTGTAGCCAGCTGCTCCATTCAGCTAGCACCTTTCCTCCATCACATACTAGCATGGTAAAGGCCCACTAACAATTACCTAAATATGCTGGGTGTGGTGGCGCACGCCTTTAATCCCAGCACTTGGGAGGCAGAAACATGTGGATCTCTGTGAGTTCAAGGGCAGCCTGGTCCACAAAGAGAGTCCAGGACAGCTAAAGAAACCCTGTCTGGAAAACCCAAAAAGAAAAAAAAATTACCTAAATACAGTATATCTGCCAGTGTCTTTATGTGTCTTATATAGGTAGACACCATTAAAACTCACTCCTCAGTTGCGAACCACTTAGAAAGTACCTGAAGTTTAGCTCTGCTTGACAGAAAAAGGAGCCCAGAGGCAGAAGACTGCAAGGAACTACTCCAGAGCACAAGTTAACTAAGGATTCCATTGACTTATTAACTATAAATATAGTTATTAAAAAGCTTGACTCCTGCTGAATGTGGTGGTGCATGCCTTTAATCCCAGCACTCAGGAGGCAGAGGCAGGTAGATTCTCTGTGAGTTGAAGGCTAGCCTGGCCTATGAAGTGAGTCCAGGACAGTCAGGGCAGTTACACAGAGAAACCCTATCTGGAAAAACGAAAAACTAAAAACCAAAAAAAAAAAAAAAAGGCTTGATTTCCTATCTTTCATAACATGTCTGTTATAAAAGTAAGTTAATAAATATAATTGGTAAAACATGACTTTTACTCAATCCAAATTAATGACATCTCTTTTTTTCTTTTTTGATATATCCATCCCCCTAAAACCTGATAATGGAAAATGGATAATCTGTATTTCAGTATTAAAAATATAAAACAGGGCTGGAGAGATGGTTCAGAGGTTAAGAGCACTGGCTGCTCTTCCAGAGGTCCTGAGTTCAATTCCCAGCAACTACATGGTGGCTCATAACCATCTATAATGAGATCTGGGGCCCTCTTTTGGCCTGCAGGCATATATGCAGACAGAACACTGTATACATAATAAATAAATACATCTTTGAAAAAAAATATATATAACAAGTTTTTTTGCTGTGCTGAGGACTGAACCAGGTCCTTCTGTATGGCAAGGTAAAACCTCAACCACTGAGTTACAGTCCCAGCCCACAAATGATTCTTAAATCCTAAAATGTTCTACTTAATGATTCATGTATTGTGTGATTTGGACAGATGAACGTCATGTTTCTGCCCCCAGACTAAAGGGTTAAGGAGAAAAGATTAGTTGGATTGGTGTCAGTGAGGTTCCTGCTAAGCACTCAGAAAGGTCTCTGCGACAGGACTGCTTTTAGTCCTGGGTTTTAATTGTTAACCAACAGACCAATGACCGTCTCCCTATTTTTAAAGGGAGACTAGAAACTTCCAGTAGTGGTGACCCTGGAGTACAACTGATCATCTGCCAAATGTTTTTCCACACAAAGAACAGACTGACTCCGAGACCAGCAGAGTTCCTTTGAACTGACTTAAATGCTGGCTTGTTGTTTGCAAGGGAAATGCTATTAAAGAGGTTGGGTTGACACTGTCAGAGGATACAGCATCATCACTGCCTTTACAGTTAAGACCATTCTGAATCTGCATGAGTCAAAATAAAATGTTTTGGTAAGCAAAAAGCACAAATGATCAACATGCTCTTATGAAGACTAGAGTGCAGTGTAACACTGAAACTGCTTAAGAGAGGTTTTGAGCCCTTTACATATCTCTGTTCTACTGAGGTGCATGTATGCTGTTTGCAAGCAGGGGTTAAGGTAGCTGACTCAGTATGGCATTGTGTTCCTGTTTATTAGGGACTGCTATAGTTTACATAACTCACTATTTAGGACATTAACTATTCCCTTTCTGTGTGATAAGTGACTCCAATGTAGAATGTATTTTTTAAATCTGAAATAAATTTACAACTGAAGAAAATTTGTTTTACTTATAATATAGTACTTTTCTCCCAGAGTAGAATAAATTCAATACCCATACGTTTAAATTATCAACTACTGAGGGGAAAGCTTAAAAATATCCATCCAGTTGTATTTAAAATGTCAAGAACAATATAGTTGCTTTATATATTTGAATTACTTGTGATTTCACAAAGTTTCCATCTTTGAGTTATGATTCTGCAATTTTATTATTTTAAACTCATATAATTAAGAAGACTATAAAGGAATTAGAGTTGCTAATGTTATCAGTCTGAATGAAACCATTATACAAGGTTTTTATTCTTTCTAGTATTTTAAAAAAAGGTTTATATTTATTTTACAAGCACAAATGTTTTACATGCATATATGTTAGTACACTGTTGCAGAATATTTGATCCCATTGTGAACTCCAAGATTTTGAAATGAACTGTAAAAATGTGCTTCTAACTGTGGGATGTGAGTCAGTCTTTAATCGGAGAGCTTTCTGTTTACTGTAAACAAGTAGTTGTGGTGTGGATCTGCCCTAGCACACACCTTTAATCCGTAGCTTTCTGTACACAGGATTAGATAAAGTTAACTCTACGTCAGGAAGTGGAACAAGAAATCAGCTGACAGGGATTAAAAGGTAAGGAGAGACACTGAGCGGGAGAGTGTTTAAGACAGTGTGGAGAGGCAGCAGCAGTTTTCTCAGCTCTGGGCTTTCTCCTCTAGGGTTTTCAGCTGAATAGAACATCAGCTGGGTGCTTTCTCTGCCTCTTTGAGCTAGCAGGCTTTCACCCCAGCACCTGGTTCCTGAGTCTTCACTGGTAAAAACAAGTAACTGCGATATTTTAGGTTTTTTTTTTTTTTTTAAACAGTGTACTTCATGTCTGTGAGGACAGAAGTCATCACTGGATCCCCTTGAACTGGATTTATAAGCTGTCACATGGATGTTGGGGAAGTGAATCCTATTCCTCTACAAGAGTGCTCTTAACTTCTGAACCATCTCTCTTTAGACCTTAATGTTTAATTTTCCTAGTGCTGAGTATCCAACTCAGGGCCACATGTATGTTAGGCAAGTGCCGTAAATTGAGCTACATCCCCAGTACTGTTTTCACTAATATAAGGTCAAAGTCTTATGAACAAAGCATTCAAGCTGCAGAAAATCCCAGCTATACCAATGAATGGCTTTACATACAACTTTTGAGATCTATCTAGTGACTGTAATTATATAAGTCCCTCCCTACTCCACCTGCCAGCAATCAGGTAATGCTGGGGCTGAACCCAGGGATTTGTGCATGGAAGGCAAGTGTTCTATCACTGAGCTATAATAGTCCTATCATTTTATCTTTAAAAAGAGTTTCCTATTGACCTGTATTTGGGTTTAGTACCATAGTACAATGGGATGTACTTTACTAGCAGCATTAATCAACAAAGCATACAGCACGCTTCCAAATTCTTTTTTTTGGTTTTTCGAGACAAGGTTTCTCTGTGTAACAGCTCTGGCTGTCCTGGACTCGCTTTGTAGACCAGGCTGGCCTTGAACTCACAGAGATCCGCCTGCCTCTGCCTCCCAAGTGCTGGGATTAAAGGCGTGCGCCACCACTGCCCGGCCACTTCCAAATTCTTGGCAGCAGCTGCCATACTAACTTAGGATGTCTCCCCCATTGGTTGACATTTTTTTTTTTTTTTTTTTTTGTCTTGTGACTGGGTAGGTCTTGCTGTGCAATCATGACTGGCTTGAAACTCACAGGTGATCCTCCTGCCTCTGCCTTCAGAGTGCTAGGTTCATATGATTATGAATTACTACACCTGGATTTTATTTTTAAGTCACAGCTTAATCTGTAGGACAAGAAGCCTTAACTGCTACAGGTCAACTGACTTGTTCTATATTTTACTTTTTCTTTCTTATTTTTTATTTTGAGAAAGGGTTTCTCTGTATAGCCCTGGCTGTCCTGGATTCATTTTGTAGACCAGGCTGGTCTTGAACTTGCAAAGATCCGCCTCGGCCTCCTGAGTGCTGGGATTAGAGTGCCCCCACACCCAGCAATTATAGACAGCTGTGAACTGCTATATGTGTGTGCTGGGATTTGAACCCAGGCCCTTTGGAAGAACAGCCAGTGTTCTTAACTGCTGAGCCATCTCTCTAGCCCCTTTTTTTGGTTTTTCAAAACAGGGTTTCTCTGTGTAGCCTTGAGTGTCCTAGAATCAATTTGCAGACCAGGCTGGCCTCGAACTCAGAGATCTGCCTGTCTCTGCCTTCCCAGTGCTGCAATTAAAGGTATGCTCACCACACCCAGCTAGACTTGTTCAATATTTCTAAGCACCTGAAAGTAGTCTAGCTGTTGGGATAAATTTCAGACACAGTTACATTAAAACCCTGTAACTAGGCTGTTATTTTGTAGGTAACTAGAAGCATACTTTAACCCTGCTTTCTAAAGCCACTGCCTTTGTATCAGTTACATAAATTCAAATTAATAAGCTAAGTGTATGCTGGGATTGAGAAGTCTCAAATCCTACATGCAAACTTTTAATATTTTTAAGATTTATTTTAAATTGTGTGCTTGGGGGGTAGGTGAGGGGGAGTGAGTATGAACACACAGAGTTCAGCGCCTATAGAGGCCTGAAAGGGGCACTGATCCCTGAAGTTAGAAATACAGTAAGTCACCCAACATAAGTGCTGGCAATTAAACTTACGGCCTCTGGAAAAGCAGCAAGAGCTCTTAACTGCTGAGCTATCATTCTCAAACCAATACATTTTTAACAGAGCGTGTGAGTGTGTGTGTCACAATTCATATATGGAGATCAGAGGACTACCTATGGGAGTGGACTCTCCTTCTATCATGTGGTCCTGAGGACTGACCTCAGGCTACTAGGCCAGGTGGCAGGCACCGTAATCTATGGAGGCATCTCAGTGGCCCAAGTTTTTAACTTTTAGGTAATAGTCAAAACTACATCTAAAGCTTATGCTGTGTAAATGGCTCACTCAGCCTCATTCAACTATATCAATTTTCACAGGACCTACTGGCAACTGTTAAGTACAAAAAGAACAGGCTACTAATTAGTTTCCATTTTAAGAGATGTGGGGACAGTAAAGGATTTCCACCTCATCCTCAGTTACAGCCTCTTTCTTAACATTTTTCTTTTCATTAATGTGTAAAAAAAGTTACGGACTTGCCTTGTGAGGTCGAAAATATAGATACAGGCTGAGAGGAAGAGGAAGAAACAAAGGAATCTGAAAGAAAATATATAGAATGAAAATTTGACAACCCCACACAGGAATCTTCACTTTAGCTTTCTTTTTCTGGAGGGTCAAACATTGTTATTTTCACTGGGCTTATTAGCGAAGGGAAGACTCCAAACTTCATTCCAATGACTGTTTCACTCACCTGACAGCGACACATCAGCTCACTTCCAGGGTGCACTTCTAGAAGTTCATCAAGTAAATCCTTAGACAAGCATTACCAACTTCAGGAGGAAAGAGGAAGCCCTACCATCTCACAACAGCCAACCTTAGGAGCAGATGCTCTTCTGCTGCCCTGTGGCAAAGTGGTTTCAAGTACTAATTGCCATTTGCTTGAAATCATTTCCAACTACATGTGGAAGCATTAAGTCACCAAGACAAGCACTTAAAAATATTTAACTGGCAAAACCTGATTCTCAATACTTAAAAAAAAAAAATCACAATTCACTGGTCAAATAGGTCTAAATGAGAAATATTTCATCTTTGAAAATCACACTCCTCTAATCAACATATAAAAAATGTAATATACACATAACATCCCCCTTTATCTGCTCCATAAACATACTCTTTAACAAAGCAGTCACTCCTTCCAAGAATTCATCCTACAAAGTACATGTGTACAAGGCACGTATGTACCAAGACATGTATGTAAAGAGATTCAGTAAACACTGGTTTTAAGTACTAGAAATAATGTAAATGTCTGCCAACAGATGACTAGTTAAAAAAAAGTATCTGAACAGTTAACTTGATACCCTTGAAAAGAATAAAGGGCAATGCCTTATGTGGTAGTAGCTGCCGGCAAGCCCAGCAGCACAGGGTGCTGAGGTGGAGGATCATCTAAGTTTGTGGAGATCAGCACAAGCAACACACCTTTGCCCCATTCCCTCCTGCTGAGGGTGCGGGGGTGGTGGGGGGTGTCACCCTATATATATTGATAGTCTGCATATTAAATATAAAAGTACATTCACTGTGCTCCCATGTGTTCAGTGCAACAAAAGAACAAAAGGGATTAAAAGTCTGGGGTGAAACCCAACATGGTGATGAAGGCCTGTAACCCCAGAACTTGGGAACTAAACACAGGAGGGTCAATTCAAGACAGCCTGAGATAGATGAGACTTTGGCACCTCCACCTCTGTGTCTCTCATACACACAGAGCCATGAATGGTGGCACAAACCTTTGATCTCAGCACTCAAGAAGCAAAGGCAGGCAGATCTTGTGAGCTGAGGCCAGTCTTATCTATATAGAGTCCCAGGCCAACAAACATAGTTACATAGTGGAACCTTATTTCCAAAAAAGAAAAAGAAAAGAGGAATAGAAGTAGAAGTTGTTGCCTGGGATAAAAGGAAGATTTTGCTTTTTGGCACTTAAAAAAACATGTCTTTTTAGCAAAAATAAAATATTAAAAAAAAGTCTCGATGGGTGGTGGTGGTGGTGCATGCCTTTAATCCCAGCACTTGGGAGGCAGAGGCAGGCAGATTTCTGTGAGTTTGAGGCCAGCCTGGTCTACAGAGTGAGTTCCAGGACAGCCAGGGCCACACAGAGAAACCCTGTCTCAAAAAAAAAGTCTCCTGAGATAACAAAAGGGCTCAGCAGTAAAGGTGCTTGCCTGATAATCCAAGTTCAATATCAGAGCTCACATGACACTAGACTTCCATAAGTTGTCCTCTGATTGACTTCCATATACACGGTAGGTATCATGTATGCACCCATATTAATAAAGACACACACAAAACAGTCTTCCCAAATGTCCTAAATATATAAAACATTATACATGAACTCCTTTTTTCTTTCAATTATAAGAATATTTTCACAAATATTAAAGTTATACTTAAAACCAGAAGATTGCTTTAAATAACTAAGCCATAGCAGTATCTGTGAGTATTAATTTAGGAAAATTATTTTGTAACAAATACAGAGCACATTAAAATCAAGGCAGAATTTGGTGGGGATCAGATAGTGAATTTTGAAATTCACTTTCAAGTTGCTTTAAAGATGAAGCATCACATACATTCTTAGACGTAAGAACCATTCTCTTTTTTTAATGATTATAATTTTCAATCACATATATCTGTATGTGGGCCTATATACATGAGTTCAGGTGCCTGTAGAGTCTAGAAGAAGGCATCAGATTCCCTTAGCACTAGAGTCAGGCGCAGTTGTGAGCAGCCCAGTGTGCCCAGCTCTGCAAGGGCAGAAGGTACCCTTAAGCAATGAATCATCGCTCAGGGCTCTCTCCTCTTTTTAGAGGAAATGTTTACTATCTCTTGTTCAATGCTTCCAGATGAGTTCATTTCTTTCTTTCTTTCTTTTTTTAAAGATGTATTTACTTTATTGTATATGGGTGTTCTGTCTGCATGTACACCTGCATGCCAGAAGAGGGCATCTGATCACACTATAGACAGTTGCGAGCCACCATGAGTTGCTGGGAATTGAACTCAGGACCTGTGGAAGAGCAGGAGTTCATTTCTATATGCAATTATTGTCAACATTAAATCTATTAACTGATCAGTTAAAATCTAAACAAATAGCCAGCTGTGGTGGAACACAACTATAATCCCAGAATTCAGAAGGCTGAGGTAAGAGATTGTGGGTTTAAGGGCAGCCGGGGCTACAAAGTAAGACCATGTCTTGAATAAACAAAACCAAAAATAAATGTAGAACCTCCTTTAAAGTAAACCTAATGCCAAAAGAGGGGGACCATATGAACCTGCCAATTGTCTGCCTATTCATTTCTATTATACCCCTCACCCAGTGGAAAATTCCACCCTGCCAATTTGTATGCACAGCATCTGTTCTGATAAAGAACAGAGATAACCAACAGTTTGTAGCAATCTTGCATATGGTTTCTAACTTACAAAACCACATTATAGTCCTACTCAAATCTACCCTGCAGGTAAGTGAACTCTAGAATGTTGATCTAATCCTCTAATACTAGTGGAGTAACTTTTTGTGATAGTCAAAGTTTAATACAGTAGCTAGCCTATACAGTAAGAGACATCAAACTTGAGTATGTGAGTTGCAGTGTGTGAGAACGCAGCAGGGACAGTCACTGGGGTAAATAAAGATCACTCCAGAGGAGACTTTGCAGTCTTATTAGGTAAACAGGGTCAGGGGAGGAGGGGATGGATCACTGGGATGGAACAGGCATTCTGGAGGAAGGATCTGAACAGATTCCAAATGCCTTCATCTAAATTATATACTTGATACAGTGAGGAATCACTGAAGGGGGTGACACTATCATACATATTTTTGGAGAGGGAGTTGTTTTGTTTGGAGACAGGGTCTCACGATGCATCCTCTGAGAGTGCTGGGATCACAACTATGTGCACTACACCCAGTTTTTTCTTCTGGTCAGTCTGGAATGATGGATTTAGGGTAAGAAATCCACTGAGATGAAGGGTGTAACCTTTGAAGGAATAGTACTAGTATGACTTGTCAGTGGTGATGAAAGCCTAGCTTAGAATGTTTGCAAAGTTTCTCCAGGACAGTTTTGTTCCCCATCCAAGTTGCTAACATGTAAGTGTGGAAGTTAAACAACTTGCAGGAGTCAGTTCTGTTTCTACCACATGGGTTCTGGGAACCAAACTAGGACATCAGGCTTGGTAGTAAGTACCTTCACCTGCTAAACCAGCAGTTCTCAACATGTGGGTCGAGATTCCTCTGGAGTTGCAACGATCCTTTCACAAGGGTCACCTAAGACCATCAAAAAAAAAAAAAAAACCCCACAGATATTTACAATTCATAACAGTAGCAGAATTACAATTATGAAACAGCAATGAAAATAATTTTATGGTTGGGGTCAGCACATCCAGATAACTGTATTAAAGGGTGGCAGCATTAGAAAGGTTGAGAACCACTGTGTTAAGCCATCTCACTAGCCCAGGTTTTTCTTAAACATTGTATTACTTTTTAAGTATGGTGGGCATTCCTTTAATCTCAACATTCCAGAGGCAGAGAAAGGTGGAACTCTGTGAGTTTGAGGCCAGCCTGGTCTTCAAAGAGTTTTAGGAAAGACCCTGCCTCTAAAAACAAAACAAACAACTGTCTCCGGCAAATATGTATGTATATATGTATATGAGTATATGTATAACTTTTACTTATGTGTTTATGTATGGGAGTTTGTGTGTGTCAGCACTTAAATCAGTTCTTTCCTTCTTCTATGTGGGTTCCAAGTATGGAACTCAAGTCATCAGGCTTTGTGGCAAGCACCATTTGCCAGCCCTGAACTAGCAGGTTGACTTTTTTATTTATTTATCTACAGCTAACATTATCTATCGTATTTTTTGTTTGTTTGCTTGGTTGGGTGACTGGACCATTTTTAGCACAGGTTGCTTCAAATCCTAACCAGAGGCAGTATGTATGTTTATGTGAAAGAGAACTGAGATTTAAATTCCTTGATAAAAAAATTCCAAAGATAGACAGTCTATCTTTGGACTCATGGTCTTAATATCTCTCCACCTAAGGTATGTGTGCTATATTGTTACCAAACTCACACATAAACACAATAAGTCTTTCTTCTATTGCATATAGCCCCTAAAGAGAGAGCCCCTGTTGTATCTCTTCCTATCTCCCAGAGTCCCTTACACAGAGCCTTAATATGCTCAGCTGTTGAATTATTACATGTGAGCATGACTTAAACCAAAAGACAATAGTTAATGTATCAGAAATATTAGTCAGCGCTGGCTGGCACACACCGTAATCCTAGCTGCTTGAGGACAGCCTGTGCTACAAGTAAGTTCAAGAAGAGCCTGGGTAATTTGGTGAGACCCTGACTAAAAGTAAAATGTACAAAGAGAGCTGCAAATGTAGCTCAGTGGCAGCATCCTTGTTTAGTACTCACTGAGCCCTAGATTCAATTTCCAGTTGGGCAAAGATCACCACCATCATATTTCTACCTTAAAAGTAAACCAAAAACAATCCTCATTGTTGAAACACTTTGACATAACAGGACAAAAAGGGTTATGTATTAATTCTGCTTAAGAAGTTTTCCAGAAGCCGGGCGGTGGTGGCGCACGCCTTTAATCCCAGCACTTGGGAGGCAGAGGCAGGCGGATCTTTGTGAGTTCGAGGCCAGCCTGGTCTACAAAGCGAGTCCAGGACAGCCAGAGATATTCAGAGAAACCCTGTCTCGAAAAACCAAAAAAAAAAAAAAAAAAGAAGTTTTCCAGGGGCTGGAGAGATACCTCAGTGGTTAAGAGCACTGGCTGCTCTTCCAAAGGACCCAGGTTCAAAACCCAGCACCCCTTAAAAAAAAAAGTAGTTTTCCATAATACCCTTCCACATATCCTGAAGGGCAAGCTGTCAATGACAAATATGCCAAGAGCCCACATGTACCCATCCTGGTTATATCATGAAGATGTGGTTTATTTTTTTGTTTTTTTGAGACAGGGTTTCTCTGTGTACCGGTAAGGGCTGTCCTGGACTCACTTTGTAGACCAGGCTGGCCTCGAACTCACAGAGATCCACCTGCTTCTGCCTCCCAAGAGTGCTGGGATTAAAGGTGTGCGCCACCAATGCCCGGCTACATGGAAGCCTCTTTCTGTTGTGTGTCTGTGACTTGAAAAACATATGGGCCGGGTGTGGTGGCTCACGCCTTTAATCCCAGCACTCGGAACCCTGTCTCGAAAAACCAAACAAAAAAAAAAAAAAAAAGAAAGGCTTCCATGTTACAATCAGGAGCAATAGACTTACAGCATAAGCAGAGTTAGCAAGTTCATGGCTTTTAAAACCTCTACAATCAACCATAATAAAAACAACTGTAGAATTATACTCAATAATTGTTGTAGAATAAAAGTAAGACAATACCCTTTCTTTTTTTTTTTTTTTTTTTTTTTGGTTTTTCAAGACAGGGTTTCTCTGTGTAGCCCTGGCTGTCCTGGACTCACTTTGTAGACCAGGCTGGCCTCGAATTCGCAAAGATCCGCCTGCCTCTGCCTCCCAAGTGCTGGGATTAAAGGCGTGCGCCACCACCGCCCGGCACCCTTTCTTTTCTTGAAACAAGGTCCCAATATGTAGTTCTCGCTGGCCTGGTACTCACAGTTCACCTACCTTTGCCTACAAGCACTGGAATTAAAGATGTGTGCCACCATGCCTGGCCAAAAATTTGTTTTTTATTTTTCTTTCTGCAGTACTGGGGACTGAACCCACAGCTTAGCACATGCTAGGCAAATACTCTATCCTTTCTTTTTTTTAAAACTCTGTGAAGTTTAGAAGGATAAATTCATCATTAACCATAAGACAAAACACACTTGGTACACATGATTACTGCACAGATAGTCACTAACATAAAACTTATTTGGAGTCAATGTAATTCTGCCAAGAAGTAGGAAATGGTCAATTCTAAAACTATAGCTACTTCAAGGAGAAGTCTCTTTCCACAGAAATAACACTTGGCTCAAGCAAAACTGATAAACGTAACTTTCCTTTTCCTTTACTGACTCGGCCCTGACTTCTTCATTACCAAACTTCACTTTATAAGCTTTTGCCAACACTCACCTGAGTAGAACAGGTGACTGGCGTATCATGAGGAATAATTTCCTCACAGAAGAATTCAATAAAGCAACACTATTCCTGTTACTGTTTTCAGATCATCTCTAAAATGTTAAAAAGCAAAGAGTTCAATAAAAAAAAAGCAGTGCAAAGAATAAATGAACAACAACAAATAAAAACACTAAAACTCTTATCCTAAACTTTGTAAATAACTATCTGGAGAGTTCAGGTTAGGGTTAAGGTGAATCCATTAAATTTATGTAGACAAGTACTTTGATATAATCTGAGTAGTAAAATTACTTATAAACTCAACTTCAATAGAAAACAGCATTTAAAGAACTTTTCTTTCCCAGGAACTATAAAAACAATCCAGTCAGCGGGGTAGTGGGAGCACGTGCCTTTTCAGCAGTTGGGCAGCAGAGGCAGTCAAATCTCTGAGTTCGATGCCAGCCTGGTCTACGTAATTCCAGGACAGCCAGGACTAACAGAGATACTCTGTCTCGAAAAATAAAACAAAAAAATTCAAGTCAGTGGGTTTTTGTAGACTATTCTGACATGACCATTCTTGCTATCTTTTATACACATCTGCTGTGACAAGCATTGTATCATGTATCATAATTATATTTACTATGGCCAGAAAGCTACAAAAAATACTTAAAACACTGATGCTATGCCAAGCCACCTAGGAAACAAGTTACCCCTCTTCCTGTTTTTGTTTTTTCTGAGATAAGATTTCTCAATGTGGCTCTGGCAGGC
This sequence comes from Lophiomys imhausi, assembly GCA_907164525.1. NCBI lineage: Eukaryota > Metazoa > Chordata > Mammalia > Rodentia > Muridae > Lophiomys > Lophiomys imhausi. The sequence continues at coordinate 4,191,693 of CAJQZJ010000838.1, forward strand.
TGGGACTTGATATGTAGATCAGGTCAACCTTGAACTCCCAGAGAGTTGCCTGTCTCTGTCTTCTAAATGCTGGGGTTAAAGGCGAGTGCCACCATGCCTAGTTACTTAAAAAAAATGTTTTCTTTTAAATGGCTGGGTCTGGAGAGATGGCTCAACAGTTAAGGGCACACCACTTTTGCAGAGGACTGGAGTTCAGTTCCCAGCACCCACACTAGATGGTTCACAACCACTTGTAATTCTAGCTCCGCAGGAATCTGAAACTTCTGGCTTCCGTGGGAACCTGCACTTGTATGTACATATCTACACACACACACACACACACACACACACACACACACACACACACACGATTAAAATTAAAAATATGAATATTTACAAAAGTGGCTGTGAATACATAGCTAATTGGTGGTCTCTACATGTCTAGCATAGTTCCTTCCAGTCCTGCATTTACACTTCAGTACTAGTGGAAAACCAATAATTTTCTTTTATTCTTAAGGAAGATTAGGATTTTCACTTGTAATTCAACTACTATTCTACGGTCTCTTTGGTGAAACTGGTGGGCAGTTTGGGTTGGCATTTGGCAGCGCATGGGGAGGAGCTTGGTGTCCCTTTACTTGTTGATATGGACAAAAGGCCAGTTGTACCCTGTTGAAGGAGTGTGGCTAGGAAGCCTCTATAGGCACGAAAATGATGTCAGTTGGTGAGAAGCAACGGGACTGCTGGACACAGAGAGACATCTCATGGACCCTCAAGACTGCTAAGGATCTTGAGATAATGCACTATTTAATCCAGTGAACTCCACAGTCACTCTCTTCCTCCTGCACTCACTGACTGAGAAGTCACGCTGAAGAAGAGCACAGCAAGGTACGCCATCAACAGAATTTAGATTGATATATTCCAAGGCCTAGGTCTGGCATAAAAACTGATGAGAGTTCCTTGAAGGTGTCTGTCTGTCTTGGGGCCCCAGAGCGTTGGAAAAGTGAATGAGGCAAGCGGAGTTCAGAAGTTTGGAGAAGCTTTCGGCTTTGAGACTTCTCCGGGCTAAACAGACTGTGGAGGCAAGTCTGATTGAAAAAGCCCTCAGTTGGCAGTTGGAACAGACTGATTTCATAAACTGGCCACCATTTGGTGGTGAAAATAGACTGGCCTTATGAACTGGCAAAGTAAGGTCCAACGAACACTAATCTTTGAAAGGGACTGCCTTCTGGGACTCCCATGAACCAAGTCATCCTGAATGGACCTACACCAAGAATATTAATATCCTTTTAAGAAAGTTAAAATAGTGTTAAGGGTTTTTAGATAGGTATGAGTGTTTTTAGGTATTAAGGTATTTTTATTTTTAGATAGATTATAGATTTTAGATTATAGGTTTTAGGTTATACAGTTTAGGGTTTTTTTTTTAAAGATTTATTTATCTAATCTATATGAATGCTCTGACTCCATGTACACCTGCAGCCAGAAGAGGGCATAAGATCACATTACAGATGGTTGTGAGCCACCATATGGATGCTGGGAATTGAACTCAGGACCTCTGGAAGAGCAGTCAGTGCTCTTAACCTCTGAGCTATCTCTCCAGCCCCAGTCTAGGTATTTTATAGATGGTTGTTAAGTATTAATAAATATAAGTTTATAAATAAAAATATTTTGTTACAATTTGCAGATAATTTGTAACTTGAAGATGCATCAAGTATTAGGTATTATTAATAAAAGTCAGGTTTGAAGTAGTTTGCTTTCAAGGACACAAAGCAAATGTGTATTTTATTCCTTCACATTAATCACTATTATTTGCTAACATTCACTATGGGCAAAGCCCTTTCTGTGTGCTTAATTTTCATTCCAAGTATTATCTTCATTTTAATGGTATGGAAACTAAGGCACAAGATTTGCACAAGAACAGGAATTATTGAAGAGATAAACCCAAGGTCTGGCTCAGCAGTTAAAAGCACTGGCTGTTCCTCCAGAGCACCTCTGTCCGATTCCCAACACCGACTTGACAGCTCACAACTGTCTCTAAGTCCAGTTCCAGGGGATTCGACACCCTCACACAGACATACATGCAAGCCAAACACCAATGAACAAAAAATAATTATTTAAAAAAAAGAGACAGAGATAAACCCAAAAGACACATGTCTTTAATCCCAACACTCCAGAGGCAGAGGCAAGAGGATCTCTGCAAGTTGAAGGCTGGTCTGGTCTACATAATGAGTTCCAGGGCAGCCAAGGTAAACATCAAGGGCCTCTGTATCAAACAAATAAAACCAAAATTTAAATAAATTAAAAAGGGATACGCCAGAATTGAAATCAGGTAATTTTTGGTGCTCATATTGTTTGCTGGTAAATGTATGACGCCCCTATGGATAATCAGGAACAAATATGATATGGGCATCAATATAAACAGGTGGTTAGAATACTTGCAATTTAAGGGTTAATACTGTAAATCCAAATTACACAGTTAATGTTTGACTGGATGTTAGAACAAAGCATGGAATGATGCCATGAATGGAACACAGAACTAAATTTCAAGAAAGACAAAAGAAATAATACAGTAAAATATTTTTCAATTGCCCAAGCCATTATTTGAGCTAATTTCATGAACTGAAATGAAGCTTTATTTTGACATCATGATTTTCATAAAAGTAGTCTCTAGCAAATTGTGAAATTTCAATGTCTTTTTTGTTTGTTTGTTTTGAGACAAGGTTTCTCTGTGTAGCCGTGGCTGTCCTGGACTCACTTTGTAGACCAGGCTGGCCTCGAACTCGCAAAGATCCGCCTGCCTCTGCATCCCAAGTGCTGGGATTAAAGGCGTGCGCCACCACCGCCTGGCTAATGTCTTAAACTATTAAAAATATACTTAAAACTCAGACATAGTGCTGGAGAGATAGGTCATCAATTAAGAGCACTGGATGCCCTTCCAGAGGACCGGGTTCTAATCTTAGAACCCACATGGTGCTTCCTAATTGTCTGTGACTCCAGTCACAGACCACCAGTTGCCCTCTCTGACCTCTAAGAACACCAGATACACATGTGCCACAAGCAAAACAATCATGAACATAAATAAAATTCAGATAATATAGATATTGGTCAATTCTCAAATGTCTGCTCTGAAACTTTCAATCTCTTTCAAAGGCAGCAATCTGGGAAGGCATCCTGGCCCCACACCTCTAAAAATACTATCATGAATTGTTACTGCTTTAGCCCCTGACACAACAGCCAGAGAATGATGTTACTCATTTCTACCTATAACCAGAACCACTATTTCTAAACTTCATTACTGCACAGGACAGTCAAGACAAAATTGTTTTTTTCAGGATATTAAGCAACAACACTTACTCTTAACTAAAGTAAGATGGACTTAGCAAAGAACACAAAGCATAAGACTGACAGCAATGCTTGCATGTTTTTTCTACAACTACAGCAGAACTTTTAGGAACAGTTTAAAATGAGTTAAATTTTAGAATGATAAATTTCATCTTGACAAACCTTGAGACATTTCCTCTCAGAGAGGGAAGCATGGAGGAAGGGGTTACAATAAAATGGAGACTTCACTGCAGTATTTTTGGTTTTTCTGAAACAGGGTCTCTTGGTATAGCTCACCCAGGCTGGTGAACCTCCTGCCTCTGGTCAAAAATGCAAAGATGAGGGGCTGGAGATGGCTCAGTGGTTAAGAGCACTGACTGCTCTTCCAAAGGACATGGGTTCAATTCCCAGGACTAACATGGCAGTTCACAACTAACTGTCTGTAACTCCAAGATCTGACACTCTTACAGGGACATGTATGCAGGTAGGTAAAACATCAATGTACTTAAAATAAAAATAAATAAAATTTTAAAAATGCAGATGACAGGCACACATTCAGCTTCACTGAAGTACCTTTATAAAGACTTTTTGTTTTCTGTTGTTGCTTTTTTGAGACAGTGTCTCATTATGAAACCTTGACTGGCCTGAAACTCTTACTGTATAGATCAGGCTGGCCTCTTAACTTACAGAGAACCGTCTGCCTCTGCATCCTGAGTGCTGGGACTGAAGATATATGCCACCACATCCAGTCCTTTTTAAAATGATTTTTTAAAACTGTTTTGTGTTCTTGTGACAGGGTTTTCTCTGTGTATCTCCGAATGTCCTAGAGTCACTTTGTAGACCTTGTAGACACAGGATAGCCTGGAACTCAGAGATCCGCCTGTCTCTGCCTCCCGAGTGCTGGGATTAAAGGCTTGTGCCACCATGCCCAGCATTACACACAGCTGTGAACTGCCATGTGGGTACTGGGATTTGAGCCTGGGTCCTTTGGGAGAGCATTCAGTGCTCTTAGCCACTGAGCCATCTCCCCAGTCCCTTAAATAATTTTTTTAGGTTAGAATACAAATGTATTTCACCATGGCAAGGTCATAAGATTTTTTTTTAACATAAAAAAAATTGTGTGGCAGGCAGAGGGTTGTGCTAATGGAGGTCAGAGCAACTGTGGGAGTCAGTGTTCTCCTTTTACCATGTGGGTCCAAGGGTTCTAACTCAGGTTGTTAGGCTTAACTGCAACCTATCCACTGGGCCATCTTGATAGCCCCATAAGACAGACTTTTACATTCAAGTAGTCACTTGATCAACAAGAATCTAGCACTGGGGTCTCTGAAACTAATACTGCTTTCTGGGTATCAGTAAATTGGCAATGGGCAGGAGTTTATGATAGGACATTCATTTAGTGTGTACTTCAGGTATTCCTTTCCAGCTTGTAAACCTGATGATTCATTCAACAGAAACTTATTGAGTACTTTTGTAGTTACATCAGAGAGACACTGTTTTAAGTGCCAATAGTGAACTAGGGGTATGACTCAGTTGTAAAGTGTCTGCCTAGAAACAACAGGGCCCTAGGTTCCATCTATAGCACAAGGAAGAAAACCCTTAAGTGTGAGTAGTGACAAAATGCCTACAGCTGATGTCACGTGTAGCAATTCTATACTAAAATTAAGAAAGATGGGTAATACTAGGGGATTTATACTATTGGAAAGTACAAGGTAAACACATCTACTCAGAATACTATTTCAAGATTTAAATTTCACTGTTGGCAAAATGCCTTATTTTAGCATCTTTACCCCACCATAAAGAAGTATGTTAAAAGGCAGGTGGTGGTGCTACATGCCTTTAATCCCAGGACTCGGAGGCAGAGACATAGATCTCTGAGTTCAAAGCCAGCCTGGTCTAAAGAGTGAGTTTCAGGACAGCTGGACAGAAACCCCATCTCTAAAAACAAAAACCTCAAAAAAAAAAAAAACAAAAACAAACAAAAAAGAGGTATGTTAAAAAAACAGACAAGGTAGCATGGCATAGTGGCTCATGCCTACTATCCCAGGATTTGAGACATCAAGATCGAAGAGTGACCATAAGTTCAAGGCCTGCTCTGACATGTAATGATTCCTGACTGAGACTCTATTAAAAAACAGAGAAATGACAATAATAAAATTGTGACGAGATAGTATGTGACATGAACAAATGATATTAAAATATAAGCTAAACAAAAATATTGCATGTTATTTATTTTTTTGGAGACAGGGTTTCTCTGTATTGCCTTGACTGTGCTGGAACTTGCTCTATAGACCAGGCTGGCCTCAAACTTATAAAGATTCGCCTGCCTCTGGCTCCCAAGTGCTGGGATTAAAGGCGTGTGCCACCACAGCCCAGCACACGTATTGCTAATATGAAATTCATTTGGTGGCAGGATATGTTTGCATTCCTCTGATGTACCAAGGGAGCCAATTCCTCTTGAGAGTGCATTAAAAGAATAAAAATGTTGATTCGTGATAAGGGTGGTGCCGTGCACTTATAGTTCCCATGGAGGCTGAGGCAGAATTATCTTGTATTCAAGGCCAACCTGGGCTCCTTTGTATTGAAATTTTTTTCACCGTTTGATCATATTCAAGAGTAAAATTTTAATTCTGTGACTGCTAGCTAGACTGATTCCTCAATACTTTATATCTGATCTTGAGCACCAAAGGCCAACTTCCAAAACCTGTATTTTTATCAGAAATTTGGAAATTAGGAATAGGTCAACCAAACAGTAAGCAGTGATGTAATTAAAGCCAAGGGACCAAGTTGCTAAGCTATAGAAAAGCCACTGTTCATCTGGAAGTCAGCCCAGAATACAAAATATGGAAGAGAAATGCTGGTTTAAATAGAACCAGGGTTCCAAATATGCTGTCTCATTCCTTTTATCTGCAGAAAGCTTCCTCCCATACAGTTTACCCAAATAGCCATAACCACACTGGAGAATCTCACAGGGCACCCAAGCTCCCAGACAGGTGGAAGGCCAGTATTAGGAAACACAAGAGAATATATTTGATGCTAGTATCAGGAATATTGTGTTCATTTGAATGACCAATTCAAGAATGCGCTGGAAGATAACAAAGCTTTTAGACCTCTCAAAATCCTTCCTTTGACAAACCACATTTTTTTCAGCAAAGATTCAGTTCCTTTAAGAACGAGCACCTGCCAGCAGTGCATATTTTTCAAGAAGGCATCTGCACTGCAGATCTCTCTGCACGAGGGGAGCTTGCCAGTCAGCTCACCAGCAGGCAGACGCGTATACAAAAGAAACTAAAGGAGGCTGGCAGCGTCCCTCTTAGTTTTTTTTCAGACAAGGGAGAAGGGGGTTCAACTAGCTCAGGCTTTGTCTGAATTCTCTCCTCTTTTCCCTGCAGCAAACGTTCCCTTTTCCTACACTGCTATTGACAATAGGCCATCGAAAACATGAAATCAAAACATGGTGATGGCTTGGCATGACTGTATTTATTTTCTAGAATATAGCAACTGATTGCGTATCCCCACCCCCACGATGCGCCGGTGAAGAGCTGGCTGTGTTGCAGATGCAGCCAAGGATCCATCTTGGACTATCAGCAGCTCCCTCCCAAATCTTCCTGTGCTATTCTCATCACGACTCATCTACCTCAGAGCCACAGAAAAATCTGGCATTCAGTCAGTTTTGCCAAAAACAGTATTAGAACTTCCTGATCTTCCTGGCAAACAAACAAAAAAATATTTTTGGAAGACTATCACCCATGTAAGATTGTGTCTGCAATCTTCTTACCTATCTGCAAACCTGCAATCCCACCCTTTCCACCACCACCCCTCTCAAAATCCTAACCACATCACTTCTCCTACGACCCACCTGTCACAATCCTCTGAAGCTCGCTAATCCTCCACTAAGTCACCCCGCCACCTCAACTCGACCCATTCGGTGCACCTAGCCTTTCTCCGTGTCCACCCCACTGCTGTCTCCTCACTTGCAGGGGGTCAGCGTCAACGCCCACTCTCTAGACCGCCTTCCCACCCCCAACCTGTTTCCTTCACACCCCGTTATTTCCTCATCGCGGCTCGGCCCTTCGCTCCCCTCCCCCTTTGCCTGTTCCTCAAATGCCCGCCAAGGGGCTGAAGCCGCCCGCGGCCGGGGTAGGTCGCCCGCCCCTGCCCGGAGACCCAGTCGCTCGCGCTCCCCGGGGACCGAGCCCCCGCGCGCCTCACCGGCACAGGAGGAGCCGCAGCTCTTCGCCCCCTGGGCGGGGCAGGCTCCGGGGCTCCCGCCGCCGCCGCCAAGCGCTGACGGCTCGGCGCCGGAGGACGACGAGATTGACGGGGACTGAGTGGCCGCCGACGACTCCGCCATGGCTACACGAGCAAGGGCAGGAGAGGGGTGCAGAGGAACGTGGGGCGTGAGAGTGGGAGGGGACACAGACTAGTCCAGCGGCTGCCTCTCCGAAGTACCCGGCGTAGCCCGTTCGGAAGACCGACTCCAACAGACTGACTCAGCCGTGCTCCAGCGAGAGAGAGCGAGTACGAGTGCGCATGCGCAAAACGAGCCCGAGGACGCGCGGGCGGCGGCCTCGGAGGCGCGCGGCGACACAATGCGCAGGCGCAAGAACTGTCCCTCCGCGCTCCCGCAGGGAAGGACGCAGCGTGACTGGCCCCGCGGGTGGAGCGGGTCTCTGGAGGGGTGGGGGTAGGGTGGGGAAAAAAAAAAACCTGACGCAAGGGCCTGGCTAAACACCACTGCACGCCACTGCAGCCCCTGCTGCGGATTAATCGCCCTCGGTCTCCCCACCCCCACCACCTTGCCTCTTTATGTGAATGTTTTCTAGTTGGCAGATTATGTGTTTTAACGATCGAGATTGCTCTGGGCTTTCATAGACTACAAATGCTTTTTTTTTTTTAAATCATAAATTCTTGTTGATGTCTTTGTCTGATGCGTACCAGCCTGTGACTCCAAAGAAAAGTGAAAAACTTGTAGAATATAGAGACCCCCCCCCCTCTGTATTATTATTTTTGAATTATCTCGTGTCGTAATATCGCCTCACCGAGGCAGACATGGCACAGTCCCACGTTTGATAGGTGGAGAAAGATGCTAAACAGAACGAGAAACTATTACTCATTCCAATCACATTGCAATGCAGTCACAGAATCAGCTTCATATTTTTAATCTTGTTTTTCTTCCCAAAGAAGTCTTCAGGTTGCCTTTTCTCTGAATAGGTTCTGAGCTAGAGAAGGAAAAAAAAAAGCTGCCGAGGAAAGGAAAACCAGGAGATAACATTTTGGTTATGATGGGGAAAGGGGACATAAAATGAGGTATTAAAATGAGGCACAGATAAAGCCGGGCGGTGGTGGCGCACGCCTTTAATCCCAGCACTTGGGAGGCAGAGGCAGGCGGATCTTTGTGAGTTCGAGGCCAGCCTGGTCTACAAAGTGAGTCCAGGACAGCCAGAGATATTCAGAGAAACCCTGTCTCGAAAAACCAAAAAAAAAAAAAAAAAAATGAGGCACAGATACGTATAACGATTTTATTCATGTCCTAAGTCCTTAAAAGAAGACATTTGAAACTGAATATCAGTTTATATCGGATTTTGTTCATCTATTTTCTTCTGGATTGACTTGCTAAATTCAAAGCCTTCCTACATCTGCTCAAAATTTTTGAAAGTACATAATAATGATGATAATCAAAGCTGTGGGATTTGATGTTGCTAAGCAGCAATCGATGACCCAAAGTGTAATTGCAGGGTCAGCAAATCCTGTAAAGATGCAAACTCATGGAGTGGGAGCAATCAGGCTGCTGCGGAGGGCAGGCGTGGAGGGGGGATGGAAATCTAGAACTAGCTCTGCACCTCATAGACAGTTTTTAAAGATCAAATAAAGCTCAGATAGCATCCTGGTTGTTGCAACGCTCTGAAAAAAGGCCTAGAATATTTCCCAAAATGACTCTAGAAAATATCTTATTCTGTCACTCAACGGCAGGCATCAGTTGATAATATGGCAAACTGTCCCTGATGTTGTTGAGTGCCAGAGTAAGATGGCAAAGGGAACTATAAGCCAGTGTGTTAAGGAATCTAATTACTTAATTTTCGTGAATCCTTAGGTTGGTTATGTTATAACCAGGTGTGCTAGATAATTTTATGTCAACTTGACACAAACTAAAATCATCTGAGGGAACATTGATTAAGACAATGGCTCCATAAGATTATAAATGTAGGGCATTTTCTTAATTAGTGATTGATGGGAGAGGGACCAGCCCATTGTGGGTGGAGCCTTCCCTGGGCTGGTGGTCCTGGGTTCTATAAGAAAGCAGGCTGAGGAAGTCTGTAAGTAGTGCCCCTCCACGGCCTCTGCATTAGCTCCTGCCTCCAGGTTCCTGCTCTATTTGAGTTCCAGTTTGGACTTCCGTCAGTGATGAAGTGTAGGTGGAATAAACCCTTTCCTCCCCAACTTGTTTTTTTCATCATAGAGTTTCGTTGCAGCATTAAAAACCCTACCAAAGACAACTTGATATCAGCATAGTGGAGTCTTGCTGTGACCACAGACCAGACCATGTTTTGGAGAGGATTGTTGAAGGACTTTGGAACTTTGAGTTAGAAAATCCATTGAGTGTTGAGAGCTCAGTGGGATATCATGTAGGAGCTTGGAAGATAAGAATGTTGAGAGCAGTACAGATGGTGGAGGGCTGGCTTGTGACATTTCAGAGGGAAACAAAGACTCTACCTGCCCTTTTTTCCTGATGAATCTGTGGTGTATGGTCTGTTTGGGCTGAAGAATTGGCTGTTATTAACAAGAGACCAGAGCCACCAAAGTAAAATCTTTGCTTTGCTGGGACAATGGAGCAAAAGAATCAGCTGTGATTGATTAAGAAAAGACCAGGTGGCTGAGTGATATAGTACACGCCTTTAATCCCAGCACTCTGTGAGTTCAAGGCCAGCCTATTCTACAAAGTGAGTCCAGGGCAGTCAAAAACACACAGAGAAATCCTATCTTGAAAAACCAAAAAAGAGAGAGAAAGAAAAAGAAAAGACCAGGTGAAAAAAAAAAAAAAGACCATGTGGGACCAGACCTGGTGGCACATGGAGTCAGAAGCAGGTGGATCTCTTTGAGTTCGGTCTGGTCTGAGACTGGTCTGCAGAGTGAGTTCCAGGACGGCCAAGCCTACAAAGAAACCCTGTCTTAAAAAAAAATATATCAAAAGAAAGAAAAAAAAAAAAAGAACAAGACCAGATCACTGAGGTGAAGTCTTCTAGAAGTGTTTTCTCAGTCAGCACCCAGAAGCTGTTCCAGAAATGGTCAAAGTTGCACTTTGTGTTGGCAGCCGAACTTGGTAGTCTAAGAGTCACCCAGGAGGTACTGATTTTGAAGGCATGAAGCAGTCATGGAGAGCAGCCCAGGGGTTGTATTATGTGGCAAGGCTGGAGTCCCTGAAGAAAGCCCAGGAGAGGTTATTGGTGAAGGTGCATTTGGAGATGCCAATACCATGCAAGGGCCACCAAGACCAGCAGCAGGTATGAAGGCGAGCCTGTGGAGCCTAGAAGACAAGCTGTGTGTGCTGTGGAGGACAGAGCTGGAGAGGTGACCCTTTGGAGGACTCCAGAAGATAGTGAGTGGATCCCAGACATTGGATATTGAGTTATTTACACTGTTGGAGTTTGCTTTGTTCAGATTGTGACTATGCCCTGGCTCGCTCTTCCCCCTTGAAGTACAAAAGTACTTAATTTTACTGTTACAGGAGCCATAGTTGAGAGATTTTTTTCGACATTTATTTATGTCTTCAAGTTACATCTCAGTCATAGCCCCCTCCCTCTTTCCCTCCCAGTCCCACTCTCCTCCCTCTTCCCAATCTCCCTCCTATCCTTTTATTTTTTTTATTTAAGGTGTATCTTTTTTCCCCTCAAACATATTCCCCTTTTAGTCCAATAAAAGGCTCTTTTTATTATAACAACAAATGCAATACAAAACAATAAGAACAATTAGGCAACAATTATGAACACTATATGGTATGATATACATTCTCAATGTCCAGTTCATATGTATTTGGCAAGTAATAAGAATATTCTATTATCTATCTATCTCGAGTTTAAGGTTCTATACCTAACTCAATTTCCATCCTAACTTGCATTACCAACTTAAAAACATCATCTTAGACCTAGAACATCCTTTTAATTCCTAAACAGCATTCTGGCAGTTGAAATAGAAGAGAAGGGGATGATGAGGCCTCATTTTAGAGCTAACAGGAATTTTGAAAAAAGCTTTTAGGTGGGGAAATGCATCAGAAGATTGTCATTTTGCAACAGGGTGTCACTGTCTGGCCTGGACCTCATTGTGTACACAAGGCTGGCCTTGAACTCAAGGAGATCCACCTGCCTCTGCCTAGTTTTGGGATTACCTTACTGTCATTCTTATTATTGCTATAGTGGGCATTGAACCCAGAGCTGCATGCCTGCTGGGCAGATGTTCTACCACTGTCTCAGCTTTGTTATGGGATAGGCCTTGCTGTGAAGCTCAGGCCAGGCTTCAATGTTCCACCCTCCTTGCCCCTCTCCAACTCCTAAGCAGCAGAATTACAGGCACACACCACCTTGCCCACCTGAGAGACTTTTAAGGGTATATTTTCATGTACATGTGTGTGCTTTCATGAGTTCATGTGTAATACCACATGTATACAGCAGACTTCGTAGACCAGAGGAGGGCACTGGATCCCCTGCAAATGGGGCACTAGTTGGTTTTGAGCTATTGTGTGTGTGCTGAGAATTGGATATGGCTCTTCTGCAAGAGCAGAATGTGTTCTTAACCACTGAGCAATCCCTACAGTCCAATAAAAATATTTTTTAAAGGTGATCATGTGTGGTATTTGTCTTTTCTGTGACAGATTTATTTTACTCAACATTATGACTTGCAGTTCCTGCATGTTGCTGCAAACTACAAGATTTCATTCTTTTATTCCAGAATTATATTATGGAATAAATTATATAATTATATATAAATAAATACATATAATAATATATCATATATCCTGTGGTGTATATATAAATAAATACATATAATAATATATATCATATATCCTGTGGTGTGTATATACCACATTTTAATCCATCCATTCATTCATTCACTGATAGACATAGTAGCTGAGTCTGTAGCCTAGTTGTTGTGCATAATTCTGAAAGACACATGTAAAGCCAGAGGTCATGACCTACTCCTGTACTCAAGAGGTTGGGATGGGAGAGTGCAGAATTTGAGGCCAACCAGAACAATATGAGACCCTGTGTCAAACAGAACAAAACACAATATAGGCATCTTTGATGCAGTGATTTCCTTTCCATCAAATATATACCAAGTATGTGGCATTGCAGGATCATATTGTAGTTCTACTTAGAATATTTTGAAGTACTTCATATTGTTTTCCATGTGGTTTTGCTAAGTTGAACCCCTATTAAGAGGATACAAATTCCACTTTCCCCATAACTCCATATTTTTTTTTCTTTATGGTACTAGGAATTGAACCCAGGGCCCCTTACAGGTTAAACAGGTCCTCTACAGCTAAGCTGTTTCTACATCCCTGTTTTTATTTTGTTTGAGGCAGGAGGATCTCTGTGATTTTCAGGCCAGCCTGGTCTACAGAACGAGTTGCAGGACAGCTAGGCCTCACAGAGAAACCCTGCCTCTCCCTCCAGAATGCTGGGATTAAAGGTGTGCACCACCACCATCTGGCTCCCAACCTTTATTAATATCATTGTGTGTGTGTGTGTTGAACAGTCTTACAATGTTGCTCAAACTGGCCTCAAATTCTCCATCCTCTTGCCTCAACCTCCTGAATAGCAGGAATTACAGATCCATGCAACCAGGCTAGGTTATAAACATCCATCTCTCATATGTACATATATATGCACATGTATATTAAAAACTATGGAGCCGGGTGGTGGTGGTGCACACCTTATAATCCCAGCACTCAGGAGACAGAGGTAGGCAGATCTCTTGTGAGATGGAGACCAGCCTGGTCTACAGAGTGAGTTCAAAGATAACCAAGCTACACAGAGAAATCCTGTCTGCAAACCTTACCCCCAACCCCCAAAATAAAAACAAACTATGAACAGGGCTGAGTCCTAGTGTTAATCCCCAGAACTGGGAAAAAAAAAAAAAAGCACATATACTTGTGAGTTGTTTAATATTGGGGATATGTTGAGAGAATGGCATCTTTAGGAAATTTCACTCTTGTGGGAACATTGGAGAGTGAATTTTCAGAAATTTCCATGGGAAGGTCCATGCACACTGCACTACTGTAGAACCTTCTCTAGAAGATTTTTTGAGATATTTGATGGCTGTGCTGTGGTTTCTGATGCAATCAAATGACTCAATGAACACAAGATAATGCAGGGCTTCTTCCGGTGTCACATGCGCGCTGCTTTCATCTTATATGCAGAAGCAGGGGACTCTGAAATAACGTTAAAATACAGTAAGTACACCGACCAGCAGCACGGTGCTTGCCATGACCAGACATTACTAGCTATACACATTTGGATACACAATCTTTTCATGTGACTCACAGCCCAGTAGTTTGCCCCAGCATTAGCACAGTCACATGAGTGAGAGGATACACATGCACAACACCCACATCACTAAATAATACGAGTTTTTCTGCTGTTGTTGACCAAAATGTCATTATGTGGTACATGCCTGTATTGTAAAGTTTCTTTTACCACTAACCTCCTCCTCCATATTGCTACACAATGATTGTTAACCATGGTTAAAATCTTCTAGCTTAAGCAACAATAGGTATGGCAAATCTCTAATTACATTTACCTTTAAACAAGCTTCCACCCCCCTCCGCCCCCAGACAGGGTTTCTGTGTAACCCTGGCTGTCCTGAACTCGATCTGTAGACCAGGCTGGCCTCCAATTCACAGAGATACTTCTTCAGCTTCCTCGATGAAATTAAAGGCACGCACCAGCACACTTGGCCCACATCCTCCTTTTCTAACACAAAGGATATTCTGCTATATACACTGCTGTGCATACTGCACTACTGTAGAACCTTCTCTAGAAGATTTTTTGAGATATTTGATGGCTATACTGTTGGCTGATCTACAAATAATGAAGCAACAAAGTCTTAAACTTTGACTACATTCTAATACTCAGAATGTATTGTTCATGTTGTTATTGTTGTTGAGAGACAGGCCAGCTCTAACTGGCCTGGCGCTTGCTAAGTTGGCCAGGCTGACCTGAAACTTTCAGTAATCCTTCTAGGCCTTCCTTCTGAGTGCTGACTCATTTCTTTTTGCTGTTATTGATATATTTTTATTATTTGTTTCTTTGTGTGTTTAGGGCATGTATATATGACACACCTGAGTGTGGACTCATGCAGGTTCTGGCTCTCCTGTGTAGGTCAGAGAACAATTTTCAGGAGTCTGTTCTTACCTTCTACTTTGTTTTGAGACATGATCACTCTTTATGTTCCTGACACGTTGTCAGCTACTCCTGGCCATCTGTTCTGGGTCCTTCTATCTCTGTCTCCCATTTCCCCATAGGAGTGTTGGTATTGCAGACATGAGCCACTGCTGCAACGTTTTTATGTGGGTCCCTGGATTTCGTTTGAACTCAGGCCATCAGTCTTGCAAAGCAAGTGCTTTTGCCAGCTGAGCCATCTCCCTACTCCCCGCCGTCCTTTTTAAAGAGATGAAGTCTCTGTTGACTGGCCTCAAATCACCTTCCTACTTCAGCTTCCTCAGTACTTGGGACTACAGGTTTTTCTTTTCTTTTCTTTTTCTTTTTTCTTTCTTTCTATTTTTTTTTTTTTTGAGACAGAGTCTCATACTAAAGCACTTGCTGTCTCCTGGAACTCAGAGATCCACCTGCCTCTGCCTTTTAAGTTTTAAGATTAAAGACATATGCAACCATGCCCAAAACTCATCACCCTATTTTATATACAAGAAAATTAAGGTGCCAATCTATCTGTCTGTCTATCTATCTATGTTGTTTTGTGAAGCTTGGGAATCAAACCCAGGGTCTGCCACATGTTATGCATGTGTTCTACCATTAAGCTATATATCTTGAGCCCAGGTAGACATTTTATTTTTGTGTTGATGGGATCCAACACAACTAGGGTTTTGAGTATGATAGGCTAGTGTTTTACCACTGAGCTGCACCCCAAACCCAGTTGAGTTTTTAAGTGATTCAAGTCAGGTAGTAGCCTATTCTTTTGAAGTTACTTTGCCATTTGTCCTGTAGGTGGTAAGAGGTCAATGGTGTCACTGTACCATCAATAGGGAATGATACTTAGCTGTTTACCCCACAGGACTGTGGGTCTGTGGAAGACAGGAATGTGTCTTATGCAGCAACATAACAAATGTCCTGTTTTGGGAAAGCTTTGGAATCTGAGTCACAGTAGATGTCATTTTGGACAACAATGTTTGCAATTTTTATCCTTCATAACATACCTAAGTACCTCGAGTATTTATGACTTTGTTTTGCTTTTCCAGAATGAATACAATCACCAGTTCCATACTAACCATAGAAGTCACCAGGGACAAACACACCTAATTTAATCCAAAACTTTGTGGGCAATAGAATTTGTAATTGATGAAACAGATTCAGAGAGATTAGTTAGCTCATCCGATTTTGCACAGCTAATGAGCATTAGTGTCAAAATTTAATGCCAGTCAGTCTGGCCCCAGATCCAATAGCCTTAACCACTCAAAAGTGTCTACATGTCACCTGTCACCTTCTAGAAAACCACAAGGATAGACCAACCTCCAGTCATGTCATGTGCCTCAGTTCTAAGATGAATGAAGGCAGACTACAATGAAAATCACATTTAATATTTTGAACTTTGGCTGTTTTTTTGTTTTGTTTTTGAGACAGGGTCTCTCTATGTAGTTCTGGCTGCCTTGGAACTCGATATGTAGACAAGTCTGGACTTAGAATCACAGGGACCCACCTGCCTCTGCCTCCCAAGTGAGTGCTGGGGTTAAAGGTGTGCACCGCCACGCCAAGTGATAGTTCATTTTTGCCTTCCGGTTATAATTTTGTTTGAACAAAGTAGCTGTAGCATCAGTGCTTGAAACAGGCACTGAAACTGACAAGGTTATATGAATGTAGATGTAAGTTACACTAACTGCTCAAACACTTTCTGCTTCTTTTAATATCACGTATCTAATTGTTGCTATGGAATACATTACTCAGTTTTGGGATTTAAAAATCCCTGGATTTTAAGAGCTTTTACTAAAAATGCACTGAAATTCGGGCTGGAGAGATGGCTCAGTGGTTAAGGGCACTGGCTTTTCTTCCAAAGGACCCGGGTTCAAATCCCAGCACCCACATGGCAGTTCACAGCTGTCTGTAATTGCTGGGCATGGTGGGACACACAGTTAGTCCAAGCACTCAGGAGGCAGAGGTAGGCGGATCTCTGCAAGTTCAAGGCCAACCTGGTCTACAAAGTGAGTCCAGGACAGCCAGGGCTACACAGAGAAAACCTGTCTCAAAAAAAAAAAAAAACAACAAAACAAAACAAAACGCACTGAAATTCATACTGTCAGGAAGCCAGCAGCAAGTGCTAGCACTATATCTGTACAAATATGACATCAGTGAAGCCAACACAAGTACATCAGCCTTCCTCACACTTGGAAGAAGATTTTGATTTTTGTATTTTTTAAAAAGATTTTATTTATTTATTATGTATACAGTGTTCTGTCTGCATGTATGCCTGCAGCCCACAAGAGGGCACCAGATCCCATTATAGATGGTTGTGAGCCACCATGTGGTTGCTGGGAATTGAACTCAGGACCTCTGGAAGAGCAGCCAGTGCTCTTAACCTCTGAGCTATCTCTCCAGCCCAGATTTTGACTTTTGAAACAACACAGGATAAATAATAGGTAGATTTTAGGATTGGTCACAGCTTAGAAAACAACTTCTCCAAAGGGAAAGCGTGTTTGATGGTAGTTTTCCATGACAGCTGGGACTACACAGAGAAACCTTGTTTTGAAAAACCAAATAAATAAGCAAAAAAAAAAAAAAAGAAAGAATATAAAATTTGAGCATGGCGTGGTGGGGCACACCTTTAATTCCAGCAAGCACTCGGGAGGCAGGAGGCAGGTGGATCTCTGTTAGGTGAAGACAAGCCTAGTCTACAAAGTGAGTCCAGGGCTACACAAACCCTGTCTCAAACAAAAAACAAAAAACAGGGTCTGGAGAGATGGCTAAGCGGTTAAGAGCACTGGATGTTCTTCTAAAGGACCACGGTTCAAATCCCAGCACCATATGGCAGTTCACAGCTGTCTGTAATGGCCAGGCGTGGTAGCGCATGCCTTTGATTCCAGCACTCTCGCTGCAGAGGCAGGTGGATCTCTGTAAGTTCAAGGCCAACCTGGTTTACAAAGTGAGTCCAGGACAGCCAAGGATTCACAGAGAAACCCTGTCTTGAAAAACCAGAAAAAAACAAAAACCAAAAAAACCCCCAAAAAACAAAAAACCAAAATCAAATCAAAACAAAAAATCAACTTATGAAAAGTTATTTTCTGACTTCTACATGAGCATTTTGGGGGTGAGGTAGAAATCTAGTGTGTAGGGAGCTAGATTAATATAAATTAGATTTAGTAAATATCTAGGTTTCTGATACAGTCTCTTAATCCGGGGCATGAAGATCAACTTCCCTGTAAGCAATTAGCTTATTAGCTTATGGATGAAGTCATGTGAAAGGAGGAAGAGTCTCTATGGACTAAAAACAAGGTTGAAGCCAGGTAAAACAAGGAAAGACTTTATGACCTGGCATTGTTTTCAGCTGCTAAATGAGCAGAGCCCAAATTAAGCTGAAGCAGGTGGAACAAGGAGTGATCCTATTTAAGTAGGAGTGGATGAGTCCGAGAGGGGGCATGCTAGGGGCTCCATTCTAGAGAGCCGATGCTAGTGAGTCCTCACGCTAAAAAGGATAACGAGTAGTTTGTATCTTCTGATAGAGAAAGTGCTGGTGGACTCACAGACAGATCTCCCTTAGGCAGAAAGAAGCTGGTGAGCAGAGAAAAAGCCTCAGCAAGACAGCAAAAGGCCAAGGACTAAACCCTGTGGCTCAGCTTTTGCCTAGAGGGGTTTGACCTGTCCGAACAATGGCCTGAACGGAACTGTGGCCAGCTTTAAAGACTGAGGCAGAGCAGTAGAGTTGCTGATACAAAGGAAATAAGTTGGCCTACAGATGACTGAGGTCTCCCAGAGAGAAGAAAGCCTCAAGCCTTATTTATGGTGAAACCATCATAGCCAATTTACCCTGACGAATCTACGTCTGAGATATTCCAGAATAAAGACTGCTAAGCGCATTAAAGGGTCTACCCCAGAGACTGTGTTCCTGACGACTGAGGACCTGCGCCAGAGACTGTATCCTTCTAAAAGGTTATGAAAATAGCTGTAATAGTTATCAATAGGTTTAGTGGTTAGGTCTTAGGGGTTGTAGGCATTCATAGGGGTTGTAGGAATTTGTAGGAATAGTAGTTAAGTGTATTTGTTATAAGTGAATATAGTTATTAATAAATAAGTGTTTAATAATTAAAAGTATGTTTAATAATTAAAAGTATGGTTTCACTCCATGGAATCTGAGAGCAACCGTAGCAAAGATTCCTAGTAAAGCCAGTCCAGGACAGCCGGGGCTACACAAATCCTGTCTGTAACCCTGGGGGGCATGGAGACTGAACGGGGCATCTTTGTAACCAGGAAAGGCCTCAAGTGGAGTGACTGGGACACCAACCCAGCCACAGAACCTTCCAGTTACAGTTTATTCTGCTGCATAGTATTCTGGACCGGAGGCTAGCATAATCATCAGAGAGACCAGGGAGACTTCATCCAGCAGCTGATGGGAGCAGATGCATAGTCCCACAGCCAAACATTAGGCAGAGCATGGGGAGTCCCACTGAGAAGGGAGAGGAAGAATCAGAGGAATCAGAGGGGTCAGGGACACCACAAGAACACAGCTGCAGAATCAACTGACTAGAACTCATGGGGTCTCGAAAAGATCAGGGAACTTGTAGGGGTCTGACCTATGTCCTCTGCACATATGTTATGGTTGAGGAGTTTGGTGTTCTTGTGGGGTTCCTACAGTGGGAGTTGGTGCTGTCTCTTTTTTTTTTTTTTTTTTCTGAGACAGGGTTTCTCTGTGTAGTCTTGACTGTTCTGGAGTCACTCAGCCAGTCACTCTGGCTGGCCTTGAACTCACAGAAATCTGCCTGACTCTGCCTCCCTAGTGCTGGGATTAAAGGCATGCAGTACCATGCCCAACTTGTCTCTGACTCTTTTGCCTGCTTATGGGACCCAGTTCTACTACTGGGTTGTCTCCTCTAACCTTGATGTGATTGTATGTGCCTGGTCTTACTGTAGCTTTTTGTGCTGTGTTTGGTTGATGTTCCTGGGAGGCCTGCTCTTTTCTGAGAGGAGGTGGAAGGGGATGGATCTGGGTAAAGAGGGGAGGGAGGAGAAACTGCAGGGATGTAATATAGGAGAGAAGAAAAAAAATGAAATATAGTTTAGGAAAGAGGACTGGAGAACGCTAGGATATGTAGGGTGACTTTAAATTCTTACACAATAATGTTTGCAACTGTGACAAAATCACTGACCTTTGGTTCTTCTATTTGAGCATGTAACATAATGGGTTTGTGTCACATCCTGTAGGTCCTGTCTTCCGAATTAATTTCTTCCTCTGATGTATACTTCTAGTTTCTTGCTGGACCAGGTTCCTGGCTGTGTGACTTTTTCTTGGGAGATGGAAAGAAAGGCCTATTCATCCTGGGAGCGGGGGAGGGGCACTGTCAGACCAAAGAAAGAATTCCATCCAAGTTCAGCTTGGTGAACCATTGAGTTTATTGAGGCTACTTATAGGTGCATGGGTGACTCTAAGGCAGTTGTGTCTACCAGGAAGTCCCTTGGGCAATTTATGGGCAACTATGCAAATTAAGAGTCTCACCTGCAGCATACATGACTCACAAACAACTGCATCACTGTGGAGTTCCTCGGGCCACTTATGGGTAGCTTCAGTAATGGAGGAGTCCCTGTAGTGGTCAGTTTCCATCTGCCTTACAAACTTGGGAGTCGTGGTGTCTCCGAGCAGCTCAGGAAGGCTCCTGAATATGTACCTCCCCCTCATGAGGGGATATTAGAAGGCCTGGTCCCATGAGAATTTTCTGTGGGTGACCACAGTTGCTGACTCGAGACAGCAATGGTCCCTCTTAGAAGAAACAACTGCACAACAGCCTAGAAGATCTAATCTTGTTTAGGTCTAAAAGCTGGAAGAGAGTTTCCCAAGTCTTGAGAGTTTGGTGTGTGTGTGTGTGTGTGTGTGTGTGTGTGTGTGTGTGTGTTAGGGGGGTCAGAAAGGGGCAGGACTAAAGAATTGTAAACAGGATTTCTTTAGGCAAGCTAAGGTAGAATAATCTTTTGTTTTGTTTTGTTTTTTCGAGACAGGGTTTCTCTGTGTAACAGAGCCCTGGCTGTCCTGGACTCACTTTGTAGACCAGGGAGGCCTCGAACTCACAGAGATCTGCCTACTGAGTGCTGGGATTAAAGGGGTGCACCACTGCGCCCAGCTCAAGGTAGAATAATCTTAACCTTATTACCTCTGGTTTAATCACTTAGGAAGTAAAGATAGCTGAAAGGCTTGGCAGAGTCTAGAGGTAATTGCAGGGAAGTTCTGGGTAGGCAAAAAAAAAACATTTGCTGAACAAATGAAGCAATTGTGAGGACAAGTAGTGGTGACTGGGAGGAAGATGGATAGCTACCTCCATATATAGGATTTTTTAGAACTCAGAAAACAGTATTCAACTGTGGCAAATTTTATTTTCACAATCATATGTCAAGTATGAATAAAAGCATTTTCCAACAACTTCATTTTGTAAAGCAATTTTGAAACAAGGTCCTATAAGCCTAAAGTTCACAAAAGGTGGGTCATGGTTTAGAATAGAGACACTCTAGCGAAAGTCACACTTAATTTTTTTTTCTTTGTTTTTTGAGACAGGAACTCATTATGTAGTTCAAGAAGGTATCGAACACCTGATCGAGGATCAGGTGCTCCCCTGGTCTCTTGAGAACTGAGATTACCAGCGTGTCACACAAAGCCTGATTTAGTAGGGTCTTAGCTATTTGATGGTGACTGTTCACTAAAGACTTGGTCTAGGACAGGAAATTAGGGGTGATGATGATAATGAAGTCACGATGGTCTGTCCTTGTGAAGTCAAAATTATCAAAGCGTTAACGTCATCCCCAGTTGTGGTCTTTTTTCAAACCACCACCTGTAGTTCTGACCAGCGAGAAACACCAGCGGCCACCCCAGGGACCGGGTGAGGGCTCCCGGCGGGAACCGGGTAGCCAAAACCCGGCCCTGGTGTCCGCGTTCGACGCGGGTCCACATTTCCGACCCCCTTGCAATGTCTGCTGGGAGTTGTAGTTCAGAGGTAGGAAGATCCGCTCGGCCCTGTCCCCTTCTCCGTTTCCTCCACAACCCGGATGAGGGCGAAGACTCGGGACAGCTGAGCCGGGCCCAAGAGAGCGCCAGAGTACAATTCCCGATGGGCCCGAGATTCCAGTATGCAGTCACAGGTACAGCGGCGTGATCCGCGCTCCGGCGCACGCGCACCGAACGGTGGCGGAACGCGGCCGCGTGCGCTTTCCCGCCCTCGCCACGCCCTGCGCCATCGGTCGGGCTTTCCCACTAGCTGTAGGCTCTCGCACGGCGCTCCCCTCTTCGGTTTTTCCGAGGTCCAGGCCCCGCCTGTTTCCCTCCCCCAAGGCCGCCTCACCCCGCTCCTGTCTTCCGTGCCTCTGCTACTGCGGAAGGCGGAGGCTCCATGTTGTCCCCTCAGCGAACCGCGTCGGGTGCCTCGAGAGGAGCAGGTGAGGCGTCCAGTTTTCCGCGGACCCGCTCCGTGGTCACCCACGCTACCTCCCAGTGCTTCGGCTCCGAGGTGACAACCGGTCCCTGCCGCCGCCCTTCCTCGTGTGGCGACCGGCCTGGGCCGCGCGCTGGCTGTCTCTGCTCCGAGTTCAGGGCCGGGGCTCCTGGAGCGGGGAAGGACCTCGGCCCCAGCCCGGAGCCCTCGGCCTTGCGCAGCCTGGAGGTCGGGCCGGTCGAGCTCCGCCCTGTGCAGGGCAGGGCGTGGCGGGCGGCGGCGCCGGCCCGGGAAGCAGGACTGGTGGTCTGAACCGGCCGGGGTTGGCGGGGAGGCTTTATTGTTCAGCCTTAAAGTGCTGGGGTGCTGCGGTGCAGCCTGGGAGTTGAGACGTTTGTGTTAATCGGAATGACCTTGCTGTACCGGCAAAGTATTAGTAAAGTTCGTTTTCCACCCGCGCTTATCTCCATGTTAGGAGATAAAAGAACTGGCCTAAATTGGTTGCTTTGTTTTGCAAGTTTTTTGAGTAAGTTTGGTACTTTTGGCTTTCTGGAAGACATAAATAACACGAAGTAGTAAAAGTACTCAGTGAAAGCCAGATAATCCCTCCGTTAAACTCAGGGATGCAGTTTCGCCTGTCATTTTACCTGGCACTCTGCTTGTTTAATGGGTATGCGCCTGAAACGATTGCAAGTTTCAGTTGCGAAATCTAAGGGCAATACATAAGTAAAGAAAAATTTAAAAAGGGAACAGTAATGTTTGAAGAGTCTTTTAGCAAGCCCCAGTCTTCAGTTTTGTATGTGAAATGGATACAGTGTTTTGTGAAGAAAAAACTAACGGACTGAAACGGAATGGTTCCAAGTTTTGCTTTGTAGAAGTGGACTTAAGTAAAATCTAGGGACTTGTAATCAGTGTCAGATATTCAGCATCCACACGAACTGGGAAGTCAAATGAGTGCTATTTTGCTTCCTATGAAAACCAGTTTGTATTCTAGAAATTCCTGTGCAGCTTTAACATGAGCGAACAAACGTTTGGTTGAAAAATATGTTTTCACATAATGGTACTTTAGGCCAGTACCAACATACTGTTTTATTTGCAATGGTTTATTGTTTACTGTAATAGTCATAACAATAAGAAAAACAGTTGGGTGGTGGTGGCAGTGACCCTGGTCTTTAATCCTGGCATTTGGGAGGTAGGGGTAGGCAGATCTTTGAGTTCGAGGCCAGCCTGGTCTACAGAGCAAGTTCCAGGACAGCCAGGGCTGCACAGAAATACTGTCTCGAAAAAAAAAAAACAAAACAAAAAAACCAAACTAAAAACCCAAAGACAAACAAACAACAAAAAGAGAGAGGGGGAGGTATGATTTGTGTGTCAGGATAATTCCTTTTTTGTTTTTTTGAGACAGGGTTTCTCTGTGTAACAAGCCCTGGCTGTCCTGGACTCACTTAGACCAGACTGGCCTCAAACTCATAGAGAACCGCCTGCCCCTGCCTCCTGAGTTGCTGGAATTAAAGGCATGTGCCAAGAACCCCTGGCCAGGATAATTCTCTTAAAGTTTAGTAAATAAGAACTGTTTGTTTTGTGGTGGTAGGGATTGAACTCAGTTCCTTTTTTGTGCTTCTACAGAGCTTAACCCTAGTTCTTAGGGCTCTTCACAACGGGGTTTAAACAAATTTTTTGAGTCAGCATGATGATGCATGCCTGTAATCTTTATTGGCCCTTGAGAGGTGGAGGCAGAACATGAGGAGTCAGGATCATGTTTGGCTATATAGTGAGTTGAATTTGAAGTTCAACCTGGGCCAATGAGACCCTTTCTCAAACTCCTACCTCCAAAAAAATAAAAAGAAAGAAAAATAAAAAACTTGGTTTTCTAGATAAAAACTAATTAAAACAAAATAATGGTGCTGGGCTTGATGATGCATACCTATGATTTAGCATTCTGGAGGTTGAGGCAGGAGGATTTTGAGCTAGAGGTTTGCCCCAGTAAATCAAACAAAAATCCTAAGATGAATGATATAGAATCACATGAAAGAGAAATATGAAGTTCGCTCCAGCCTATTCCTGTGAGCAGCTTAGATGGATGTGAACTTGTTTGAAAATTGATTTAGAATTTGCCCATTATAGGTCAGCTCGATGGCTCAGCAGGTAGAGGCATTTTTTTTTTTTTTTTTTAAAAACCAGGCCTAACAACCAGAGTTTGATTCCTGGAACCCACACCGTGCAAGGAGAGAATTGATTCCTACAAGTTGTTGTCTGACTTACACATGTGTACTGTACATGGGAACACACATTAAACAACAAACACACAAATAATTAAAAAGTTAGCCGTAATGACTAGACTAGCATGCCTGTTAATCTTTTGTCTGTTTGTTTGTTTTTGAGATTGGACTCTCATGTTGGCCTAGGCTGGCCTGCAGTTGAGGCTGACCTTAAACACAACTTCATTTTAAAATTTGAATTTTAAAATATTTTCCTGCACTTTCAGACTCCAGGAGTATATTCAATGCTTAGGGGATACAGTGGGAATAATGTAATTTAAGACAAACCTCAGTTGTTTTAGAGTTGTGTTTCTGTATTACTTGGGGACTTAAAACATGTATATGCTTGGGTTAAACGAATTCTTTTTTTTTTTAAATTAGGTTTCACTGGGATGGTGGCACATGCTTTTAATCCCTACACTTGGAGGCAGACGCAGGTGGATCAGCCTGGTTTAGTGAGTTCTAGGACAGTCAGAGAGCTACATAGTGAGACCCTGTCTGTCTCGAAATAACAACAAAAAAGCCACTCGTGGTTGCCCATGCCTTTAATCCTAGCACTCAGGAGGTAGAGGCAGGCAGATCTCTGTGAGTTGAGGCCAGCCTGGTCTACAAAGTGAGTCCAGGACAACCAGAGCTGGTACACAGAGAAACCTTGTCTCAAAAAACCAAAAGAAAAGAAAAACTGGATCTCATTCTGTAGCTATGGTTGTCCTGGAATTTATTTTGTAGATGAAACTGGTCTTGAGCTCATGGAGATCCTATTCCCCTTTCTTCCCACTTTTCAGATCACCACCACTCTAAGCACAACTTACAGATTCTGATTTTATTCATCAGAGGTCAGGAAACAGCGAGAAAGAAAATCCCCACTTATTTCATTTTGCATACTTACCATCAAATTTCCTTAATTTACTTGAAAAATAAACATTTGTTAGCTCTTAGAATTTATGTTGAAAATTTATTGCTCTTTACAAATTTTTTTGTTTTGTTTTTTGAGACAAGGTTTCTCTGTGTAACAGAGCCCTGGCTGTCCTGGACTTTTTGTCCAGGCTTCTTTACAAACTTTTGTTGGTTTTTTTTTTTTTTTTTAGGTTTTTCCAGACAGGATTTCTTTGTGTAACAGCCCTGGCTGAAAACAAAAAAACAAGAAGCCGGGTGTGGTGGCACATGCCTTTAATCCCAGCACTCAGGAGGCAGAGGCAGGTGGATCTCTGTGAGTTCAAGGCCAGCCTGGTCTACAGAGTGAGTTCCAGTACAGCCAGGGTTGTTACACAGAAAAACTCTATCTGGGAAAACCTAAAAAATAAAAAAGAAAGAAAAAAAAGAAATTGTCTATAAACCCCTTATGGCTGGAGAAATGATGGCTCAGTGGTTAAGAGGGATTGCTGCTCTTGTAGAGAACACATTTAATCTCTATCTTCACAACTATACCTTCCCCTCTAAGGGATCAGTTGTCACCTTCTGGCCTCCTTGGGCTCCTGCATGTATGTGTGTACTTTCCTGAGTTCAAAAGCACACACATATATGCATTAAAACAAACAAACAAACTTTAGTCAGGTAGTAGTGGCACCCACCTTTTAATCCCAACACTGGAGAGGCCGAGGCAGTCTACAAATTGAGTCCCAGGACAGCAGTACTACACAGAGAAACCCTGTCTGGAAAACCAAAAGCAAACAAAATCAGAAAGTTTTTTTTTTCTCCTATCTGTGATAGAGGCTGAATAGTTTTTATTTTTGTTTTAAGATGGACTAGCTGGGCTTGGTGGCACATGCCTTTAATCCCAGCATTTAGGAGGTAGAAGCAGGGGGATCTCTTGAGGCCAGCCTGGTTTACAAAGTGAGTCCAGGACAGCTAGGGCTAATACATAGAGACACCCTGTCTCTAACCCCCCACCCACCAAAACAAAACAAAACAAAACCACACACACACAAGAGAAGGATTCCCTGTGTTGCCTAGGCATCTTTGAACTCTGGATTCAAATGATCCTCATCTCTGCAGGTACATGCCATCTTACTCAACTTTTGGTTTAAGTTTTATATTCAACCCTGTGTTTGTAGTTTCTGAAATTTTTTAGTTAAAAATTATTACAATTGCATGTGTGTTCATGATGGGTGTGTATGGGTGACTATGCCATGCCCTGTATGTGGTGGTCAGAGGACAAGTTTGTTCATTCAGTTCTCTGCTTCTGGATTCCAGCAATGGAGGTCAGGTCAGCAGCCTTTTGAAGCAGCACCTTTACTTGCTGAGCCCTCTTGGATGCCCAGTTTCTGAATTTTAAATACTGTTTAGTCATACTTGGTTGTCATCAACCCACGTTTCTGTCAACAGATAAAATAGTTTTGTTTAACATCTTGTGTTAAAGCACAGAGATTGTTTATTATGAATGAGCTG
The DNA here is from genome assembly GCA_907164525.1 of Lophiomys imhausi. Lineage (NCBI taxonomy): Eukaryota > Metazoa > Chordata > Mammalia > Rodentia > Muridae > Lophiomys > Lophiomys imhausi. Next base: position 4,218,480 of record CAJQZJ010000838.1, read on the forward strand.
GAAAAAAATTTCCTCCTCAACGTGTTAATTAGAATATACATTTCCCCCAATATTCTGGTTGGTTGGGTTGAGTAGTTTCGTGGGAACAACCTTTTCTATGTATCTACTGGCAGTGTACTGTGCTAAGCCGAAGTGCAACATAGAAGCTGGAAAAACTACATCCGGTCGTTTGTGGAGTTAGGAGGGGGCTTCTTAATGTGTTTCTGTTGTCTGTGATGTTTTCTCTGGCTTTGTGAATCAGGGACTTTAAAGACTGCCAGCAAAGGCAAGGCATGGAAATGGTATGCCTCTTTCTGGGTGTGTTGCTTTTGCCCTTTAGAGAATATGTTATTTTAGAAGGGGACTGGAAAACTCAGGTCATAACTCCACCATGAGTCATACAATCTACTCAGTAAATGTTTTTATAACTTTGGTTCCTGTGCTTTTAAGAATCCTCTGGACAGTGAGGACGAATACTGAGTACTGAGGATGGTTCACTTTTTTAAGGTTTTTTTTTTTCCTTGTTAAGTCTTTTAAAAAGATTTATGTGTATGAGTATTTTGCCTGCGTGTATGTAAGTGTACCATGTGCATGCTTGATGGTTGCAGAGGTCAGAAGAAGGCATCAGATACTCTGGAAATGGGTCTGTGGACAGTTGTGACCTGCTATGTGGGTGCTGGGAGCCAAACCCCAAGTCCTACAAGAGCAGCAAGTGTCTTAAGTACAGAGCCATCTTTCCAGCTCCTCAATGGTAGTACTTTTTTTTTTTTTTTGAGACAGGTTTCTCTGTGTAGCCCTGGCTGTCCTGGACTCACTTTGTAGACCATGCTGGCCTTGAACTAACAGAGATCTGCCTGCCTCTGCCTCCTGAGTACTGGAATTGAAGGCATGTGCCACCACCCCCGACTTAGATGGTATTCTTAAATATTTTAGAACCACTTAAACTTCTTATTATGGGACTGGGCATTTATCACAGTTGATAGAATAATTGTCTAGCATGCACGGAGCCCTGATTTGTATCCCAGAACCCTATGAAACTGGGCCAGTGATCCTAGTATTTAGGAAATGGATGCAGGGGGATCAGAAGTTGAAGGTTATTCTAGGTTACAAAGCAAGTTCAAGGACAGCCTAGTTTGATGACTATTTCAGACAGTTCAAAAATCTTACTGGCAATGTGTGTGTATTTGTTTGTGTATTTGTGGTGCTTGGGATCAAATCCAGAGCCCCATGAACATTAGACAAGCACTCTACTACTGAGCTATACTCAGTCCTAATAATGTTCTTATAGTTGTACTTACTAGATTTTATGTATTTTATAAGATTGAAAAGACTAACCATGATTAGTAGCTGACCTATGCTGTGTGGTTTTTAACTTATGCCAAACTATTTTTTTTGGAGACAAGGTCTCTTTGGCTGTCCTGGAACTCTATATGTAGACCAGGCTGGCCTTGAATTCACAGAGATACACTTGGGACCAAAGGTGTATGCCACCAGGCCCTATGCCATATTGTTTTTTGTTGGTTTAGGTATAAGTCCAGGGCCTTGTTTATCCTAAGCATGTGCTACAATACTGAGTGACATTTCCAGGCTTCCTAAACCCCTCCACTCACGCCTGCTTTAAAATTTATTTTGTTTTGTTTTTTTGAGACACAGTTTCTCTGTGTAGCTTTGGCTGTCTTGGACTTGCTTTGTAGACCAGGCTGTCCTCGAACTCAGAGATCTGCCTGCCTCTGCCTCCTGAGTGCTGGGACTAAAGACATGACCACCCCACCCAGTTTTCCTCCTCCCTCATTTTGAGAGGGGCGGTCTTACTGCACACTTGGGCTGGCCTAGAACTTGCTGTGTAGACCAGGCTGGCCTCAGAGATCCTCTTGCTTCTATGCCTTCCAAGTGCTGGAATTAAAGTTGAGGACCACTACTTCTGGCTTTGTTTTGTTTTTAAGGTTTATTTATTTTGCAATGCCTGCAGGCCAGAAGAGGGCACCTGATCTGATTATAGATGGTTGTGAGCCACCATGTGGTTACTGGGAATTGAACTCGGGACCTCTGGAAGAGCAGCCAATGCTCTTAACCGCTGAGCCATCTTTCCAGCCCCTCTGGCTTTGTTGTTAAGGCTTGTGATTCTAGGAGTCAGTGCTGTAATATTCATGTCTAGAATTTTCTTAATAATCTTACCTGTTAGTCTTTTAACTTCATTTTTCATTAAGTGTGAGTGATTGATATTTTAGTGCAGAGAATATATGGAATGTGGTTTTTTAGAGATATTGTTTGAATAGGCCTATTAAACCTCTCAGTTGGTGTGGGTTAGATGTACTGTGCCAAAAGTAAAGAGTAGGTCAGTAGTTCATAAGTAATTAGGAAAAAGGTAGTGTCCACATAAACATAAGATGTTAGACTGTTTTTTTTTTTTTTTTTTTGGTTTTTTGAGACAGGGTTTCTCTGTGTAGCCCTGGCTGTCCTGGACTCACTTTGTAGACCAGGCTGGCCTTGAACTCGCAAAGATCCACCTGCCTCTGCCTCCCAAGAGCTGGGATTAAAGGTGTGCGCCACCACCGCCCAGCTTAGACTGCTTTTTTATTGATTTTTAGCATGCTAAAATGATGGCTGACAGTTATCATGAGCAATTTGCAGCAATAATCAGATAACGCTAACAGTATTTCTGTTTTCTTGAAGTATAGATTAAGTTTACGTATGTGGATATTGGATGTAACTATAGATAGGCCATATTACATATCTTCACAAGTCTCACATCTGTTGTCCACATTTTTGTTAGGCTTTTTTTTTTTTTTTGAGAGAGTGGGTTTGTTTGTGTAACCCTGGCTATCCTAGAATTCACTCTGTACACCAGGCTGGCCTTGAACTGACAGAGATCCACCTACCTCTGGCCCCCAAATGCTGGGATTAAAGGCGTGCGCCACTAAGCTTGGCCATTACAGACAGTTTCAAACTGCCATGTGGGTGCTGGGATTTGAATTTGGGTCCTTTGGAAGAATAGCCAGTGCTCTTAACCACTGAACCATCTATGACCAGCCCTGTTGTCCACATTTGTGTAAGTGCTTATAATCTGTAGTATTATCTATTGTCTCAGTGTACAGATGTGTATTTTGGGAAATAACTGCTTCTTTACAGGGAGAGGATGATATCCCTGCGATTAAATGAAATCTCCAAGAATTTGAGATTTTTGAGAATAAGCCAGATGTGGCTCATTCCTGTAATTGCAACAGATATCTCGGAGGCTAAGGGAGGAGGATTGCCATGAGTTCTAGGCTAGCAAATGTGAGACTCTTTCTCAAAAAACAACCCCGAATCAAAAACACAACAAAATTCCAAAAAAGCAGAGGTTTGATTTTAGGGCTAAACAACATTTCTGTCTGACTTTGTAGTACAAATGAAGATGTGGGACTGAAATGGCTTATTCAGTGCAGAGCCAGGGCAAAAATGCTTATGCTTCCTCATTGTTATGGCAGGCTTTTCTTCTCTGCACACTGCCTCATTAGAGTGACAACCTTTGCTTTTAATACTGACACTGTTAATACCAGCACTCTGGAGGCTGCAGCAAGAAGATTTAAGAAGTTGAGGTGAGCCTGGACAAGACCTTGTCTAAAAACAAAAAGTGTGTAACAGTATAGGCTGTCCTGGACTCACTTTGTAGACCAGGCTAGCCTTGAACTCACAGAGTTCAAGTCTGCCTCTGCCTCCCAAGTGCTAGGGTTAAAGGTGTGCACCACCATGCCCGGCAATTACATACAGCTGTGAACTGCCGTGTGGGTCCTGGCATTTGAACCCCGGTCCTTTGGAAGAACAGCCAGTGCTCTTAACTCCTGAGTCATCTCTGCAGCCCCTTCTCATGCTGTCTTATAGAACCTTGCTCAGCCTGCTTTCTTATAGAACTCAGTACTTCCAGCCCAGTGGTGTCCCTACCCACAATGGGCGGGTCCCTCTCCCATGACTCACTAATTAAGAAAATGCTCTACTAGTTGCCTACAGCTTGATCTTAGGGAGACATTTTCTCCCCTGAGGCTCCTCCTGGAGTGACTCTTGCTTGTGTCAAGTTGACACAAAACTAGCCAGCACTAGTGGTAGGTAGTGGCTGGATACTATTCAGATTAGGGTCTTGTGACCCTTCTCACACCTTCACAAAGCAGTGTAAACAGTCAACAAGCCTAACTGGGATAATTTTATTTTGCAAGAGGCCAACAGCTGCGTACCCCAAGGTGGCAGTTGTTTGGTTGCATAGGTACATGTATATGTATGCAAATGCCATAATGAAACCCATTACTTTGTATGACACCCCCCCCCAGAAAAAGAGAAAGAAACATATACACAAAACCCTAACACATAACAAGCGGGAAAAATCAGAGTATTGGGGTGTTGACAGAAAAACTCAGCTTTCACCTTAAAGAGGAATAAGAGATTGTTCTGGAGCCATATTTAAGTGACCATAGCCTGGGAATATAGATTTAGGCTACTCTAAATCTTAGGAATGTGGAAGCAGTTTCATGAGTTTTGTGGTTTTACATAACACATAAAAAAATTAAGGGAAGTTTAAAAATAACATTGGTGGGTACAGAAGAGGTAGTTATAATAGGAGAAGCTTTTCTGTAGGTCTCAGATGTTGTCTGATGACATTCTGTAGCTTTTAGGTTGGTAGAAGCTAATGCTATGCTCTGTTACTAGATTCCAAAATGTTTTTATCTGTTAGTAACAGGATATTAGTTGACAGATAAGCAAGGTGTCTTAAGGTTTCCACTGCCATGAAGAGACACCATGACCACAGCAACATTTATTTGTTTTTTATTTTACATGCATTGGTGTTTTGCCAGCATCCATGTCAGTGTGAGGGTGTCAAATCATTTGTATCTGGATTACAGAGAGTTCTACGCTGCCATGTGGGAATTGAATCCAGGTACTCTGAAAGAACAGCCAGTGCTCTTAACCACTGATCCCCTAAACTTTATGTTTTGGTTTTTCGAGACAGGGGTTCTCTGTATAGCCCTGGCTGTCCTGGAACTTGCTTTGTAGACCAGGGTGGCCCTGAACTCACAGATCCACACATGCTTCTGTCTCCCAAGTGCTGGGATTAAAGGCATGTGCCACCATGCCTGGCTACAGCAACTCTTATAAATGAAAACATTTAATTGGGGCTGGCTTACAATTTCAGATGTTTAGTCCATTATCATCATGATGGGAAACATGGTGGTATACAGGCAGACATATGCTGGAGAGTTCTACATCTTGGTCCACAGGGAGCAGAAGGAGATTATGTGCCACACTGGGCATAGCTTGAGCTTAAGAGACCCCAAAGACCACCACCACACTTTCTCCAACAAGGCCACACCTCCTAACAGTGCCATTTATTATGGCCAAGCATTCAAATACGTGAATCTATGGGGCCATACCTATTCAAACCACCATACAAGGAATGGCTGTTCTGGGAGCTAAAGCTAGCTCAGATAAGGTTATTAGCTTCTAGATCTGCAGCATTCCAACCTCTCCACAGTTCTAATCAGTCAATCATTCTCTGCAGACACAGCTTCTTTCTAGTAATTCTTGTTGACTGAGGGAATGCCATCTCTGCCATAGTTGAATTTTCTTTTGTAAACATCTTTGAGTCCTGTACATTACTTTAACACTGGCTTTTCCTTAAAAATAAGCTTTCTAGAGATATCTATCTCTATATAGCTACAATATCTACATCTATATCTACCTACCTACCTACCTACCTACCTACCTACCTACCTACCATTTAGTGCTGGGAATGGAATCCAGGGACTTGCATGCTTTGGGCAAGCTCTACTACTGAAGTGCATCCCCAGCCCAGATTTTTCTCAGTTCTTTTTTTTTTTTTTTAGGTATTTCGAGACAGGGTTTCTCTGTGTATCCTTAACTGTCCTGGACTTTGTAGACCAAGCTGGCCTTGAATTCACAGAGGTCCGCTTGCCTCTGCCTCCCGAGTGTTGGGATTAAAGGCGTTTGCTACCACACCCGGCTATTTTTCTCAGTTCTTTTGCATGGGATTTTTGTATACTGAATTTCCCTGCTGCTGTGGCAACAATTAATCTAAGATAGTTAGAAGTGGTGGCATACCTGTAATCTCAGCACTTGGGAAGCTGAGACAGGAGGATCTTGAGTTTTAGCCCAGCTTGAGATACATAATGGACTCTAGATTTAAAAAAAGAATCATCTTTCCTATTTGTAGTGTGTGTATGTTTGCATATTTTTGGGCTCAATCAATGAGATAGCTCATTTGATAAAAGCACTTGTCATGTTAAGTCTGACACCTGTGTTGGATTCCTGAGTCCCATGGTGGAAAGAAGGAGAGAACAGTTTCTGAAAATTGTTCTGTAATTTCCACATGTAACATATTAGCACATGTTCATTATATATAACAATTGGTTTCATGATGACATTTTCATACATATATATTTTCTTTTTTTGAAGCAGTCTCACTGTGTATCCCTTAAACTCACAGAGATCTGTGTGCTTTTGCTTCTTGGCTGTTGGTATTAAAAGTGTATGCTACAATGTATTTAATTTTTTAAAAATTATTTGTTGTTATTGTGTGTAAGAGACCATCACTGAGTGTTGGTACATGTGTGTGGAAGCTGGAGGACAACTTTTGGGAATGAGTTCTTGCCTTCCTGTTGGGCAAGATCTTTCCTGTTTCTGCTGTTATATTGTGTACTCTAGGCTAGCTGGCCCTTGAGTTCCCCAGTACTTCTGTCTCTTGCCTTCTGTCTCTGTAGGAGTGCTAGAATTAATTATTTCCTCTGTATCTGGCTTTTTCATGTGAGTCCTGAAGATTGAACTCTGGTCTTCAGGTTTGCAGGGCAAGTGCTTTTACTTGCTGAGCCATCTCACTGGCCCCATGGATAATATACTTTTATTGTGTTCACCTCATTACCCTCTCCTGCTCCTCTCCTGCCCCCAATGATTCCTTTCTTCTTTCCACCTAGTTCCTCTTCTACCTTCCAGCCTTTATTATTATTTTTGACCCATTGAGTTTTACTAGGGTTGCTTACATAGTCGTGAGTAAAGCATACTATATTAAGAAATTTAAGGGGGCTGGAGAGATGGCTCAGAGGTTAAGAGCACTGACTGCTCTTCCAGAGGTCTTGAGTTCAATTCCCAGCAACCACATGGTGGCTCACAACCATCTATAATTAGATCTGGTGTCCTCTTCTGGCCGGCAGGCATACATGCAGATAGAACACTGTATACATAATAAATAAATCTTAAAAAAAAAAGAAATTTAAAAGTGGCAGTTTTTTCTATCCCAGCCAATTCCCAGTTAATTGAGATGGAGATTTACAAACTTATTCAACAAATTTTAAGCACAATAGTTGAACAGCCCAACCCTCTATGCTATCTAGCTACTTCCCAGCCACATGACACTAGTTACTTGCCATTTTAGAATTGATCTGGCTCATTCTGTTCTTTGTGTGTCCTTATGGTCCATTCTGCATCATGGTGATTTTCCTTCTCCGCTTGTCCCCCCTTTCTCCTCTGTCTCTCTCTCTCTGCCCCTGGCTTAGATTGGAAGTCCAGCAGCCTACCTCTTCCCTCTCCTCAGTCATTGGCTGTTCAGCCTTTTATTAATAGCCAATCAGAGATAATTGGGGAACATTCCTTACACTGTATTGTTACAGAAGATGGTTCAGTTTTCATGACAATGCCAGTGTCCAGACTATAACCAGATCTCAGGGCACAGAAATCAGCATCTGCATACATAGTGCACAAGACCCTCCTCCAACAGCATATTATAGGAATATGAGACTCCTTGGAAAAAAAATGTCTCTCTGTCTCCCCAGTGATCATTCATTGGTAATAGATAACCCAGGGAGAGGTGGGTCCTCATGAGTCCTTCCTCCTAGCTACCATTATCTACCTGTTGGTCTTCAGTGGAGGTATCCCTTCATGGGGTTTTTCTCCCTTGACAGGGTATCATTGGCAGATCCAATCTTGTCTAGCTCTTGTGTTGATAATCACAATTACTATGAAATAAAGAGTGTAAGGGTGATTCCATATTCTGAGAAGACACTTCTGTCTCACTCTGTTCCTTTCTCCAGCCCTTAACATTGTTTCTGCCTTGTCTTCCATGATGACACTAAGTCTTGGCAGAGCAGGTGATACAGATGTCTCTTTTGCTGAACATTCAACAGTACTCTGTTCTCAGCAACAGCAGAAACAATAGAAATTGCCAAGACTCATAGCTAGTGCTGAGAACTTTTAATTAAAAAAAAATGTTGTGTGGGGATCATAGGACAGATTTGGGCATTGATTCTCCCCTTTCAGCCTCTGGGTCCTGGGAATTGAACTTAGCGGCATTACCTTTACCCGCTGAGCCATCTTGCAGGCCCCCAGGATCTTTTAATTAACAAATATTCTTAGTGTTAATGAAGTTCTGTTAGTACTCCCACACACTCCCTCTTTTATGGTTATCCTATATGTTATGTGCCTTGTGGAAACTTTGGTTCTCTTCATGGTGTGTGTGTGTGTGTGTGTGTGTGTGTGTGTGCGCGTGCAGGTAGTGGTGGCGGCACACACCATTAATCCCGGCACTTGGGAGGCAGAGGCAGACAGATCTCTGTGAATTCGAGGCCAGCCTGGTCTACAGAGGAAGTTCTAGGATAGCTAGAGCTGCACAGAGAAATCCTGTCTCAAAAAACAAAACAAAAAAAAATTTTTTTTTCTTTAAATGAGCATAGGTGATGCCATGGAGAGCGGAAAACCTGGGCCAGTGCAGGTGGTTTTGGTTCACAAAGAGCAACATTCCTTTGAGCTAGAAGAGAGAGCCTTGGCCAGCATTCTCCTGCAGGACCACATCCGAGATCTTGATGTGGTAGTAGTATCAGTGGCTGGTGCCTTTCGGAAGGGCAAATCCTTCATTCTGGACTTTATGCTGCGATACTTATATTCTCAGGTAAGGAAGATTTAGTTTATATCAAAGTAGAAATTGAGCAAAATACGCTCATGAATTGTCTTTGATGTATAAAATTACATAGGATTTGGTGGGTCTAGGTATGTAGTATAATGGTAAAGTGCTTGCCTAGCATGTATGAGGCCCAGTGCCTCAGAAAGTAGAGCCAAATGTGTAATGGAACTCCTTATTTCTCCTGTAGAAGGAAGGTGGTCATTCAAATTGGTTGGGTGACCCAGAAGAACCACTGACAGGATTTTCGTGGCGAGGAGGCTCTGACCCAGAAACCACAGGGATTCAGATTTGGAGTGAAGTTTTCACTGTGGAGAAGCCAGGTGGGGAAAAGGTAAGGATGTTTAAAAGAAAAAAAAAAAAGACTTAAGACATTATAACAGAATACCCAAATGAGAACTTACCTTTATTTTATTTTCTTGAGATAGGATTTTTTTTTTTTTTGATAAGTTTGTCAGGCTGGTCTAGATATCACTAGGTACCCCAGGCTGCCCTTGAATCCCGAGAACTCTGCTTCAGTCACCAATGTGCTGGGATCATAGGTGCACATTACCTCCATTGGCCCTAGATGAGAACTTTAGCATATACTGTGTTAATCCAGTCAAAAAATAATTTTGATCCTTCTAAGTCAGTGGTAGCTCCTATCTCCTAATGTAGGTGTTTTTTTTTTTTTTTTTTTTTTGGCGGGGTGGGGAGGTTTGAGACAGGGTTTCTTTGTGTAGCTCTAGCTGTCCTGGAATCACTTTGTAGACAAGGCTTGCCTTAAACTCAGAGATCCACTGGCCTCTGGCTCCCGAGTGCTGGGATTAAAGGCATGGTGGTGAAAATGTCCAGCCATTAAAGACAGTTTCAAAAAGCTATGTGGGTGCTGGGGTTTGAACCTGGGTCCTTTGGAAGAACAGCCAGTGCTCTTAACCGCTGAGCCATCTCTCCAGCTCCTCTGTTGGTTTTGTTTTGTTTTTTTTTTTTTTTTTGGCAGTCAATCCTACAATGTACTTACTTAGATCATTTACTAAGTAGAAAGCTTGATGCAGGGAAGTGTCAGTATATATTTTATGATAGTGTTTGCTTTGTAAAACTGACTACACACTCAAACTTCCCTTCCATCTTTGAATTCCTTCAATGGAAAAGCCACTCTGCTATTAAAAAAAGTGTTGTAAAACAAAAGAAAGCAACTATTAGAGCTGTATGTGCTGTTCATACTTACAGTCTTAGGTCACAGCTTAGAGGACAGCCTGGGCTTCTTAAAATGTACATAAGAGAGCTTGGCGTGGTGACTACCCTATAACCCTACACTCAGGAGGGTGAGGCAGGAAGATTGGCACACACTTGAGGGTAGCATGGGTTGTAAAGTGTAGGACCCTGTTTCAAAAACAGGTTTGGAAGTTTAATATGCTAATGTGTGATATGAGACCATTTCTCTCAATGTTGAGTACACTTGTAGCTTCTGCTCTTCAGAGAGCTTCCAGTAAGTCCCCTTGTTTCCTCCTTAGTCTCATTTTCCTAATTAGCAGACATGTGATAGTGAGCTTTGTTCAGTTGGGATATCATACTGATGATTCAGAATTCATCCTGTAGAAGTGTCTGATCCAGTGGTTTTTAGTATATACATAAAGCTGAACAGGTATCATCACCATCTGACTCCATAAAAACATTTCATTACCTCAGAAGAGGCCTCTAGCATTGATAGCAGTCTCTTCCCATTTCCATCTTCTTCCAGCCCCTTGTCTCCACTAATTTACTATAGACTGAGCTGTTAGGAGGGGTAGTTTAGTTGGAGAAGTAAGAGCCCTTGCACATCACCTTCCTTTTTCTCCCTTTCTTTCTGTCTTCTCCCTTTCCCTGCCTTCTTTTCTTTTCTGGTATCAGGGATTGAACATAGTGTTGTGTGTATACGTGGCAAATGTTCCACCTCACAGTTACATCTCTATGGAGCTGTCTATTCATATGATACAAGTGAAGTGATTTTTTTGGGGGAGAGGGGTCTAGCCTCTTCCATTCAGCCTAATTCTCTTTTAGCATTCACTAATTCTTTACTTACTTCCATGACTGAACAATATTCCATTGTATGAAAGTACTATACTTTAAAAATTCATCAGTTGTGAATATTTGGGCTCCTTATACCTTTTGTAGATTATAAATAATGCTGTCTGTACATACCTTTAATCCTAGTACTTATGAAGCTGAGACATGAGTTTGGGCTGCAGTGTGAGATCCTGTCTAAACTTGCTAGGGTCCAGAATGTGCTGAAGAAGACACCCAAACTCATATAGCATGCAACAGCAATGAATGTTTATTTCTGCAGATATCCAGCATGCAGGGATCACCAATTAGGCAATTTGATGACCTGGAGATGAGCTCCCAAGTTCTTTTTAAAGACTTTCAGGGAAATTTCAGGGTGGGTTTGGTAATCTTCAATGTGACTAGAGCGTTCAAACTGAAAAACTAGGGCAACCTCTGAAAAAAGCGAGGGTGCCGTTGGCCTAGTGGGCCAACAATCATGAGTTGATCATAAGACAGAGGGGCAGTCATGAGCTGATCATAAAACAAGGAGGGTTTTCAAACTAGCATTTAGCAGTTAGTAACTCTAAGCAGTCTTACCTTTCTCAAGCCAGTTGGCTAAGCTGTCTCTGATTGTTCCACTGTTTGTCTAGTGACTGCTGAGCCTATTTCTGGGAGTGGGAACCTCAGGCCTGGCCCATAGTATAAACCTCTTTGAGGCCTCAGGGTCCTTTGGGGTCTCGATTAAGGGGTCCCTGTGGGGCCCTTCAAACTAACTTCTCCCCTTAAAATAAATAAACCAGAGCTGGAGAGTTGGTTCAGTGGCTCAAGAGCATTTGTTGCTGCTCTTTTAGAGAACCTAGGTCCTCTAAAAATGTTGTAGTAGGCCCAAGGACTTATGTCTCTAGGTGAGGAGGCCTGAGACCCTGGGCAGCCCATAAAATAAATACACCAAGACCTTTTAATATTTCAAAGCTTAGGTCTTAGCTGGGCAAACTCTGAACTATCTCATTTAAGTTAACCTGACCTACTAGTCCCACCCAGCCATGTGGCTTGCTGTACCTTCTGAGCCCACAGACAAGTCTGTTTCCTTCTGTGTCTCTTGCCAAAAAGAGCTTCCTCTGTCTCTTCCCAGAGTTCCTTTCTTCCTCCCAGAAAGTCCCACCTTCCTGTTCTCTCTCTGCCCAGCAAATTGGCCATCAGCAACTTTTATTATCCAGAGAATGCCTCAGATAGGGCAGTAACCAGATCTCAGAGCATTGAAATCAGCATCTGAAAACTTTTCTCCAACACATTCATATACACAAAACACTCTGTCATGATGGAAATTGTGTGGTGGAGCACAGCAGCTCATTTTGCAGTGGACAGGTAGCTGAAGATAGACAGGAGGGGCCAGAGCAAACATGGCTTAGAGTTATGTCCTGAGCCACCTATTTCCTCATTCAGTATGAACCCATCAGTGGGTCTCCACTGATGAGATGATTACCCTCACAATATAGTCACCTCTTAATATTAGATTTAGCAGCTGAGGACCAAGTCTTCTCAAAAGAGCTTGGGGAAAATGCTACCTGTGTCTCCCTGTCACATGGCAACTGTGTAACTAACTTTATTGTTATTTTTTAAACTTTATTTTTTTAATGTGTATATTTCTGTGCACTGTGTGCATGCATTGCCTACAGAGGTCAGAAGGAGGCGTTAGATCCCTGAACTGGGATTACAGATGGATGGTTGTGAGCCAGATATGTGGATGCTGCATATCAAGCTCAGGTCCTCTGAAGAGTAGCCAGTGCTCTTAATCACTGAGTCATGTCACCAGACCCTGTGACTAACTTTAAAAAAGGATGCCTACTTCTTTATAATACTTCTAAAGTCTTACCAACCTATGTGCACATTAGCAATGCAGGAGGTTCTAGTCTCTACATATTTCCAGCACCCAAGACTGCCTTTTCTTTTTCCTTTCCTTCTTTCTTCCTTCTCTTCTTTTTCCTTCCTTCCTTCCTTCCTTCCTTCCTTCCTTCCTTCCTCCCCCCCACCCCCGTTTTTTCTTTTGTTTTTCAAGACAGGGTTTCTCTGTGTAACTTGACTGTCCTGGAGTTGCCCTGTAGACCAGGCTGGCCTGAAACTTACAGAGGTCTGCCTGCCTCTGCCTCCTGGAGCACTGGGATTAAAGGTGTGTCCTCCATGCCCAGCCGGGAGTCACTCCCTCCCTCTCTCCTTCCCTCTCTCCCTCCCTCTTGCCCTCTTTCCTTCCTTTCTGTTTTTGTTTTTGAGTAAGTTTAGATTTTAAATCAAAGCTGTCCTCTAGTTTGATACCTTAGCCTCCTGAGTTCAATATGCTTGGCTTATTTGCCCTTTTTATGTGTATTAATTATTTGATGGCCTGTGTGTACCTCCGAATAGCCCCTACCCCCTTTGTTTTGAGACATCTGGGGTGTGTGTGTGTGTATTCTTGTGTTGGTATATATATATATGTTTATTTGTGTTTGTGTGGATGTTTGAGGCTAGAGGAGAGCCTTAGCCTTTGATGTCAACCTTAGGGGTGTTATTTATCTCTTTTGACACAGTGTCTCATTGGCCTGGAGTTTACCAGTTAGGCTAGATTGTTGACCAGTGAGGTGTAGGTGTAGGGGTTTTCCTGTCTCTGCCTCCCAAGTGCTGGGATTAAAGGGGTGCATCACTATGCCCGGCTATGGTGTGCACTTGTAATCCCAACACTGAGGAGGTAGAGGCAGGTGGATCTCTGTGAGTTGAGTCCAGGACAACCAGGGTTGTTACACAGAGATCTCTTGTCTTGAAAAACAAAACAAGTATACACCATGAAGTCCAGGATTTTTCACATGGGCTCTGGGGAATCAAACTCAGGTCCTTATGTTGTGAGGCAAGTGCTTTAGTGACTGAGCTTCCTCTCCAATTCCATTTTGTGTGTGTGTGTGTGTGTGTGTGTGTGTGTGTGTGTGTGTGTGTGTTTAATAGCCAGCTTAGTAGGTATGAAGTGGTAAGTTCATAAGTGGTATTTTACTAGTAACTAATGGTATTGAATATTTTTTTCAGGTATTTAAGAGCCATTTGTACTTCTTTAGAGTAATATCTATCCAAATCCAAAGTTTACAAAATTTTTTATTTTATGTGTATTGGTATTTTGCCTTTGTGTATGTCTGTACCACATATGTAACTGTATCTGTGAAGGTCAGAAGAGGGCATTGGATCATCTGTTTTTTTGTTTTGTTTTGTTTTTTCTCTGTGTATCCTGGACTCACTTTGTAGACCAGGCTGGCCTTGAACTCACAGAGATTCGCATGCCTCTGCCTCCCAAGTGCTGGGATTAAAGGCGCATTGGATCATCTTGAACTGGAGTTAGATAGTTATGAGCTGCCATATGGGTGGGTGTTGGGTCCTCTGGAAGAGTAGCAAGTGCTCTAGGACTGGAGAGATGGCTCAGCCATTAAGAGTAGCAAGTGCTTTTAACCACTGACCTGCCTCTCTAGTCCCTGACTTATCTTTCTAAATTATTTTACAAAGTAGCAGGTTTCCTTATGATTTTGCATACATACTTAGTTTTGGTTGACTCTTGCCTCTCACACCCTCTGTTTTGTCCCCTATTCCCATTTAAATATTTTCAGCCCCAGTATTCCTCCTTCCACTTTCACATCATGCACCTTCTACTAATCTCACCTCCCTCCCTTCCTCCCTCTCTCTCTCTCTCTCTCTTGGTTTTTGGAGACAGGGTTTCTCTGTATAGTTCTGGCTGTCCTGGACTCACTCTATGGATCAGGCTGGCCTCAAACTAACAGAGATCCCCCTGCCTCTGCCTCCTGAGTGCTGGGATTAAAGGCGTGCACCACCATGCCCAGCAATTACAGACAGCTGTGAACTGCCATATGGCTCCTGGGATTTGAACTCAGGTCCTTTGGGAGAGCAGAGAGTGCTCTGAATGAATGTTGAACCATCTCTCCAGCCCCTAATCTTACCTTTCTTAAAGCCTCCTTTTTTCCTTCTTGTGGGCCTCTTTCTAGGTGTTGGCCTCCACACAAAAACCCACATAAATAATGCATATATGAAAAATTAGAAGCTGGAATCTGTGTATGAAAGAAAACATGGTGTTTGTCTTTTTGAGTTTTAACCAAGCCTCAGTCACCTTGGTTAATAAACCGTTTTTCATTCCCATCCACTTTCTTGGGAATTTCATTTTTCTTTATGACTGAATAAAATTCTTTTGTTTTCATGTGCCACATTTTTTATTCATTCATCATCAGGGTGATTTTATTTTCTTATTGTGAATAGAGAAGCAATGAACATGAATGAGCACACATCTTTGTGGTAGCATATGGGGTTCTTTGGTATACATATGGTGGTATAGCTGGATCATATGAGAATTCTGTTTTTTGTGTTTTTGTTTTTGTTTTTTTCAAGACATGGTTTCTTTGTGTATCACCCCTGGCTATCCTGTACTCACTTTGTAGACCAGGCTAGCCCTGAACTCAAGAGATCCATCTGCCTCTGCCTCGTGAGTACTGGGATTAAAAGTGTGCATCACCACGCCTGGCAATTATAGTTGTGAAGTGCCATGTGGGTGCTGGGATTTGAACCTGGGTCCTTTGAAAGAGCAGTTAGTGGTCTTAACCACTGAGCCATCTCTCCAACCCTGTTTTTAATTTTTAATCCACTGATTTCTATAATGGCTATTCCAGTTTACATTCCCAATAATTAAATATTTTAGGATTTAGTTTGAGGGGACTGGAGAGATGGCTCAGTGGTTAAGAGCACTGGCTGCACTTCCAGAGGTCCTGAGTTCAATTCCCAGCAACCACATGGTGGCTCACAACCACCTATGATGGGATCTGATGCCCTCTTCTGGTCTGCAGACATGCATGCAGGCTGAAGACTGTATCTTTTTTGTTTGTTTGTTTTTGTTTTTTGAGACAGGGTTTCTCTGAGTAACAGCCCTGGCTTTCCTGGACTTGCTTTGTAGACCAGGCTGGCCTCGAACTCACAGAGATCCACCTGGCTCTGCTTCCCAAGTGCTGGGATTAAAGGCATGTGCCACCATGCCCGGCTCGAATACTGTATCTAACTAAATAAATCTTACACAAAAAAAAAAAATTTAGCCGGGCGGTGGTGGCGCACGCCTTTAATCCCAGCACTTGGGAGGCAGAGGCAGGCGGATCTTTGTGAGTTCGAGGCCAGCCTGGTCTACAAAGTGAGTCCAGGACAGCCAAGGATACACAGAGAAACCCTGTCTCGAAAAACCAAAAAAAAAAATTTAGTTTGGAAAAAAAAAAAAGCATTAAAACGTGAAATGCCTGGTGGATAGTGAGATAAGTTGCTGGCTATGACATTAGCATTTTCTTTTGGTGGAGTAGTTTTATCCTTCTTTGTGTTGCTCCATGTGCCTGTGTTTTGTAGCCTCTCACCAGGTCAGCGCAGATACTCCCCAGTGAAGTGCTCTTATCAAAGCAAGGCACCTAATTGGAGTTTTCTGATAGAACCTACAAGCAAGTGTGGGTGGCTCATATAAATGTTTCTTTCAAATTTTCTTTTTGATTTTTTGAGACAAGGTCTCATTCTATAGTCCAGGTGGATTTTGAACATGGCTGTCCTCTTGCCTCAGCTTCTCAAGTGCTGGGATGACAGGATAAGCTGTGTACTTTTAATTTATTCTTTGTATTCTCTCTCTCTTCATTTTAACCTTTTTTGTTTTTCCTTTTTTTTAGGTTGCAGTTGTTCTGATGGATACCCAGGGAGCATTTGACAGCCAATCAACTGTGAAAGATTGTGCTACCATCTTTGCTTTAAGCACCATGACTAGTTCTGTTCAGGTAAGACTCTCCTTTGCTGCCTTCCTTTTTCCTACCTTCCTTCTCCTCTCCCCCACTTCTTCTGGGGATTGAACCTAGGATCTTGACAATGCCAGGCAAGCTATTCTAAACTGAACTCTGTAGTCTGTCTGTTACTATCTGTTAACACAATTCTTGTGGTTGTATGAGAGTGTTTTTTTCTTTTTTCTTTTTTTTTTTTTTTTTTAGACAAGGTTTCTCTGTGTAGCCCTGGCTGTCCTGGACTCACTTTGTAGACCAGGCTGGCCTTGAACTCACAGAGATCCACCTGCCTCTGGCTCCTGAGTGCTGGGCTAAAGGTTTGTGCCACCATGCCCGGCTGGTTTTTTTGGTTTTTCAAGACAGGGTTTGTCTGTGTGGCTGTGATAAATCACTCTTGATTAAAACCAACTTGGAGAAGAAAAGATGTACTTGGCTTACATTTCTAGGTCATGAACCATCATTGATGGAAGTCAGAGCAGAACTCAAGGCAAGAATCTGGAGACAGGAACCATAGAGGAATTTTGTTTACTGGCTTTTTCCTGCTCATGCTTAGCTAGTGTGTGCGTGTGTATAAAAACATTTCAGGTCTACTTGCCTAGGGATGGTGCCACTTACAGTGTGCTGGACCCTCTCACATCAATCACCAATCAGGAAAATCATCTTAGCTGGGTGGGTATGTTGGCTCAAGCTTTTAATCCCAGCACTCGAGAGGCAGAGGGAGAGGCAAGTGGATTTCTGTGAGTTCGAGGCCAGCCTGGTCTACAAATCAAGTCCAGGACAGCCAGGGTTCTGTTACACAGAGACTCTGTCTCAAAAAAGAAAAAAAAAAAAAAGAAAGAAAATCTTTTCCTGGCTCAGTGCTTAAGAACACTTGCTGCTCCTTTAGAGGACCTGGGTTTAATTCCCAGCACCTGCATTATGATAGCTCACAACTGTCTGTAAGTCCAGTTTCAGGCACTAGGCATGCAGGCAAAATACCCATACACATAAATAAATAAATCTATTAAAAAAGGAAGAAAGAAAGAAAATCTCTTCTAGTTATAACCATAGAAAATCTAATTGGGGAAATTATTCAGTTGAGGTTTCTAATTTCCCAGGTGACTTCAGGGTTGTGTCAAGTTGTCAATAAAATTTAACCAGCACTAACTACATGTATAACTTAATCTCTTAGAAACTCCAAAAGGAGTTACTTTTTTTTACTTATGTAATTATATACAAAGTGTTTCAAGAAAAATCTAAAACTTCTTAAACTGTTTTAAACTATAAAGAAGGAATTTTATGATTTTAACCTTATTCTTATTTTTCCAAAAGACAGATAATAACTGCGTGCTCTCTCTCTCTCTCTCTCTCTCTATATATATATATATATATATATATATATATATATATATTTCCCTCATATGCTTACATAAAAATCTTCGGTTGTACAAAGTGCCATCCAGTGATCTAAGCTTATTTGGAACATGTTTGAAGTAAGCCAGAATGCTAACAATCTTGATTTTGTTTTCTAGATTTACAATTTGTCCCAGAACATTCAGGAAGATGATCTTCAGCAGCTACAGGTAACAAGAAAGGGTAATGGGAATAGTGGGTGAAAGATTTTCTATCTTATGTGGAATCTAGACATGAAAGCAGAAGGGGGGAACTGTCTGAGTACTGAAAGGAGACCAGAGAGGAGGAGAGATGGGAGAAAAAGCCAGTGGTAGGTGGGTGCTGGGAAGTACCTGCTGTGCAAGCATGAGGACCTGAGTTTGAATCCCCAGCACTCAAATGAAGTGAATAACCAGGTGTGGTGGTGTATGCCTTTCATTACAGCACTCAAGAGATAGAAGCAGGTGGATTTTTGTAAGTTTGAGGCCAGGCTGGTCTACATAGTGAGTTCCAGCATGGTGGTCTGTTAACCCCAGTGCTGGAGAGATAGAAATAGGATGTCTGGAGCTCACTGTCCAGAAGTTTAGGCAACTGGTTACCCCCTGTTCAGTGAGAGACTGAGATTGAAAGGTATAGAAGAAATCTGACAGTAACCTCTCACATACCATGCCACAGCATGCATACACCCCTCACATCCACATGTGTATATATACACAAACACGTATATATGCACATATATGTAAAACACACACATTACACAAGCACAGCACAAGCATTAACATACACATAAAATAAAAGAAATAACAAGCAGCTGTAGCTATGTATTCCTCATTATTTTATTTTTTAATTTTTTCCGAGACAGGGTTTCTCTGTGTAACAGAGCCCTGGCTGTCCTGGAACTCATTCTGTAGATCAGGCTAGCCTCGAACTCACAGAGATCCATCTGCCTTTGCCTCTTGAGTTCTGGGATTAAAGGTGGGCGCCACTATGTCTGGCATTTTTTATTTGTTTCTTAATTTGTTTGTTTGTTTGTTTGTTTTTTGAGATAAGGTTGCTGTGAGAACTGAGCCAATTGAATTTGGGTTGGAGCCCTCAGACTTGCATGCTTAAAGCTTTTACCTACACTGAATGATTTCTTCAGCCCCAATGGTAGATTTATAGATTTGTGTTGTTATTAAGGCTACAAACACTACTCTTGCATTTCTCTGTTAAGAGGGTAGAGGCCTTAGGGCAGACCCCAGACATTTCTCTGGTTGTCAGTCCCACTCGCTCACCCCACTTGCAAGGAACTCAGCTTTTCATTTCTTAGCTGTTGAAGGATTCTACTGAGAGAATGTTTTACTTCTTGGGCCTCTGCTTCCTCCCATTTGTTAGCAGGGCATAAAAAGCCAGAACTGGACACTTGCCCTCTGTTTCTTTTCTTACATAGTATTTTTGACAAGTTCTTTCTACTGTCATATTATTTCATGTCCTCTGCTCTGTAAATTTGATATTTAAGGTTTATTCGTATTATACTTAGTGTGGCTTCATGATAAAGCAGGCAAGTGTATGCAGTAATCCTAATTTCAGTGAATTCATTCAGTCACTTGAATTGAGTAGATACTTTCACACCAGAACTTTTGCTATTGGAGATAACAGAGCTCACAAAATGGGAATACTCCTGCAGGTTGGTGAGTGCTCATGGTGACTAAAAAATTCTTGTGATGATTATAGGTTAGCATGCCTAACAAAATGAATATTTTTAATTTTTTTAGATTTATTTTATGTGTATGAGTGATTTTCCTGCATGTTTATACATTTATATGTGCCTGGTGTTCGATATCCCTGGACTGGACTTTGTGAGCCTCCATGAAGGTGCAAGGAATCAAGCCCAGGTCCTCTGGAAGACACGTGTTCTTAACCATTGAACCATCTCACTAGCTCCCAAATGTTCTGCAAAAGTATACCATAAAACTATTTTAAATATAGTTGTCCTACAAGGCACTAACTTTTCTTTTTAAAAGCTCTTCACAGAATATGGTCGTCTGGCAATGGATGAAATTTTCCAAAAACCCTTTCAGGTAAAGCACTATGAATGTTATTGATGTCTTAGTTTAGTTCATAGTTCAGCAAATTACAGCTCATAGCCCAGATCTGCCTGTTTTGACTATAACCTGTAAACTACAGTTTTTTTTTTTTTTTTGTTTTTTGTTTTTTTTCGAGACAAGGGTTTCTCTGTATAGCCCTGGCTGTCCTGGACTCACTTTGTAGACCAGGCTGGCCTTGAATTCGCAAAGATACAGCTGCCTCTGCCTTCCAAGTGCTGGGATTAAAGGCGTGCGCCACCACCGCCCAGCTGTTTTTTTTATTTTTTATTTTTATTTTGAGACTGAATCTTGTTATATTGCTCAAGCTGGTCTCCTTTAGCATGCCCTTGTCCCCTTTGAAAAGACTAGCAGAAAGTATTAAAGTAATAACTATAACTAATCTTTTTTTTTTAAACATTATTTATTTATTTATTATGTGTACAGTATTTGCTCTACATATATTCCCCGGGCAGATCTCAATGTAGATGGCTGTGAGCCACCATGTGGTTGCTGGGAATTGAACTCAGGACCTTGGGAAGAACAGCCAGTGCTCTTAACCTCTGAGCCACCTCTCCAGCCCTATAACTAATCTTAATATGCACTTATACAGTGTTATAATTCAGTTCTGCTCTGTTACAATAGACACTGATGTTTTTGATTCGAGACTGGAGTTTTCCTTATGAATATAACTATGGACTGCAAGGAGGAATGGCATTTTTTGGATAAGCGTTTACAGGTAAGTAGGAAATCTGAATAGTTTTCCCACTATTTTATTATTTACTATTGCTAGTACTTTCCACTATTTCCCACTGAAGTTACTAACAGTAGTAACTTTCTCCTTTGCTTTTGAACATTGTGTTTAAAGCATATTATTGAAGATGGTACTCCAGGGTGCTACAGAGATGGCTCAGCGGTTAAGAGCACCGGCTGTTCTTCCAAAGGACCCGGGTTCAAATCCCAGCACCCACATGACAGTTCACAGCTGTCTGTAATTGCTGGGAGTGGTTGCAAATGCATTTAATCCCAGCACTCGATAGGCAGAGGCAGGTGGGTCTCTGTGAGTTCAAGGCCAGCCTGATCTACAATGTGAGTACAGGACAGCCAGAGGAGATATACACAAAGAAACCCTGTCTCAAAAAAAATAAAAACAAACAAAAAGGCAAGAAAATGGTACTCTGCTAAATTTTTATTATTAAATTTTATTATTTATTAGTATAAAACAATATACTTTTTTGTTTAAAATTTTTTAAATTACATGTATTTATTTGTATGTGTGATAGAGAAAGAGGCCAGTGTTTCAGTACT
Source organism: Lophiomys imhausi (assembly GCA_907164525.1). NCBI lineage: Eukaryota > Metazoa > Chordata > Mammalia > Rodentia > Muridae > Lophiomys > Lophiomys imhausi. Next base: position 4,239,950 of record CAJQZJ010000838.1, read on the forward strand.
CATCTGAAGGTCAGAGGACAACTGTGGAAGTTACTTCTCTCTTTTCATTATGTGGTTCTCAGGGATCAAACTCAAGTCAGCTGACTTGGTGGCAAGTACCTTTACCCGCTGAGCCATCTTTCTGGCCCCAGTATAATTTTTTCATGGTAAAGTTGAAAAGCCTGGGTATATAGGCACTATGGAGAGGAACTTGAGTAAAAGACCATTATAATTATAATTTCCAGTTGTTATTTTGAATTAGGTTCTATATAAGCTTTAGAATATCATGCTTATTAGCCAGGCGTAGTGGCGCACGCCTTTAATCCCAGCACTCGGGAGGCAGAGGCAGGCGGATCTCTGTGAGTTCAAGGCCAGCCTGGTCTACAAAGTGAGTCCAGGACAGCCAGGGCTACACAGAGAAACCCTGTCTCAAAAAACCAAAAAAAAAAAAAAAAAAGAATATCATGCTTAGAATTGTAGTTATGTTTTTATTCAATATTATATGTTTCGGCATATATGTAAACAAGCCTAGCCTATTCCCTGAAATCGAAGCACAGGAGATCTTTGTCAGTCACTGCTAGCTAATTGGATACTCCTTCTGGCCCACAAGCTTTCTCTTCTCTTTAAGTGTTGTGGAATACCTTTGAAAACCAAGTCTTTAGTACCTGCTCTCTGTTAGCTATGCGAGGCTAGTGCACATTCATGGGCTTACTGCTTTTTTGGAATGGCTCTTCCCATTGGTTACTCTGATCATTCAGTCAGGAAGTCTTTTCTTTGTTGTTATGCTAATGACATAATGGCTGCTAGTGAAGAATTCCAAGTCATCTTTGGCTGGTAAACTATTGATTTTCCTTGGCAGGTGAAGGAACATCAGCATGAAGAAATTCAAAATGTTCGAAATCATATCCACTCATGTTTCTCCGATGTCGCCTGTTTTCTCTTACCACATCCAGGGCTCCAGGTGGCCACGAGCCCTGACTTTGATGGGAAATTGAAAGGTGTGTTTCAGACATTGCTGTTGTACATATGATTTGATCTTTGTAACTCTGTAATGAACAGTAAGTCAGTTGAGTCACATGGATACTTATGAGAATGCATGTGAGCTCATGGAAAGAATAGTATAGTCTAGTTCCGATTCTAGTCCTGACTCTGTGACCACCAGAAGTATTTTGCTTATTTCACCAGCTGAAAATGAGGTGATGTTGATCTTTAGGGATCTTTGTAAGAAACATACTATAGTTCCCTCATTATAAGAGATCAAAGTGGGACTGGAGAGATGGCTCAGCAGTTAAGAGCACTCAGTGCTCTTCTAAAGGACCTGCACTAGGGAGGCAGAGAGGCAAGTGCATCTCTGTGAGTTGGAGGCTAGCCTGGTCTGGTCTACAGAGTTTGTTCCAGGATAGCTAGGGCTACAGAAAGAAATCCTGTCTTTAAAAAAAAAAAAAAAAAGGGAAGACTGAAACCTAAGACATCCAGTATTTTTCAAGTAAAATTACCTTCCTCAGGAAAAGTACCATTATACATAGCCAAGTTACTGCTTTCAACTTATTTGTGTTTCTAGTAAAACCTAATGCTGTGTTATAGGGTAATGTAAGGAAGTTCTTGGTCAATGGTAGGTTAGAGAATCAGAATTGGGATGTTGGGTACCATTATCTTATTTTTGTTCCTTATTCCTGGAGACCTAGATCCACCTAATGGCTGGCCCACAGTTTATACTTGTTAAGCAGTTTGTTTATAGGGTGATCTGAGCCTCTTAAGTTTCTCTAAAACACTGATAATAGTAGCTGTTAGCTTTGCAGTCTAGTTGGGTTCCCAGGGTTGTGCAAAGTGCTTTAATGCTAAGCTCACAGTAATTCCACGAAGTTACATAATTTCCTTTATCTCAACATGAGGAAGCTGGCGAAAATGAGGAGAGTTAAGCAACTCAGAGTGCTCAACTAAAAGCAGTGGGGCAAAGGTTCACACCTGGGTTCTGGTGCCTTAAAGCTCACACCATGGAAACAGAAGTTCATTGTTGTTTGGAGGAAGTCTTTAAAGAATATGTACTTGTTGAGTTACCAGGGCAACTTGTCTTTTAAAAAGTCTCAATAAATATGAAATATATAATTTTTCATTTTGTTTAATTTAATTGATCTAAGAAGAGTAATATATTTGTCTAAGTCAAGATACACGGACGTGAGGCTAGAGGGATAAGTCAGTAGTTAGAGAGTGGTTCACATCAAATGGTTCACAAGTGTCTGTAACTGCAGTTTCAGGGGATCTGATGCCTTCTTCTGGCCTCCCTGGGTATTGACATGAACATAGTGTACTTAGGTATGTGCTGCCACACACGTACACATAAACTAACATGGGAGCTGAACTTTTTTTTTTTTTTTTTTAGATTTATTCTGTGTGTGAGTGTTTTGCCTGCTTGTATGAATGTGTGCCATCTGTGTGCTGCAGAGCTCAAAAAGTCCCTTGGAATTAGAGTTACTGATTGTTGTGAGTCTCTATGTAGATGCTGAGAGCTGAACCTGGGTCCTCTGCTTGGGCAACAAGTATGCCTGACTGCTGAGCCATCTCTCTTATCTTTTTTCCTCAGGGATTTATTTTTTATTTAATGTGTATGGGTATTTTGCCAACTATATGTCTGCACCACATATGTGCATTACCGGCAAAGGCCAGAGGAGGGTGTCTGATGCTTTGGAGCTAAAGTTAGAGGTGGTTCTGAGCCATTATGTGGGTACTGGGAATCAAACTGGAATTCTCTGGAAGAGCAGTGCTCTCAACTGTTGAGCCATTTCTCTTACTCCACCCCCACCCCATTAGTAAATCTTTTAAAAAGATTTACAGACCAGTTGATGGAAGTGGTGTGAAACAAACTGAATTTGAGAGGTGTAACCTTTACCTTCTTTTTGACACTTGTGTGATGTGTTAAATGTTGGCAGCTTCCTGAAGGGGATACTTTGAGATCTTGTTACTCAGTGATTGAGAGATCAAGAGCAAGGTCTGGGTTTAGTAGAGATACCTGCTTAGGTAAACAGTGGACTAGAACCTGTTACCTAAAGAACTGAGAGAAAAATTTTCAGAGTTAAGAGAGAAAGTGAAGTGCATTCACATGTGTGTTGTGTTTGAATAGTGATAAATACTACTTTTTCCTTTTCTTTCTTTCTTTTTTTTTTTTTTTGGAGGGGCAGGATCTCATGTAGCCCAGCCTGGCCTCAAACTCCCTTAGTAGCCAAAGGCAACTATGAACTTTACCTTTCTGCCTCTATCTCCTGACTGTTGGGATTAAGATATGTACCACTGTGCCCAGCTGGTAATGTGGGGTTATGGTACTTCATTATTAGCTGTATTTTTACTAAATCTAAACTGTTGGATTTTTGTTTGTTTTTAGTTGAGGTCTTGGTATTTAGCCCTGGCTTACCTGGGATTTGATATGTAGATCAGGCTGGCTTTGAACTTGGAGCAGTTCTCCCTGTTGCCACTTTCTTTCTTTCTTTCTTTTTTTTTTTTTCCAGTGTTTTGAGACAGGGTTTCCCTGTGTAATACAGTAATACAGTACAAAGCTGTACTGAACTTGCTTTGTAGACCAGGCTGACCTCAAATTCGAATACACAGAGATCTGCCTCTGCCCCCCAAGTGCTGAGATTAAAGGCGTGTGCCACCACTCCTGGCCCTCTTTCTCTTTCTCTTTTTTTTTTTTTTTTTTTTGACCAGACAGGGTTTCTCTATGTGTAACCCTGGCTGTCCTGGACCCACTTTGTAGACCAGGCTAGCCTTGAACTCACAGAGATCTGCCTGCCTCTGGCTCCTGAATGCTGGGCTTAGTGGTGTGTCCCACCATGCCCAGCAATTACATACATGTGAGTGCTGGGATTTGAACCTAGGTCCTTTGGAAGAGCAGCCAGTGCTTTTAACCATCTTTCCAACTGGTTTCCACTTTGTAAGTGCTGAGATTGTGGACATGTTCCACTGTTCCCGGCTTGGATATTTTTCAATAGGCAAATTTAGGGGGATGGATTAGAGTGACTTTTCATGCCCTTGTCTCATGGGGAGCTCAGGTTACCAGGTATAAGCATAGAAAAATGGCATTCTTTAATCTTAAGGCATTTTCATTTTGATATTTCAAAGCCTCTGTTTTGAAACTCAGTTTATTTTAGCATTTTTGTTTAGAAAGTAGGAGTTTTTTAAAGTTGTGTGACTTGAAGATGACTGGGATGCATGTTCTTTACATTCCTGTGGTCACTACAAGCTGGGCAGCTTAAGACAACAGAGATTTATTTCTTTATAGTGCAGGAGGCCAGAGGTTTGAAGTAGTGGCTGCTTTCCTCCAGGGGCTCTGAGGAGGACCTATCCCATGCCTCTTTCCTGGCCTCTGGGAAGTGATGGCAATCCATGGCATTCACTGCTTGTGTTTGTGCCACACTAATTTTCTTTGTCACATGGACGTCTTCCTTGTATGTTCTTCTTAGTCCCAGCTCATCATTCTGGATTTAAGGCCCTCTCAGCCATTATAAATCCTCCTTTTAGTGAATCATATTTGCTGGGGCACCTTTCAAGTAAGGTCACATTTTGAGGTTACAGATGGATGGATGTTTGAGGAGGCAACACTATGTACTCTACTGTCCACACACAGTTTGCATATAGTTTAGTCCCTAAACAGTAATTATGTTGTTTTATGCTGTTTATAGACAGCAAATTTAGGCTAAGCAGTCTTCACTCTAATGACTAGGAACCATTTAGTTCCATCATTCAAGATGGAAATGTATATAAATATATATATATATATTTCCAGCACTTGGGAGGTATAACTCTTTTTAAGGTATTGTACCTAGGTAACGTCTAAAAACCGCAATGTGCTGGGCGTGGTGGCGCACGTCTTTAATCCCACAGCACTCGGGAGGCAGAGGCAGGCGGCTCTCTGTGAGTTCGAGGCCAGCCTGGTCTACAAAGGGAGTCCAGGACAGCCAGGGCTGAACTCTGTCTTGAAAAACCAAAAAAAAAAAAAAAACCAAAAAACCCAGAAACAAAACACAATGTATGTTCTGGCCTTTTGATAGCAACTACCACAAAATGTTTAGGATAATTAAGAAATGCAAACTAATAGTCATTCAAACATGTCATTTTATTAGGTACTTGAGGTTTTTGAAGACCACCTATTTATCTCCGTGAATTTGGATAAGCAAATGTTGCTTGTCTCTTAGCAGCCTGATTTCTGATTAACTTATTATGATTTTATATATATATATATATATGTATATATATGTGTGTGTGTTTATATATATATATAATCCCAGCACTCGGGAGGTAGATGCAGGTGAATCTCTGTGAGTTCAAGGCCAGCCTGGTCTACAAAGTGAATTGAGGACAGCCAGGGCTACACAGAGAAACCCTATGTCAAAAAACCAAGGAAAAAAAAAAGGAGATAGGAGGGTAAGGGGGAAGAGGGTAAGAGTGTGGGACCGGGAGGGGGAAGAGGGAGGGGATTATGAGTGAGATGTAACTTGAAATTAAAAAAAAAATTGAAATGAATGACTGTTACCGAACTTTTTAAGTGTTATTATTTATTTATTAACAATATTCACTTATAACAAATACCAACAATTAACTACTAACCCTATAAATTCCTACAATCCCTTTAACCTAACCACTAAACCTATTGATAACTATTACAACTATTTTCATAACCTTTTAGAAGAATAAAGTCTCTGAGACAGGTCCTCAGTCGTCAGAAACACAGTCTCTGTGGTAGACCCTTTAACACACTTTGTAGTCCTTTTTTCTGTAATATCTCAGATGCAGGTTCGTAAATTGGTTATTGCAGTCTCACCTTATATAATGCTTGATGCTTTCTTCTCTCTGGGAGACTGCATCAGCAACTTTGCTCCATCCTTAAAGCTGGCCACAGTTTGGACAGATCAAACCCCTCTAGGCAAGAGCTGAGCCACAGGGTTTAGTCCTTGGCCTTTTGCTGTCTTGCCGAGGCTTTTTCTGCTCACCAGCTTCTTTCTGCCTCAGGGAAATCCTGCCATCAGTTCAACAGCACTTTCTCCATCAGGACTCTTGAGTTCTCTAGCATGGGGGCCATCTGGCTCCATCCTTAAATACGATCTCTCCTTGTTCCACCTGTTTTATCTTAATTTGGGCTCTGCCCACTTAGCAGCTGAAAACAATGCCAGGCCAGAAACTTTGTTTCTTAGTCCATTAAGTCTTTCCTGTTTTTCCTGGCTTCAACCTTGTTTTTCAGTCCATTAAGTCTCCTTTTGTTTCCTGTTTTCACCTGACTTCATCCTTGTTTTTCCACAAGCTGATAAGCTAATCACTTACATCTAAGTTGATCTTCATGCCCCGAATTAAGAGACTGTATCAGAAACCCCTATATATTTTCTAAATCTAATTTAATCTAACCCCCTACAAATGACATACTGGCAGATATTACAACTTGAATATATATATATTCTGACAATATATATAATGTCTGACAGACATTTATTGTAAAGCAGGAATTATGAAGGACTTGCCTACCCTGTCTTGGCAGAGCTAGGCTGTCGACTTACCTGCTTCCAAGTTTTGTCCTTTTTGTACAGCATTCTGTCTACAGGTGAAGCAAGGGATTTTTCTTGCCCAGTGACAAACTTGCCACCTATATAACCATCTCCAAATGGAGATTCTTTGATGCTCATCATCTACTTGGAGTAGAATGGGGGTTGCTATCAGCAGCTGACATGTCTCAATATAAAAAAAATCTTAAGAAAACATCTTTGAGGGGCTGGAGAGATGTCTCAGCGGTTAAGAGTGCTGACTGCTCTTCCAAAGGACCCAGGTTCAAATCCCTGCACCATATGGCAGTTCACAGCTATCTGTAATTCCTGGGTGTGGTGGCGCACATCTTTAATGCCAGCACTCAGGGAGGCAGAGGCAGGTGGATCTCTGTGAGTTCAATGCCAGCCTGGTCTACAAAGTGAGTCCAGGACAGTCAAGGACACACAGAGAAACCCTGTCTCAAAAAAAGAAAAAAGAAAACAAATTTGAATGCCGTATTCTACAGATCTCTTGAGGTTTTTGAAGACCACCTATCTATCTTCGTGAATTTGTATAAGCAAATGTTGCTTGTCTCTGAGCAACTTGATTTCTGATTAACTTAGAAAACATCTGTGATAAACTATGCTAGTACCTACCAAAATGATATGTTTGAATGACTATTAGTTTGAATTTCTTAATTATCCTAAACGTTTTGTGGTAGTTGCTATCAAAAGGCCAGAATTTCACATTGCATTTTTAAATGTTCCCTAGGTACAATACCTTAAAAACAGTTAACCTTACTTTTGTATCAATATACAAAGATCAATACCAATGTAGCCAAATATAATCTTAATTTTGTATCAATATACAAAGAAAAAAGAGCATATTCAATAATCTGTCCCTTTTTCTTTATCATTCCTATATTGTGTCTATATCCCCCCCCCCCCTTTTCAAGTCTTTCTCCTCTATACAGGAGAGAAAGAAAACAGAGAAAAAGAGAAATCCCTGTGTCTAACCTCCAAAACCTATTTAACAAGACCATTTAACAACTTGTAACCAATCCCCCTAAATAACAACAAACATAGCCGGGCGGTGGTGGCGCACACCTTTAATCCCAGCACTTGGGAGGCAGAGGCAGGCGAATCTTTGCGAGTTCGAGGCCAGCCCGGTCTACAAAGTGAGTCCAGGACAGCCAGGGCTACACAGAGAAACCCTGTCTTGAAAAACAAACAAACAAACAAAAATAACAACAAACATCTATAACACATCAAATGACCAAAGAGGGGGAAAATCACCCACTCCATCTTCTGGGAATGGGATGTCCTCTCTTAAAATTACTTCCTGCTGATTTGGGACATAGGAAACCTGTTTGGGACCCAAATAAGAATGGAAAAATGGTTAAGCAATTTAATATTAATACTTGATGTTCAGTCCTTTTGTGCTCAGATATTTAAATATCCTAAGAAGTTTGTAGTCAAGGTTTTACTGAAGTCCTGACTGGAACAGTCTGTGGGGCTGAACCATCTTAGTTAGCCATTTTGGGTAGTTCTGATTGTAGATTTTTGAGGAAACAGCTATTGGGGAAGTCTGCGTGGCTGGATCATCTGGGCTACTTGTCTTCTTTGGTGTCTGGTCCTTTTTCTTCAGAGGTTTCAGTTGTCCAGTTGTCCCTGGACTCCTTACATGGATGCTTTTACTCTCCTGGAAAGATAAGAACAGAGCCCTGCCCCAATCCTAACTCTGGGGCACTACTTTTTTTTTTTTTTTGGCTTGTAATATTTTTCCTAGAGCAAATTGGTTTTTTTTGACAATATAAAAAGTATTATGTATGCTAAGCCATATAACTCATAATTGTGGCCTAATTACCTCTGTTGTTTTGTATTGTGTTTATTATTATAAGAGAAAGAGCCATTTATTGGACTGAAAGGGGGAGCTGTTGGGGGGAAAAATATACCTTAAACTTAAAAAAAAAAAAAAAAGGAAGGGGATGGGTGGGTTGAGGTGGAAGAGGGTGGGAGGATGGGACTGGAGGGGGGAGTAGGGAGGGGATTGCTATTGAGATGTAACTTGAAGAAATAAAAAATAAAGTAAAAAAAGTATCTTTCAATTGAGATTTAAAATTTTTTTTTGATATTTTGGAACTAAACATATTTTTAAGTGTATGTATTTTGAGATCACAAAAGACAATTCACTTTGAATTTTAGCATGCCTTTTTCGAGTAGCTTTTAAACTTAAATCGTTGCAAAGCCTATGTGCCTGCCTCTGCCTTCCAAGTATTGGGATCAAAGGCATGTGACTCCCAATTGTTGGGATTAGAGGTGTGCCCCCTGGATCTAAGCTTTTTTCTATTTGGAGCTTGCTCTGTATCAGGCTGGCCTAGAACTCAGAGATCTGTATGTTTCTGTCTCCAGTGTGTTGGGATTAAGGGTTTGTGCCTCTCAAATGATGGGTTTAAAGGTGTATACACCATCACCACCCTGTTCATTGTAACTCTAGAATTTAAAAGACAGCTAACTCTATAGTGATCCTCCTGTCTCTGCTGGAGTTAAAGACATGGGGTAATACCACCCTTCTCAAATATTTTACCTTAGCTCCAAATTACTTCAGCTCTTAGAGGTTTGGAAAATCAGGTTGAACTGTAGTATGAAACTGTACTTTTTAATTATTAAACATTTATTAGTAAATACACTTACTTAACACTATTCCTATAAATTCCTACAACCTCTAAGAATGCCTACAACCCCTATAAATTCCTACAACCCCTAAGACCTAACCACTAAACCTATTGATAAGGATACAGTCTCTGGGGCAGGTCCTCAGTCGTCAGGAACACAGTCTCTGGGGTCGACCCTTTAATGTACTTAGCAGTCTTTCTTCTGGAATATCTCAGACGCATGTTCGTCAGGGTAAATTGGCTATCGAAGTCTCAATTTAAATAAGGCTTGAGGCTTTCTTCTCTCTGGGAGACCTCAGCGTCTGTAGGCCAACTTACTTCCTTCGTATCAGCAACTCTGCCGCTGTCGCGTCCCCCTCGACCAGCAAGGATGACGCAACTCGCAAAAGCTCTTCTCCAGCAGTTTATTCAGGTCCCTTGAAAACAGTCTTCCGAATCCCCGGGCAGACCCAACCCACAGGCTAAATACTATATGAACAGCCAATCAAGTAAAGCCACGTAGTGCTATCTTAGAGGCCCACGTATGCGGAAGCAAGCCAGATCAGCGGTCTTGGCCAAATATGGACTTGTTTACCACCGAGAGCGCTCACCGTCGGGCTGGTGGAAGGCGGAAACCGGCGCCATCTTTAGGGCGCGGCACATCGCAGCTCTCTACATGCCGCTCTGCCTCAGTCTTTAAAGCTGGCCACAGATCCGTTCAGGCTGCTATTCGGACAGGTCAAATCCCTCTAAGCAAAAGCTGAGCCACAGGTTTAGTCCTTGGCCTTTTGTTGTTTTGCTGAGGCTTTCTCTGTTCACCAGCTTCTTTCTGCCTCAGGGAGATCTGGCCATCAGTTCACCAGCACTTTCTTCAGCAGGACTCACTAACATCGGAGCTCTCTCGTATGGGGGGGGCCCTGAGCACGCAGCTCTCCTGGTTCATCCACTTGTCCTTAAATAGGATCGCTCCTTGTTCCACCTGCTTCAGCTTAATTTGGGCTCTTCCCACTTAGCAGTTGAAAACAATGCCAGGTCATAAAGTCTTTCCTTGTCTCGCCTGGCTTCAACTTTGTTTTTAGTCTATAGAGACTCCCCTCGTTTCACGTGACTTCACCCATAAGCTGATAAGCTAATAAGCTAATTGCTCACAGCGAAGTTGATCTTCATGCCCCGAATTAAGAGACTGTATCAGAAACCTAGATATTCACTAAATCTAACTTATATTAATCTATCTACCCCTATAGTAGTAACCCTTAGTTTACTTATAACATTTTAAACCTCTTAACTGCCTTTTTAATGTAAACAATGAAAATATTCTTTATATATAGGAAACAAACTTATAAACTGATATCCAAGAGTGTGTGAGCCATGTAACACCCTGCACTCTAACGTTCTAACCCCAGATTAAGACCATTTTCCTTTCACGGCAGTAAGGCAAGTATGCCTTTGGTAAATTATCATTTGAAAATTGTATATTTTTAAAGCTTAGTTGCCCTTTAAAAAAAAAAGTTTTTTCATGTTACCTCTAAAACATAGTTTCCTCTCTCCTCCCCTCTCTCCCTCCCTCCTACCTCCCTCCCCCATAATTCCTCTTCTTGATACTCTCCTCAGATGAGATGGGCCCTCACATATCATACTCCCTCAGTTCAACAGTCATGTGAAGGCCAAGAGCTTCCTCTTATACTGCAGTTTGATATAGCACACCATCTAGGGTAAGGTGTTCCACTAACCTGCAGCAGATTCCATGACTCACTGCTGGGTGGAGTTTTTCTAGGATAGTTACGCTAGGTTCCTGTCTGTTTGGGTCTTTGGTCTGTAGGATGGTTGTCCTGTGATATATGGTTAATATCCACTTATAAGAGAATACATACCATGTTTATCTTTTTGGGATTGAGTTACCTTACTTAGGATGAGCTTTTCTAGATCCATCCATTTAGTTGTGAATTGCGTGATTTCCTTGTTTCTGATAGTAAGTATTCCATTGTGTAAATGTACCACAGTTTTTTTAATCCATTCTTCAGTTGAAGGACATCTGGGTTGTTTCCAGTTTCTGGCTATTACAAATAAAGCTGCTATAAACATAGATAAGGCAATGTCCTTGTGGTTTGGGGAAGAATCTTTTGGATATATGCCCAGGAGGGGTATGGTTGGGTCTTGAGGTAGATCTATTCCCAAGTTCTACCTTAGGAATATTTTCTAAGATACCTTCAGATTGATTTCCAAAGTGGTTGTAAAAGTTTTCACTCCCACAAGCAATGGAGGAGTGTTCCTGTCCACATCCTCACCAGTATGTGCTATCTTTTGAAGATTTTTTTTGTTTGTTTGTTTTTTGGTTTTTCGAGACATGGTTTCTCCGTGTAACAGAGCCCTGGCTGCCATGGACTTGCTTTGTAGACCAGGCTAGCCTCGAACTCACAGAGATATGCCTGACTCTGTTTCTGGAATGCTGGGATTAAAGGTGTGTGTCACCACAACCAGCTTCAAGATAGAACTATAAAATACAATTACAGGGTTTAATTCATGCTTTTTTTTTTTTAAATAAGAAAAGGCAAGTTCAAAAAGGGGTAGGGATATGGTCCTGGGAGAGGATACTGACATTAGCTCCTGTATCATAGCTCAGTTATAGAGCCTTTTCTAGCATGTATGAAACTTTTAGTATGATCCTCAGCACTGAACAAAAACAAAAAGCAACCAAACACTGAACTTGAGCTCAGACCCAGACTCTAAATTCCAAACTCCCAAACCCAAATTATTGAAAATATGTGAACATATGAAATATTACAACAATCAGAAAAACAGAAATATGCTAGTATGTTACTAGGTTTTTTTGTTTTGTTCTGTTTTTGAGACAGGATTTCTCTGTGTAGCTCTAGTTGTCTTGGAAGTTTTGTTTTTGTTTTTTCGAGACAAGGTTTCTTTGTGTAGCCCTGGCTGTCCTAGACTCGCTTTGTAGACCGGGCTGGCCTCGAACTCACAGAGATCTGCCTGCGTCTGCCCTCCCCCCCCCAGTGCTGGGATTAAAGATGTGTGCCACCATTGCCTGGCTATATTACAGTTTTTTATGTATAGTATTTGATAGTATTAAATTTTTAAATGTTTTGTTACTGGATTTAGTGTTCTGTTTTTAGGAGTTTATCCCAAGGAACTGCCCAAATAAATGGGTAAAAATTGTATTCAAGGACATATATTTGGTAGCACTATTAAAATAAGGGATAACTTCATAGTAAATGTGTGCTTATGAGGAATTGGTTGACTTATGATATGTTAAACAGAGTTTAAAGTTCAGTCTTTAGTCAGGTGTGTGTGGTGGTGTACACCTGTAGTCCCAGTACTAGGAAGGCAGAGGTAGGAATATCCAACTTTAGGCCAGACTGGGCTACATAGGGAGACCTTGTCTCAAAAATGTTAAAAAAGCAATTATTAAAAAGAATTAGGTAGATATTTGAATCTCTGCATATGTACATACAGAGAAGTCATGGATAAATTATTAAAAGAAAATTGAAGAATAGCATATGAAATCTGATCCAAAAAAATTATACTATATTGTTTGAGATAGGGTCTTGGTTGTATTGTAGCCTTTGCTAACCTCAAACTGGCTATCTACCACAGGCTAGCTTTGAACCTGTTCTTCTCCTGTTTTGTTCATTTCAGGGCTGAGATTATAGATTAGTATCCTCATGCTTAGTTTACAAGTACTTGTAAAAATGAAAACACTTAAGTATAATTTTCTTTTTTACCTCAATTTCAAAATCTGTTTTTATGTGTTTAGGAGCTATAGTACAGTCGGGAACCTTTACATTCAACAGTGGCCTTTGTACACAATGTCTACAGGAATATAGAAGTCCACATGTGTCATAGTTGACCCCCTGTGGATTTGTACTTATGCACTAGACAGTGTTAGCACAGTGAGAACTTATTTGATGACACATTTATTATACTTTATCCCTGTTGCTGAGTGATACGTGACTGTACTTTCAGATTTATAGATGAATATTTTATAATTTTAGAGAAGCTTTTAAGGTTGAAGGTTTTTTTTTATTATTTTTTATGATTGTGGGCATGCCACTACTTGCTTGTTGAGGTCAGAGGACAGGTTTGTGGAGGTGGTTCTCTTCCACCCTTTAGTGGGATCCAGGGATCAAACTCAAGTCATGAGATTTGCGTAGCCAAGCCCCTTTTGCCCACTGAGACTTCTTTTCGGAGACAATGTCTTGCTGTATCCTAGAGTGGCCTAGAACTCATTATAATAACCCACACTGACCTTGAACCCAGTCCTTCTGCCTCAGCCTCCTAAGTGCTGGAGTTTCCAGCATGTGCCTTGAGGCATGGCTTTATTGAGGAGTTTCAGTGAAGCATAAATTCTAAGTTGAAAAAAAGCAGATGACTTGCAAATATTTGGCCAGGACTGACTTGAGAGCTACACAGGTTTTTTTTAAAAATTTGGAGAACAGGGTCTTGATACACAGAGCCCAAGCTGGCCTCTAGGTTGCCAGGTAGCCTGGGATGGTCAGCCTCCCAAGTCCTGGTATTGTAGGTGTATACCACCATGTCTGGCACCACATGGGATTGACTTTAGTGTAATAGATTTGTGCATAGAGCTGATGGGGGAGGCTCAGCAGGTAAAGGTGCCTGCTGCCAAGCCTGATGACGGCAGTTCAGTCTCTGGCCAAACATGGACTTGGTTTTGGTGTCATAGAGGCTGAGCTGCTGTTCCTTGTAGACAGAGGGTCAGTTGCTTTCTGAGACTTCATTCCATCAGATGCAGGATGACTGTGTCATCAGCATAAAGAGAGGCTGTTCACTGGTGCAGGGTGTTGCTGTAACAGCTGTTCAGGGCTTCCTTAACCAAACACTAGGGCTTGTCTTCTTTGACATCACCAGAGACTGGGCTCACTTGATATGTCACAGTTCTTTTATGGTTTAAAATCTATTATTTTAGAATAGCCTTAGTAGAGACATGCATAATCATGGTGTCTGCATCCTGCTTGGTCCATGTGTTTTTGAAATAGTCGTTCAGTATGATGAAAGTTGGAACCATAAAGTTTAAAAATAAATGGTATATTCTCATGCTTAAAAAGAGGATTGGAGAGATGGCTCAGGGAATAGGCAGTTGCTACCAAGCCTAATGACCAGAGTTCAGTTTCTTAGACTCACATGGTAGAAAGGGAATGACTGCCACAAGTTATCCTCTGACTTCCACACACACCCGTGTACATGCACATGGTGTAGTGTGTCCACCACCTTACACTTTTTTCAGTGTAAGATTTAAAATACAAGCCGGGCGGTGGTGGCGCACGCCTTTAATCCCAGCACTTGGGAGGCAGAGGCAGGCGGATCTTTGTGAGTTCGAGGCCAGCCTGGTCTACAAAGCGAGTCCAGGACAGCCAAGGATATACAGAGAAACCCTGTCTCGAAAAACCAAAAAAAAAAAATTAAAAAAAAAAGATTTAAAATACAGCTTTTTAGATTTTGTTTATTTTTATATTTTATGTATATGGGTGTTTGCACTGTAGAAGAGGGGTTGGACCCCTGAAAGTAGAGTTACAGACAGCTGTGAGCCACAATGCTGGTGCTGGGAATCAAACCCCTCTCTTCTGGAAGGGCAACCAGTGCTCTTAACTGGTGAGCCCTTTCCAACTTCTCAAGTGTGAGATTAATAATTTGTTCCACCTTTTTATTTCTCAAAACTTAATAGGCTCAGGTGTTATATTATAGTTAGGTTTATGTAGTGCTGAAAAGTTTTTCTATTTTGATATGGGCAAAATTTTATTTTTATTTGACAGTTGGCAATTCATAAAGACATCAGAAGAATTATATAAATCATGTTTTTGGTAATTTAATTTTCCTGCATCTTCATAATTGGGTTTGTTTATTCTTACTTTGAGGAACAGGGTGCCTTTACTTGATGAACTCCCTGAACTAGCTTTTAGAACCTTGTGCAAACTGTACTTTCCTCACATAATGATGGCTTTTTTTTTTGGGGGGGGGGGTTCAAGGCAGGGTTTCTCTGTGTATCTCTGGCTGTCCTGGACTCACTCTGTAGACCAGGCTGGCCTCGAACTCACAGAGATCTGCCTGCCTCTGCGTCCTGAGCGCTGAGATTAAAGGTGTGCGCCACCACACCTGGCCTGATAGCCACTGACAAGATACTTAGAAGTAAACAGCAGGAGGTACAAATGCTTCTACTTCTTCTAGTGGTTGTTTTTGAGAATTGATGTAGACTGGCCGTGAACTCCTGGCTCCTGCCACCTCCTCTTGCTGCGATATAAGTCACAGTGCCAGCCAAGAGCTTCCTTTTTTTTTGGTTTTTCAAGACTAGGTTTCTCTGTATAAAAAGTCCTAAAAACCAAAAAAAAAAAAAAAAAAGTGATTCTCAGACTTTTCAGCCGGGCGGTGGTGGCGCACGCCTTTAATCCCAGCACTTGGGAGGCAGAGGCAGGCGGATCTCTGTGAGTTCGAGGCCAGCCTGGTCTACAAAAGTGAGACCAGGACAGCCAGAGCTGTTACACAGAGAAACCCTGTCTCGAAAAACCAAAAAAAAAAAAAAAAAAAAAAAAAAGGTGAAAAAGTCCTGGCTGTCCTGGATTCGCTTCGTAGACCAGGTTGGCCTCATTCACAGAAAGATCTGCCTGCCTCCTGAGTGCTGGGATTAAAGGCATGAGCCACCACACCCGGCTGAGTTTCCTATTTTAAGACAAAAATCTTAGCAAAAATAAGGCAAGTGAATAAATAGTGGCTTCCTGTTTATTTTAAGGTATAGTATATGGGCAGCAAAAGCATGGAGAAGTTATTTTGTTTTTGAATACCTTCTTTCCTTTCAAGAAGTGATACTTACTTGGGAGGCAGAAGCAAGAGGATTGCAAGTTTGAAACAGCCCTGGGTATGTAGTCAGGATCTGTCCCTAAAGCCAAGCCAAACCATAAAATTTCTTTAAAAGTGAGGAAATAAACCAAATATCCCAGAATTGAAATTAAGATAAGGATATTCTGTATATTCTGTTTTGAACTGGAAAGGACTTGAATGTGACAAGAAGGAAGGGCGTAAATGTAAGTGTGTTAGGATAACAGTCTTTCAGCCTCCTGGCCACAGCCAAGAGATAGCAAATATAGTCTTCACCCCCTTTCTGCAAGGGGGTTGTTTTGTGCTCATCTTGGCTTCTTGTTTCTTTCTTTATGATCCTATATATAGATATTGCTAGTGAATTCAAAGAGCAGTTGCAGACTCTGATACCGTATGTACTAAACCCATCTAAGTTAATGGAAAAGGAGATCAATGGCTCAAAAGTCACCTGCCGGGGACTATTGGAATATTTTAAGGTAAATACGAGTTTTAGTTCTAAACTTTGTTTTTTTTGTAAAATTGATTTTAATATTAGTAGTTTTCTGGGGGAGATGGTCAGAGGCATTTTACGACCTTAGTGTCTTTCCAGAAGTGGGCCACTGGGTGGCAGTATGGGCATAAGAACCAAATGATGTTCTTTGCACTCTCTTAGTCATTACTGTGTCTTCAAGGAAGATGGTGTGGACAGAAGGTGGTTAGGAGGTGCTGTGAGTAGGAGCTACACATAAATGGGACGCAACTATCTTCAGGTGAATGGTCTCTGCCCACAGGAAGTGGTGAGACCATTGTGCATGGGGCCTGACTGGAATCCCGGCCTTCGTAGGCTTGTGCTGCTTGAGAGTATTTTTAGATAACTAAAAATGCTAACATGCACTCAGAGAGGTGTGTCGTGCTTCTGCTAATTGGTTGTTGATCTAGGACTTTAGGAAAAGTTGTGTGGTCTCACTATTTTAATATATGAACAAAATATTAAAATTATATTTTTGTAATTGTTTTTATATTTATATTTTAAGGCATATATTAAAATTTACCAAGGAGAAGATCTGCCTCACCCGAAGTCCATGCTTCAGGTAATAAAGTCTTTGTTATCCTAAATGACATTTTTCATTTGCTGGAATTGACCCAGAAATGGTACAACTGAGTCCTGAAGAAGAGAGTGAGGCCACTCTCCTTTTCTTTTTTTGGGGGGGGGGGATAGTTTCAAAACAGGGTTTCTCTGTGTAACAGCTCTGGCTGTCCTGGACTCATTCTGTAGACTAGGCTGGCCTCAAACTCACTGCAATCCACCTGCTTCTGCCTCCTGGTGCTGGGATTAAAGGTGTGCGCCAACATGCCCAGCTTCTCCTTTTCTTTTATAGCCTTACCTTGACTTTTAAGACTTATTTTGCAACAAGTGTGGGTGACCTCTGCTTTATTTGTGTTCTCTATAGAACAGTGGAGTTGGGACTGCTCTCCTTGCATGGCACCCTGGGAAACACTGCTTTGTGAGACCCAGCTGAAGCATACTTGCTGTCTTAGTCCAGCCACTTCCAGTTATTGGTGCTTCACTTTAGTAGATCTTTCCTTAGGATTCTCTAGTCATTTGGTTAAAAAAAAAAGCTTTCATATGCTCAATATGTGGTTATTTATTGCTAAATACTGATTTCCTTAGTAGCAGAATATTTTCACAAAATAATTGCTGGACCTTGTGACTGATAGTATAATAAACTTTTCCTCGTTGGTTTTTGTTTTTGTTTTGTTTTGTTTTTTGAGGCACTGGGATTGAACCAGGTGCCTTATATCTAAATGTTTGGTAAGTGCTGTACTACTGAGCTTCATTTCCAGTTCAAGGCATGCAACTGTTTGAAATTGAAGTAAAAGAAATTCTATTTTCTTGAGTTTTGATTTATGCTAAAGATTCTTAAATGTCAGAATAGAAGTTTTGGCACAAAAAGTGGCCAAAGTATGTATTTTATCAGTTAAATTATATGGAAATGTAAAAAATAGCAGACGGTTAATAATGGGATTAGGAAGAGAGATGTTTTTGCTTGATTTCTTGGAAAATGTTACAAGAAGTATTTACAGTTCACACTTTCCTTTCTTAAAAGGCCACGGCTGAAGCCAACAATTTGGCAGCTGCAGCCTCTGCCAAAGATATTTATTACAACAACATGGAGGAGGTATGTGGGTAACGCCTTGTTCTGGAGTGTCTGTTTCCTGAGCATGACTGCTGACTTCAAAGGCCCAGGCTTGGTCCCCCAGTGTATCCTTTTTTTTTGTTTGAGACAGGGTTTTATATAATAGGCTAGCCTTGAGACAGGGCTTTATATAATAGGCTAGCCTTGAGACAGGG
>CAJQZJ010000838.1:4265660-4329810 GCA_907164525.1 Lophiomys imhausi
TTTCTTTAGCAGGTCACACACAGTGGTACTGGGATAAGTGAGTGAGACAGAAACTGAGTAGCTTAATATCAGCTCAGGCCAAAGCAAGAAAAACTTTTTTTTTTTTTTTTTCAGAAAGTGTCATGGAAGTATCAAAAAGACACATTTTGTATATATAGGTTTTTTTTTTAATTTAATTGAGTATGATTTGATTTTTCCAACAGGTGACCAACAACATCTCTGCATCCTTCTACCTAGCATGTGGAGCCAATGTTTTTTGTAAGGAATGAGGCCGTAAGCAAGCCTCATTTAGCAAAGTGCAAAGTATCCCTTGTTTCGTGTGGCCTGTTATATAGTGTCTGTAGTTGTTTTCGTTAGGAGCTGTACTGTGGCTCTATCTTGGACACTGGTTCTCATCTACTTTTTCATGGTTTTGACTAATCTGTGGGGTGTATTTAAAGAAAGTTGGCTCTGCTTTGTGTCTAGGGATTGCTGCAGTGGTTTGCGCGTGTGGGCCTGGGATCATCGATTATAAGCATCAATAGTCGATGGGTGGTGGGGATGAATGAGTGAGAATGAACTGACCCAGGACTGGGAGTACATGCACAGAAAGTGCATTTCAGCACTTTGGGCTGCTTTACCTTAGGTCTGCTGCCAGGTCTGCACACCCAAGAGTTCACTGTTTAGAATCATCAGGGTACCCTAATTCAGAGGATTGTCCAAGCTTTCTAAAGCTGTCATAGTGCCTTTTCTTATACACCTGCCCTCACACACAGTTAATTGGCATTTTTAATATAGTGTCCCCTCACCCTGAAAAAGCCAAATTGGGCACTGTGACTTGAATCTAAATCATTTTGTTGTTGTTGCTCTTTTGTTTTGAGAAGGGGTCTCAGTGTGTAACCATGTCTGTTCTGGGACTTACTAGGATAGACCAAGCTGGTATTGAGTTCACAGAGATCAATCTGTCTGTCTCCTCTCCAATCCCAAAATCTTTCACACACAAAAAACCCTAAGGTAGTAATATCAGTCGTGAATAAAAAGGATGGGATCGTAACTGTGAAAGTAGTCACCTATACGTCCTTCAGAGCATCACAAGATAGCTCTATCAACAGAAATGTTTTCCTATGGGAAATAATTTCATATGCCAGAGCTGAAGTTTAATGTTACATCCAAGGGAAGGTCACACTGATGCCCAAAACTTTCAGTTCAGTGATCAAAGTTGTTATGGATGTAAGCCTTAAAAGAGTTAAATCTTGAACATATACAAGATTGTTTTCAATTTTTTTTTTTTTTTTTTTTTTTTTTTTTTTTTTTTTTTTTTTTTTTTGGTTTTTCGAGACAGGGTTTCTCTGAATATCTCTGGCTGTCCTGGACTCGCTTTGTAGACCAGGCTGGCCTCGAACTCACAAAGATCCGCCTGCCTCTGCCTCCCAAGTGCTGGGATTAAAGGCGTGCGCCACCACCGCCCGGCTGTTTTCAATTTTTAAGATGATTTATTTTAAGTGCTTTTTGCTAGATCGTTGCCTTTGACTCTGAAACACTTTATAAAAAATTGCAGTGAGAAGCAGTGATGCTGTTCTGTGTTAAAGGCTTGTTTCTGTTTCACTTTTGGGTTGTACATTTAATGGATTAAAGATTACAATACCATAACACTTGTGTTTGTTATTACTGTTCTTTCTTGTGGATGGACCTATAGAACACAGTGGGGTTTGGGAAGGTGACCTGGTCAGAGGTAGGGGCAATGGCAAGTTGGCTCACTGTAGAAAAAAAAAAATGGCTAATTAAATTGTTTACCCAGTATTTATATTTAATTGGTCACCGGTGTTAATCCTTAACCTACCATTATAAATGAATATACACAGAAACCGGGTGGATTTTATCAAGCCTAGACCTGGGTTCTGCAATCCTAGCCCAACTAAGCTAGCTCATAATTCTATTACCCAAATATAACCCCATATATACATATATCCCTTTGGACTATTATTCTCCATGCTAAGCTGATGTTCCAGGCCATGTGGAAGGATCTTCTTTAATCTACCCCATGGCATGTCTTCCTTGCTTACTCTTGACTTCTTCTCTCTGGCAACCTTCCTCAGATGCTCTATCTCCTCTCTAAAAGCCGGTGAACCTTAGTCCTGCCTACCTCTGTCTGCCCAATCTCCAGGCCTCAGCATTTATTTAACCAATCAGAGTCAACTAAGTAACAGACAGCAAACAGGACCAATCGACATTTAGAATGCTTAGCACCACCCCATCAGCTCACTTTACCTTCCACAGTGACACGGAGCTGGTTAGCAGTGAACTGTTGTCTAGTTGCTTGAAAGCAGTGTGTAGGCATGAGATTTTTGGTATTTTCCAGTTTGTAACATTTATAATTGGCTACTTGGAGCCAGAGCTAACTGTGGTTAGTGTCTCACATATTGGGAAGAATGGAGGAAGAGCTGTGCTGTAAGATTTCCTCTTCCCAGGTGACCTGGGGGTCAATGGGGAAAGTGGCACTGAGTTTCTTCAATCTTTGGGAAGATTTGTGGTGTTTTTAAGAGTCTCACTATGGAGCCTTGGAGCTCATTATGTATGTAGTTCAGGCTGACTTTGAACTCACAGAGATCCACCAGCCTCTGAATGCAGAGAGTATGCCATTACACTGAACCCTTTTTTTCTTTTGTTAGGGGGTTCTGAAAGCTGCTTGCATTCAATTGCTGATTGATTGTCCCCTGCCTTCCTTACTGTAAGAACTGACAATCACGTACCCCAAAATGATGTTTGTAACTCACCTCCCCAAAACTTCCTGATTGGAGAATAAATTGCTGACTCTGCTGAGCAGGGAGAGGTAGGCAGAATAAGCACAATTTTGGGGGGTTGGTAGACCACGAAAAAGATGGAGGGGAGAGAAAGGACATATTCCAGAGAACACCAGCAAGTATTGGGGACTTTGGATATGTAGAAGATACTAGATTATATACTCAGCTGGGTGTTTAACCTTGAATAAATCAGTCTCTGTGTGCAGTTGTTTGGGGAAGTTGGTGATTAAGGAGTAATCAAGCTTTAACAATAATGTGAATATTGTTATTAATATCTACAAATGGTGTCCAGTGGGATTCATACAATCCACACCAAAGATCATACTTAATCACAATTATCAAGGAGAGAAAATAGCCGTGGTCCGAGCTCACCTGGGCAGTCTTTGCACACTATCCTGAGACCTTGGAACTAAGCACCTGTGAAGGCCCGCTGAGAGAGACTCCGACTACAGTTCTAGGAGCTGCAAAGTGTACTCTAACCTCTCATATGTAGGTGGGGTGGTTGACCAGAGGCTCGATGTACAACCTCCCCCCCCCTTAAAATTTATATTAGAAGGTTTTCAGAAATTTACAACAAACAAGATAGACAGGGCTCCGCCCAAAACCGATCAGTCCGCTCTGTCGGTAATTTTCAAAGTGGCCTGCAGGCTGCTGGGGGAGGAAGAGAATCACGAAAGACTCCTGCTGTGCACATAGCAAGGGCTAATGAGCAACTAAAGCTTTAAGGGACAGTTGCTCATGGAAAACAAAACAGACCTCCCAAGGTACACAAGACAGCTTATTTGACCCAAGTAAAGGGCTCTTCCCAGTTACACAAGCTGACCCTGGGAGAACCAAGCCCTTAGAGGGGGGGAGTCGGAATATGGTAAAGCAAGTCTAAGTGTCAGGTGAAAGACAAAAACACACTTCTTTGTGAGCTGAAAAGACAGGAGCATGGTCACCTACAGGGCAACACTGAAAGCACAGACTGGACACAGACAAAAAAAACGGGAGTTTCGGATCAGGTAAATTGTTTAATAATCATGCTTTATGATAAATACTGAAGGGGCTGAATATAAGACAGATACAGATACACATTGAAATTGATAATTTTAAGGAAATAAGGCATATAGGATGGGAAAGACAATAAGACAGACTGGAGCTTAGATGATGCTCTCTTATTTGGTTCTAAGATAGAAATAAAGGACAAATTAGAAATTATGATTACGGTTACGTTCATAATCCTCATTTTAACCTTAATAATTGGATTAGCCCTCTATGTCTTCTCAAGGCAAAAGGCTTTGGAGAAGATACTAAAACAAGATTAAAAAATTAAGAGATGAACCTTTAATCCCAGCATTTGAGAGGCAGAGGCAGGTGGATCTCTTTGAGTTCAAGGCCAGCCTGGTCTACAAAGTGAGTCCAGGACAGCAAGGGCTACACAGAGAAACCCTGTCTCGAAAAACCAAAGGGGTGGGGGTGGGGAGCAAGGCTTAAAACAAAAGATCCAAGAACTTATAGAACATAATGAACAACAGAAAAAAATATGTGGGCTAGGGCAGACTCAAACACCATAAGTACTTGTTTACAATAAACAGAAAACTCTGGGGTTAAAGGCTGAAACATCCCATAATTACAGATCTCTCAATTCACAAACTCAGGGTTCACAATGTGATAAAATATTCTGCAACACCAACCAAAGGCTGCTAAAAGACAAACGTTGGCTTTTCCAGTTGGTGTGTACAGCAAAGAGTAGCAGATGATAATCATGCACAGCGTTATAGTCCAATCTCGGTGGGACCTCCAAACGTTATAGTTCAATAGCCACACAAACCATTCAGTCACCTCTCTCAGTCTGATATTGATGGTTTATTGAATGCACACCCTAAAACTGGTCATGGTCATCCTGACCAGGGTCACAGAGGTCTTGGAGCCTAATTGTGACATTGGACTGCTTCCAAGGCAGTTTTTTTTTTTTTTTAAATAAGAAAAATCATAGCCAGGTAACAAATAGGTAACCAGTTCTAGGAAACAAACTGCATCCAGGTAGCAACCAGGTTCATGTATGAAACAAACTGCATCCAGGTAACAATCAGGTAAACCATGTGTAAGAAGCAAGGGGATGGCAGCCCTACATCATGTTGACCAGCTAGACAAAGCATTTCTAAATGACCTTTAATTTGGTCCTAAGTAGAGCTGTAGTTTGGACTCTTTAGAGTGTCAAGGTAACAAAGTAAAGTATGAGTAATTTCATCTTATAACTAAAATGGAGACTGAAGACTGTCTAGATTCAAAAATGGTCTGTATTTTAGTTACCTTGACTCTTCTCACTCTCCGACAGGAATTATTAGGCAAAGGGAAGATTATATCTTGGAGTAGATATTTTTAGCACATAAGCAGGGTAAAAACCTAAAATGAAACAATTCTTTACATATTATAATATAAAGCATGTTACTGGTGTACCTCACAACCCTACAGGACAAGCAATTGTAGAAAGAGCTAATCGTACCTTAAAGGAGATGCTTATTAAACAAAAGGGGGAATTAAGAAATTCCAGGGACAGACTACATAATGCTCTGCTAACTGTAAATTTTTTGAATGTTGATGAAAAAGGTACCACTGCAGCTGAAAGACACTGGGTTATAGATAAAACTGAAGAATTAAACCAACCAATAAACATAAGGATATTTTGACTTTAGAATGGAAACTTGCAATAGCACTAAGATGGGGACGTGGTTATGCACATGTATCTACAGGTAATGAAAAGATATGGATACCAACAAAACATATAAAGATCAGATCTGACCAGAGGGACCAAAGAGAACCTCCTATTAGCTGAGACATAAGTATCTTCACTTGATAAGAGTATTTTATTAACTGTCTAATGTTCATAATATTCATTCCTTCATTTAGCATGGGTGGAGTTTATGCTAATATATGTTTTTCTCCCTCTTAAACTTAAGGAAAAATTTATTTTCAGAACCAAAGACTAAGGACAATAACGACAAGACAAATAGACCAAAGGATCCAACCTAACAAACTGCTTCAATTACTAATTTTTCCAAATTATACATACAAATCAATTTTTAAGGGCTAGCCAAAAATGATCAGTCAGAATTACAGCTAGCTTTCCCAAATTGGCCATTTTTTCAGATTTTTAAGGATATTTTCACCTCTTAACCCTAAAGTTGGGATAAAATTTTTCTTTTTGTTTGTTTGTTTTGTTATATGTTATATGTTGTGATTGTCATCCTCTAGGATGAATGGATATGACAAATGGATGTAAAAATAGATTTACTTGGGAAAAGGAGAAAGGATGGACTCAGGGATCTCTTTTTTCTTTTCTTTTCATATCATTAAAAATAAAAATATTACATAAATTTAGGATTATTTAAAAATAATCTTGATTTATATTTATTGATAAGATTTAAGGTTATATATATTATTTTATATATTTATAAAATTTAAGGTCAATTTAATAATATTTTTCATATATTATTTTATATTATGATTTTTATTTTGTTTATGTATTGCACATAAACAATTCATATGATTGCTTTTTATAAATAATAGATAGCTTACCTTGTTGTATTTTGATTGTCAAAAGATATAAATAATACTGCATATATATTGATAAAAATTTATGTTTATTTTGTTTATGAAATGTACATAAACAATTCATGTGATATTTCTTGATATAGACACATGGATATTGTTAGGAAAAATTGATTGTTTGGTGAGAAGGGAGGAAGTGTGGTAGGTTTAGTGTTAGCATATATAGCATAGGGAACTTGGAATAAGGCTGGACTTTTAAGATAAAAGACTTACATCCGGAGAGGTCCTTGGGAACTCACCAAGGACCAGGACCTCTTTGATCTTGGGGCTGGGGGCAGGACATGCCCCCTGGAGTGCCCGCCCTTCGCCCTCCAGAGGTCTGTTGTCATTCTGCAGCTCTCTGCGGAGGACATCTGAATGACATGCCCTGAGGCACCTGTCTACATCTGCGGACCCCCTGTGAATTCACACCCCTCTGCAAAAAGCTTTTTTGAAAAAGACTGAGCCCATGGAACTAACTGTAAAAGTGCTCAAAGGCTTCTGCTGACAGGTGAAGATATATAAGGCAGGATCCACGTGAACGCTGGGTGGGCTCTCTCTCCTGTTCCTGATTCATTCAAGGTGGGCGAAAAAACATGCATCACAATCTCACTGAAAAGTTTCACCCTCTGATGTTGACCCGTTTCGGGTCTGAATCGGACAGATTCTCCCTGAGATTTGGGAGTGCTCAGATACAGAGCTCCAGGACTTCAAGCCTTTGCAGGCCATAAGCATCTGAATAGGTGAGCCACTTGGGAAACTTTTATGTGTTAATTGGTCTTAAGACCACAAAGGCAACAATGAAATTCAGAGACTTTAAAACTGAAAAATCGTATGAAGACCAGCCATCCATCAGGACCCATGCTCAGAGAAAAATATCCTTTTGAGAAACCTTAGGTTAATGTTAAATATTTGTATTATAGATACTAAGAAGTTTTAGGTGTTAGGTTTCAAAGTTAGGGTTTGGGTTTAGGATTTAGGAATTTTATAGACAATTTTTAGGTAATTGTTAAGTATTGGTAAATATATATGTGATAAATAAAAATTTACCGTTACAGGTTAGGAACTTAAAATCAAGTTAAAAAGTAAAAGGAGATATAAGGGCCACCCCATCTCAATGGTCGAAACAGATTAAATTTATAAACTGCCTTAAGATCTGACAAACAAGATTCATAGACTTTAAGACTGAAAGATTTGGTGAAAATCAACCACCCCTACTGATCCATGCCCAGAGAATAAAGCAGAGAAAATATCCTTTTAAGAAACTTTAGGTTAGCAGGGTGTGGTGGTGCACACCTTTAATCCCAGGACTCAGGGAGGCAGAAGCAGGCCGATCTCTGTGAGTTCAAGGTCAGCCTGCTCTACAAAGTGAGTCCAGGACAGTCAAGGATACACAGAGAAACCCTGTCTTGAAAAAGAAAAAAGAAACTTTAGGTTAATGTTAAATGTTTGTTTTATAGGTATTAGGGTGTTTTAGATTAGATTTTAGAGTTAGGATTTGAGTCTTAGGATTTAGGAACTTTATAGATAAATGTTAAGTAATTGTTAAGTATTAATAAATATGTTTTATCAATAAAAATATACTGTTACACATGTCTTATAAATTGATTGCAAATGTTTGTTGCAGGAGGTATGAAATCACATCCGAGAACAATCCAGGGAACAAAATATACTTGAGGTAAAAGACTGCTGTCTTTTTTATTGGAGCCTCTCTCACAGTTCCCCAAGGCCTTGTTCACCATGCATTGTGACCATGTTCTGGCTGGCAACAAGAGAGAGAGAGAGAGAAAAATATTAATAACTGATATTTGTTCATATTAGTGCTAACATTGGATACTCCTTAATCATCAACTTCCCCAAATAACTGCACGGAGACTATGATTTATTCAAGGCTAAACACCAAACTGAGCATATACTCTAGTCTATTACACTTCTAGCCATATCTTCCTCCCATCGAAAATCCCTAATACTTGCTAGTGTTGTCTCCCCTGGAATATGTCCTTTCTCCCCTCTCTCCTGCTTCTTCTTTTTCTTTTTTTTGTGATCTTTCTCCCAACCCCCCAAACCATGCTCCTCATTCTGCCTCTCTCTCCCTGCTCAGCACAGAGTCAGCAATTTATTCTCCAATCAAGAAGTTTTGAGGAGGCAAGAGTTACAAACAGCATTTTGGTGTACATAAATGTCAGCTCATATCGTAAGGAAGGCAGGGGACAATCAATCAGCAATTGAATACAAGTGGCTTCAGATCACCCTAGCAATTCTCCCTTTTTATCTAATAAAAAGACTAATATTTTAACTATATACAGTAAGAATATGAAACAATTATGAAAACCATCATGTAATAAATCTATTTACAATGTCCAGTCCACTTGTATTTGGAAATTTAGGAGAAACTATTATCTATCCTATCCTGGTGAGTTCAGAATCCTTGAACCTAAATCATTTTCTATAATATATCTTGTGTATAACAACCTAAAATTCTATTTAGACCTAAAATAATCTCTTAAAACATTTTCTAAATCCTATGCAACTTAAGTATAATTGTAAGACTATATCTATTAAGTCTTCAAGAAGAGATAAGATTATTATCTAAGTGAGTAGGAAGTACAGGCAAGCAGCTTCCAAAATAGAAAAATTACAGATAGTTTGCTGCCTGGACAGTCCCAAATATCTCTCAATACCATTGGAGCATCATCTTCAGTCTTCTGGCCAAGCACATCTCACAGATTTAATTGTGCAGCAGGAAATAAGGATTTTTCCCACCCTGACTTTGTAGAGTTAGACCAGCTACTAACCTGCATTCAAGCTTTGGTACTGTAAGACTGAAAAAATTAATAAATACATGGCCTTATCCTCTGTGGTGAGACCCTGACCTCACTTTTTCTGGAAACATTCCACAGAACTCAGTCCTTGAAAATAACAAAGCTTGCATAGCTGGCAGGTTTGTTCAGACTCCCCACTTGTGTTACCACCTAACTTAACATACTCTTTGTTCCTTTATCACCACCTGTGGCTGTTGCCTGGCGGGCTAAAAAAAGCTACTCCTTGGTGCCCCCACCTTTTTGTAGCTGCTTGTGTATTTAAAGGGCCCGAGAACCGTTTTACGGGGTTCATTCCTCTACGAGAGAGTCGAACCCTGGCGCGTCAGCTTAAATAAACCTCTTGTCTATTACAGCGAATCGAATCTGGGACTTTGGTGGTCTCTGGGCATCAGGCCCTCGGGGAGCCCCCTAGGGTTCAACAGTACATTTTTTTAAAGCATTTATTTATTATGTATACAGTATTTGCTCTACATATATGCCCAGGCAGATCTCAATGTAGATGGCTGTGAGCCACCATGTGGTTGCTGGGAATTGAACTCAGGACCTTGGGAAGAACAGCCAGTGCTCTTAACCTCTGAGCCACCTCTCCAGGCCTCAACAGTACATTTTTAGACTGCACATTGTCTGTTGCGAGAGGCATTTTTGCCCAATAGGAATTATCTCATGGTGGAGATTTTTTGGTGCTCACTATCTCCTTTCAAGTTGAATGGGAGCTGTCAGGACCTGACCAAAAAAATTTCAAAGAACTTTTAAAATAATAAAAACATCCTTAAGTGCCATGTTTTGTACACCGTTGAGGGTTTTGAAGACATCTATTTACTTATTTATCTATCCATCTATCTATCTACCGCATGTTTGAACAAGCAAACATTATTATCTGTTTAACCTAGGAAGCATATTTCTGTGATAAACTAGACTAGTATCTGACATGACAATGGGTTTGATTGACTATTAACTTGTATTACTTAAATATTCTAAACAGTTTCTAATAGCAGCTATTAAAAGTACTGAACGAGCCGGGCGGTGGTGGCGCACGCCTTTAATCCCAGCACTTGGGAGGCAGAGGCAGGCGGATCTTTGCGAGTTCGAGGCCAGCCTGGTCTACAAAGCGAGTCCAGGACAGCCAGAGCTGTTAAACAGAGAAACCCTGTCTCGAAAAACCAAAAAAAAAAAAAAAAAAAGTACTGAACGGAAACATTGCATTTTAAATGAGTAGCAAAAGTCCAATACCTTATACAAGAGTTGAAACATACATATATGTTTATCAAAATAACCTTAAATTTGTATCAATTTTCTATAGAATGTATGTATATAGAATACAAAATTCTATACCAATGTATCAAAAATTAACCTTATTTGAGAATAGCAATAGCTCTAAGTTGAAAATCAGATTTAATAATCTACCCTTATGTTTTCTCATTTCTATATTTTATCTCTATCTGTATTTACCCCTTTTACTTTTTTTTTTTGAGACAGGGTTTCTCTGTATAACAGCCCTGGCTGTCCTGGACTCACTTTGTAGACCAGGCTGGCCTGAAACTCACAGAGAGATCTGCCTGCCTCTGCCTCCCAAGTGCTGGGATTAAAGGTGTGCGCCATCACGCCTGGTCTCAAGCAAGTATTGCCTCTGCAGTCTTAGAGCCCTATTATTTACAAGATGAAAAGTCTCCTAGGCTCACCATTCAGATGCTTTGGGCTTCCAAGGGTCTCGCTCCAGTGCTCAATCCAATCCAATGTCTCTGGACTCTGAAGGGAGAGAACTCCCTGCCTAGATACTCCAGAGTACTAGGGAGTATCCGTCCCCAGACCCAAGGCAGGTTGGTACAAGATGATGATAAGCAGCTGAGTGTGGAGAAACCTCTTGGCAAGACGAGGAGAAAGGCAGGACGAGACCACATGTGCTTCCAACTTTAAAACCCTGAGTGGTAATGCCTCACAAAGATCTTGGCGTGAACTCTGGCCTCTTGTTGCTATGGTTCCTGGTCAGCTTTGGAGGGCACACCCCTGTAACAGTAAATTTTTATTTATCACTCATATATTTATCAATACCTAACAATTACTTAACAATTGTCTATAAAATTTCTAAATCCTAAACCCAAACCTAACATCTAAAACTTCTTAGTATCTATAATACAAACATTTAACATTAACCTAAGGTTTCTCAAAAGGATATTTTCTCTGAGCGTGGGTCCTGATGGATGGCTGGTCTTCATACAATTTTTCAGTTCTAAAGTCTCTGAATTTCGTTCGTCCCCTTGTGGTCTTAAGACCAATTAACACATGAAAATTTCCCAGGCGGCTCACCGATTCAGATGCTTATGGCCTGCAAAGGCCCAAAGTCCTGGAGCTCTGGGTCTGAGCACTCCCAAATCTCAGGGAGAATCTGTCTTCTCTCCAGACCTGAAACGGGTCAACAACTGAGGGTGAAACTTTCCCATGAGATTGTGATGCGTGTTTTTTCACAGGTTGAGGAAAACCTCAGTGAATCAGGAACAGGAGAGAGAGAGCCCGCCCAGCGTTCACGTGGATCCTGCCTTATATATCTTCACCTGTCAGCAGAAGCCTTTGTGCACTTTTAAAGTTAGTTCTGGGGTCTCAGTCTTTTTCAAAAAAGCTTTTTGCAGAGGGGTGTGAATTCACAGGCGGTCCACAGATGTGGGCAGGTGCCTCAGGGCATGTCATTCAGATGCTTTTCAAAAAGAGCTGTGAAAGGACAACCTCTGGAGGGCAGGCACCTCAGGGGCCATGTCCTGCCCCCAGCCCCAATATCAAAGAGGTCCTGGTCCTTGGCGAGTTCCCAAGGACATGCCACTTCGAAGTCTTTTATCTTAAAAGTCCAGCCTTATTCCAAGTTCCCTATGCTTAATATGCTAACACTAAACCTACCACACACCCCCAAAACAGAGTGGTCCTATAATCAAAAACGTCATCTGTGGCGAGCCACAAAACTGTGGTGAGCCGCAACCCTAAGATGGTGCCTGGCTTGATGCCAGAAAGCTCAAGCTTAGCTGTAAACAAGCCTTAGTTGGTAGCAGCTGCCTAGCCCGGTGTGCTTCCTCCTTTTGTGAGCCTATCTTGGATCGCTAGGTGGCATGATCTGATTGGGTTTGAGTAGGCATATAAGGGCTTGGGGGAGGAGAAGCAGAGACACAAGCAGAGACACAAGCAGAGACACAAGCAGGGATTCGGAAGACTGTTTTCAAGGGACCTGAATAAACTGCTTGAGAAGAGCTTTTGCGAGTTGCGTTGTCCTTGCTGGTCGAGGGGGAAGCGACAAGTGGTGGCCTGTACGGGGAACCAGAAAAGACTCAGAACTCTTGCAGTCAGGGTCAGTGCACTAGTAAGTTCCCGGGATAAATTGGGACAATAAAGTTTCGCGGAAATTGCGAACTAAAGGTAAAGTTTCGCGGAAATTGCGAACTAAAGGTAAAGTTTCGCGGGAAACTGTGAACCAAAAATAAGGTCTCCGGAGGGAGCAATAAGGACCTCGGTAAAGAGGCAATAAGGTCTCCGGGAGGGAGCAATAAAGTTCCGTGATTCGGACGAGTAGAAGACACAACTGGCAGAGCAAGGTGAGGAAAGCAGAGAGTGCCTCACAGAAATGGAGCGAATGCTGGCCTTGCTGGCCTTTATCAGTTGCTGGGATAAGCTTGGGAGAGATCTAGATTTTGCCTGGGAGCAAGGTACATTGCAGGGAAGAGCACGGCCTATTTGGAGACTTGTTCGTAATTGTTTAAAAGATCAGAGATATTGCAAGGCCGTGGAAAAGGGACAAGAGGCATTAAAGCAGTTAAAAGAGGAGCGCTTGGTCAAATCTGGGAAAGATACTTCAGAAGAGGATAGCTCAGAGTCTAAAGAGAAACTTAAAATGTTAACAAAGAAAATGGAGAAGTCATCTTTGAGGAAGAGTTCTGACTGCACCCGGATAGAGCCCTCAGGTCCGGGGCCGCCTGTGTTGGCGCCGCCTTCATATAATGAGACTTCTCCTCCGAGTGGTCCTAGTGGGCGGTCATTCTGTCCAAATGTCTGGAGGGAAGTGAGACATGAGCCGTACTACCCTGTCTTTCAGGATGGAGGGGGAAATCGTTATCATGAACCTCTCGATTTTAAGGTAATTAAAGCACTCACTGAGTCTGTCCGCACTTATGGGATTAATGCTGCTTTCACTGTAGCTCAGGTGGAAGCTCTTAGTCGTTATTGCATGACTCCTAGTGACTGGATGAGCTTGGCACGTGCCTGCCTGTCCTCTGGGCAGTATTTAGATTGGAAGGCTTTCTTGATTGAGTTTGTTAATGAACAAGCTGCTGCTAATCGTGCAGCAGGAAACCCAGCCTGGGATGTGGACATGCTTCTTGGGCAAGGTCGATATGCTCAACAACAAACTGGGTATCCGGCTCAGGTGTTTGAGCAAATCAATTTAATCGCAACCAGAGCTTGGAAATCATTGCCTAACAAAGGGGCAGTGAATAGAAATCTAACTAAGATTATTCAGGATCCCCTGGAGCCTTTCTCAGACTTCGTGGCTAGAATGGTTGAAGCAGCTGGAAGGGTATTTGGAGACCCTGATTTGGCAATGCCCTTAATTAAAAAACTTGTGTATGAGCAATGTACAAAGGAATGTAAAGCAGCTATCACCCCTTATAAGAACAAGGGGTTGGAAGCCTGGATGCCTCAGTGCAGACTGCCGCTACCTTGAATAATTTGTCAGCCAATGTAGCCACGGCCTTGGATGTATTGTGGCAGGTGGCCCAGATTGGCTGTGAGTGAAAAATGACTGGTTTGTGTGTGACCTCTGTGCCATATCAAAATTATACTGTAGCTGCAAATTTGTCTAAGCAACTCTCTCAGTATCTTACAGGAAATTGGTCTGGCGAGTTTGATAAGCTGATGCAGAATCTGAGAACTGCCATCGTGCATGTGAATTCCACCTGGGTTGATGTCTCTGTTGCTGAAGGACTGTCGACATGGATCCTCCGAGCCATGAATCATCTGAAGGAATGGGTGGGAATGGGTGCCCTAGGAGGCATGCTCTTCCTAGTCAGTTTCATTGCCCTATGGTGTATCTGTAAGATGAGGATTTCACAGAGGAGAAGTAATGCCATGCTGGTGCAAGCCTTTGCTGCCTTGGAGGCTAGACAGCCACAAGCTTGGTTGACTGTCCTAAAGGACTAAGCTATCATCACGCTCAGGATGCGAGGCTAAGCACTGCACTTGGGGTCAGCTTCTAGTGACTTCAAGAAGGGCATGTTTGATTGCATATGGGTTGGTATCCTAGTTTCCCATCTCTGAGAAAAAGATACCAGATGGGTATGGCACCAGCCTGGTTGGCTACTGGGCGTGGGGTCATTACAATGTCCTTTACATGCATATCAGAGATCAGACCTCTACCCTTGCCTGTTGCGTTTTAAAACAAAAAGGGGGATCTGTGGCGAGCCACAAAACTGTGGTGAGCCGCAACTCTAAGATGGCGCCTGGCTTGATGCCAGAAAGCTCAAGCTTAGCTGTAAACAAGCCTTAGTTGGTAGCAGCTGCCTAGCCCGGTGTGCTTCCTCCTTTTGTGAGCCTATCTTGGATCACTAGGTGGCATGATCTGATTGGGTTTGAGTAGGCATATAAGGGCTTGGGGGAGGAGAAGCAGAGACACAAGCAGACAATCAGAGACACAAGCAGAGACACAAGCAGGGATTCGGAAGACTGTTTTCAAGGGACCTGAATAAACTGCTTGAGAAGAGCTTTTGCGAGTTCGTCGTTCTTGCTGGTCGAGGGGGACGCGACAGTCATCTGCCTTAGGAGGCTCCCAAAGACATGCTACATCCAGATGTAAATCTTTTACCTGAAAGTCCAGGCTTTTACTATTCCAAGATCCCTATACTGCTAAATGCTATCACTAACCCCATCACACTTCCCCCTTCTTATTAAATAATTAATTTCCCCTAATATACCTGTGTGTCTATGATAAGAACAATCATATGAATTGTTTATGTACAATACATAAACAAAATACACATAAATTTCTATCTATATATAGTAATATTTATATCTTTTGACAATCAAAATACAATAAGGCAAGATATCTACCAATAATACAATATAATATATACAAAATATCCTTAAATTTGACCTTCATTTGTATAAATATACAAAATAATATATATAATAACCTTAAATCTTATCAATAAACATAAAATAAGATTTTTAAAAATAATCTTAAATTTATGGAATATTCTTAATTGTTTTTTGATATGAAAAAAGAAAAGATGAGATCCCCGAATCCACCCCTTTTCCTTGCCCAATATCCACCCCTTTTCTTTGTCCAATATCAATCCATTCTTACATCCATCCATCATGTCCGTTCATCCTAGACAATGACAATCACAACATATAACATTTAACAAGACAAATAAGCAAACAAACAAACAAACAAACTTTTTTATCCCAACTTTAGGGATAAGAGGTGAAAAAATATTTTTTGGGTACCCTTAAAAATTGGAATAATGGCCAATTTTTTGGAAAGCTAGCTGTGCTTTTGTTCAATCTCTGTATGATCAATCATTTTGGGCTAGCCCTTAAAAATTGATTTGCATGCATATTTTGAAAAAAATAGTAATTGAAGCAGGATGTTAGGCTGGATCATTTGGTCTATTTGTCTTGTCATTATTGTCATTCAGTCTTTGGTTCTGAAAATAAAATTTTTTTATATTTAAGAGGGAGAAAGGCATATATTAATTTTGTAAGTCCATTTGCAGCATAAACTCCATCCATGCTAAATGAAGGAATGAAATATTATGAACATTAGACAGTTAATAAAATACTCTTATCAAGCAAAGACATTCATGTCTCAGTTAATAGGAGATTCTCTCTGGTCAGATCGGATCTTTATAAGTTTTGTTGGTATCCATATCTTTTCATTACCTGTAGATACATATGCATAACCACGTCCCCATCTTAGAACTATTGCAAGTTTCCATTCTAAAGTCAAAATATCCTTATAGTATATTGGTTGATTTAATTCTTCAATTTTCTCTATAACCCAATGTCTTTCAGCTGCAGTGGTACTTTTTTCATCAACATTTAAAAAATTTAAATTTAGTAAAGCATTAGTAGTCTGTCCCTGGGATTCCTTAATTCCACCTTTTGTTTAATAAGCATCTCCTTTAAGATACAATTAGCTCTTTCTAAGGTTGTTCGTCCTGTAGGGTTGTGGGGTACACCAGTAACATGCTTTATATTATAATATGTAAAGAATTGTTTCATTTTATTAGATACATATGCAGGAGCATTATCAGCCTTAATTTGTGCAGGTACACCCATAAATGCCATGATTTTTAGTAAATGAGTAATAACACAATCAACTTTTTCTGAACTTAGAGCAGTTGCCCATTGAAACCCTAAATATGTATAAATGGTATGATTTATGTACCTTTGTTTTCCAAAATCTGTAAAATGAAACACATCCATTTTTCAAATTTCATTTTAATTCTTCTTTTTAAGACCTCTAGGGCTACTACCAGCAGGTAATGGAGTTTGGTTATAGAAAGAACATGTAGGACATTTTTTAATTATTTCTTTGGCTTGTTGCTCAAGTGATAGAGAATTTTCTCTTTAAACCTGAGCTGTTAACATGATGTTTCTCATGAAATTTTGAGGCTTCCAACACATTTCCTATTAGTAATTGGTCAGTCTCTTTATTACCTTGTGCCAGTGGACCTGGCAAACCTGTATGAGACCGAATATGAGTAATATATAATAGGTTATTTCTGCTTCTGATGACTTGTTGCAATTGTATAAATAAAGTAGTTAGTTCTGTGTTATCAGGAATAAATTCAGCAGTTTCTATATTTAATACAACTCTTTCTGCATATAGAAAATCAGTAAGTATGTTAAGAGGCTCAGAAAAATCTAATAATACCATAAGGATTGCATACAATTCTGCTTTTTGAAATGAGGTATATGGACTTTTAATTACCTTGTTGATTTTATCTGTCATATAACCTGCCATTCCCTGCTTGTTTGCATCAGTATAGAAAGTTAGTGCATCAGGAATTGGTGTTCCCTTTACAATATGAGGAAGAATCCAGTTAGTTCTTTTTATAAATTGTATACATTTGTTTTTTGGAAATTTGTTATTACTTTCTTCTAAATACTTACTGCAAGCTCTTTGCCAATCTTCATTTATTACCCATAATGACATAATCTCAGCATTAGTAAGAGGCACTACTATTTTGGCTGGGTCCATTCCTGACAATTGACATAGTCTTATTCTACCTTTTACAATTAGTTCAGTTATTTTTTCTATGTATGTTTTTAGTTTTTTACTTTGCTTATGTGGCAAGAAAATCCATTCCATAATATGATTTTCTCATTGCATAATAAGTCCTGTAGGAGAATGAGTTGATGGTAAAATAACCAAAATGCAATCAAGTTTAGGATCAATTTGATCTATGTATGCATCTTGTAATCTTTGTTCTACCAACATTGATTCTTTTTCTGCCTCAGCAGTTAAACATTTTGGACTATTTAGATTTGAATCCCCTTTTTTGTTTGAAAGAAATTACTTAACTCATAAGTACTTAAACCAAGGGTGGGCCTTAGCCAATTTATATCTCCCATTAATTTCTGAAAATCATTAAAAGTTTTAAATTGGTCTCTATGGATCTATACCTTTTGTGGTCTTATTTTGTGTTGATTTATCTTATAACCCAAATAGTTGATTGAATCTCCTCTTTGTAGAGAGCTGCGATGTGCCGCGCCTTAAAGATGGCACCGGTTTCCGCCTTCCACCAGCCCGACGGTGAGTGCTCTCGATGATAAGTCCATATTTGGCAAAGACCGCTGATCTGGCTTGCTTCCGCATACGTGGGCCTCTAAGATAGCACCACGTGGCTTTACTTGATTGGCTGTTCATTTAGTATTTAGCCTGTGGGTTGGGTCTGCCCGGGCATTCGGAAGACTGTTTTCAAGGGACCTGAATAAACTGCTGGAGAAGAGCTTTTGTGAGTTGCGTCATCCTTGCTGGTCGAGGGGGACGTGACACCTCTTTGTATTTTTTTCAGGAGCAATTTGTAACTCCCAAAGTGGCAGAATTATCTGTGTTTCCTTAAATAAATTCTCTAAAGTACCTGTATCAGAATCAGCCAACAAAATATCATCCATATAATGATAGATAATAGATTGGGGAAATTGTTTATGAATTCTTTCTTATGGTTGTTGTACAAAATATTGACATAAAGTTGGACTATTCAACATTTCCTGTGGAAGTACATTCTAATGATACCTCTTGATTGGTCTACTGTTATTAAGAGTAGGTACAGAGAAAGCAAATCTTTCCCTATCATTCTTATGCAATGGAATTGAGAAAAAGCAATCTTTTAAATCAATCACTATTAAAGGCCATGACTTTGGTAATAGAGAAGGTAAAGGTATACTAGGCTGCAAAGAACCTATTGGTTGAATTATTCTATATACGGCTCTTAGATCTGCTACCATTCTCCATTTGCCTGACTTTTTTAAAACCACAAACACCGGAGAATTTCATGGGCTGTTAGACTCTTCTATATGATTAGCCTCCAGCTGTTCTTGTACTAATTGTTCTAATGCCTGTAATTTTTCTTTTGTTATGGGCTACTGCTCTTGCCACACAGGTTTATTGGATAGCCATTTCAAGGGCAGGGCTGTTGGAATATCAGCAGTGGCTCCTAGTATAAATTTGGAAACTCAATACCTGGGGTGTCCTGTATTTGGACACTAGACATAGCTTAAAATTGTTCTTTAGTACTCATATTAATACCTTCCTCAAAAGTATCCATAATGTTATCATTTGTTATCTCTGAGATTGTAGGGATACTGATTTGAGTACCTCATTGTTGTAAGAGATCCCTTCCCCATAAATTTATGGGTACATCAGTCACATAAGGTCTTAATTTTGCTGTTCACCCTTCCGGTCCAACACATTTAATCCAATGTACATTTTGCTTAACATGTGATACTTTACCAATTCCTATAAGATGTGTAGGAACTATTTGAAGTGGCTAATTTGAATTCCAAGATTCCTGTGAGAGGACAGTGACACCCGCTCCTGCATCAAGCAATCCTTCTATTTCAATACCATTCATTTGTATTTTAAATTTTGGTCTCTTATCATTTACCATTATTTGTCAAAAATACATGTTTTTCAGTATTCCCAACTGCTCCTGTTATGTCTGTTGGAACAGCCTTACCCTTGATGTAAGGAAACAGTAGCAGTTGGGCAATTTTGTCCCCTGCATTAATTGTCATCTCTTTCCATATGGATGCCATAAGTTTAATTTTTTCCTTGAAGTCTCTATCCATAACTCTTGGATGAATAAAGAATCCTTGACAAGTTAGTCCATTTTTTTCCCAAGATTAATCCTATTGTCCCTGATGGTAAGGGACCATAAACACCAATGGTTAACATATAACATTCATCTGTTTTGGATTCATCTGTGGTCAAATCTAAAGCCCAGTAACCTGTAAAAGATCAGCAATATTTAATTTTGTTCTTCCTGTTTGTTTCCCTCTGGTTGGATGATGGACAATGGTTCACATTGTTTTGGGAGGCCTGAATCGGTAGGCCCCCTCCCCTTGTTTCCCTGCAAGGGTTATCTCTGACATCTGTTTTTGATTTGCAATCCCAGGACCAGAGTTTACCTCTTCCACACCAATTACAAAATCCTGTATCCCTTGACCTTCTGTTATTATTAGAAACCATTCATTCCCTGTTTTGACCATGTTTTGTAGAGTCAAGATGCCTGTCATTTTGAGCTCTGAAACCAGTTCGAGCTCTGGAAGTTGAAATGTACAATCTTTTTGGACATGACCAAATTCACCACATTTATAGCATCGATTAAGACCCTTATCAATGTCCTGTGATATTAGCCTGATGATCTTGGGGACTAATCATAGTTGTTTCTCTTATTCTTTCATCTAATGGGGTTCCTTGAGCCTTTAATGGTCTAATTATTCTTTGACAGTCAGCACTGGCATTTTCAAAAGCTAAGGTATTTATTAACTCTTGTCACACATCTCCTTCCACAGCTGAAGTCAACCTCTGTAAAAAATCAGTAAAGATTTCTCCAGGACCTTGTGAAATACATTTTTTCCTTTCTCTGCAATTTTATCCCAGGCCCTTAGAGCTGTATTCCAGCATTGTTCAATTGCAATATCATCCCTATGAATTTGTTCTCTTAAATCAGCATATCAACCTTCACCAAGTATTTGATCGGTTGTGACATTTATTCCCCTTGCCATATTTTGTTGTTCTAACAAGGCAGCTTCATGTCTCCACCATGGTAACCATTGTAATTGTTGGCTATCTTCTAGCACAGCTGACACCAGTCCCTTCCAATCTTGGGGAATGAGTCTATTGTACATTGCCCAATTATTAAGCATTTGTTTAACAAAAGATGAGCATAAACCATAGGACACAATACACTTTTTGAATCGTTTCAGATCTAATGTATCAATGGATACCATGTTAATTCTTGATTGGATTGACCTTCATTAACACCAGGCCTATTTTGATAAATCACTGGAAAAACTGATGGTTCCTGTGTAGTACTAGGCAGATCCTCTGGGGGCAGAGCACTTGGCTCCACATTACCATTGTTTACAGCTTCTGGTGACACAGGTGGTGCTCTTGCATACCTAGAAGCAAAGGTTCATGGAATGGGAGTGTCTCCAAGTTTGTTGCGACCCTCTCTGTTTCTTTGTTTCATCCTGTACCACATTTTCCTTTTTGTTTACCGACTCTTATAGAATATTTTTCATTTCCTCAACCAGTGTTTGTAAGCTTGTAATGGTAAAGCCGTGGTATGATTAGCCTTTTTGATCATTTCCTCAACCTGTATTTATAAGTTTTGTAATTGCAAAAGCCGTGGTATGATTAACCCTTTTGATAAACCAGTAAAGCAAAAAAGAAAAAGCAACATAACATATCCGTCCTGATTGAAAATATTCAGCAATAATTGCCATTATGTTGATAATCTCTGTCATACCTTCAAAACCTGAATTTTCCTCTACTGCTTTGAAAACCAAACCACCCATAATGCCTAACTGACGTTGGGCACCACCTGTAACAGTAAATTTTTATTTATCAAACATATATTTATTAATACTTAAAAATTAGTTATGATTTAT
The DNA here is from genome assembly GCA_907164525.1 of Lophiomys imhausi. Lineage (NCBI taxonomy): Eukaryota > Metazoa > Chordata > Mammalia > Rodentia > Muridae > Lophiomys > Lophiomys imhausi. The sequence continues at coordinate 4,286,992 of CAJQZJ010000838.1, forward strand.
CTATAAAATTCCTAAATCCTAAAACTCAAACTCTAACTCTAAAACCTAATCTAAAACGCCCTAATACCTATAAAACAAACATTTAATATTAACCTAAAGTTTCTTAAAAGGATATTTTCTCTGCTTTATTCTCTGGGCATGGATCAGTAGGGGTGGTTGATTTTCACCAAATCTTTCAGTCTTAAAGTCTATGAATCTCGGGCTGGAGAGGTGGCTCAGAGGTTAAGAGCACTGGCTGTTCTTCCAAAGGTCCTGAGTTCAATTCCCAGCAACCACATGGTGGCTCACAGCCATCTACATTGAGATCTGCCTGGGCATATATGTAGAGCAATACTGTATACATAATAAATAAATAAATGTTTAAAAAAAAAGTCTATGAATCTCGTTTGTCAGATCTTAAGGCAGTTTATAAATTTAATCTGTTTCGACCTTTGAGATGGGGTGGCCCTTATATCAAGAAAGTATTGCCTCTGCAGTCTTAGAACCCAATTATTTACAAGAAAAGTCTCCTAGGCTCACCATTCAGACATGTTTATTGTTGGATGTTGGAACATAGCTTATAGAACCCACTTTGGTGAAAGGATATGCTGAGTTCTGTCCTCAGTCTACCCTGAATCTGGATTTGGCCTTCTGCCTTGCCTTTGTGCCTTCACAGGTATAATCTATAGTATGTACCAAGCTATTGTTTTTAAATTGGTCTGTCCTGAGAAAGTTCCGGGAAAGGGCTGCTCTGTTAATAGTATGTGCTCACTGGCATTTACTTACATGCTTTTCTGAACTCAAACAACCTTCCTTGGATCATTGCTTTCTTCATTACATGCATATATAAAAGTATATCGAAACTGAAGTAAAGTTTGTGGCATTAGACTGTAGTTCTCCCAGCTCTTTAAGGTTTTCAAGTCCCAGGTTTCAGATCTGTATAGGTCGATGAAGGTCAACAGTTGCTCAGATTGGCCTCAAACTCACTATGTATCTGAGGATACCCTTGATTCTGCTTCTACCTGCCTTGTATGGGATTATAGGCCTAAATTATGCCATGCTTAATTCATGTGATTCTGGAAATGGAGTCAGAATGTCATACATTCTAGAAAAGCACTCTTGTAACAGTACAGTGGTTCCTCCATATTGTATTTTTGCTGAGGCTATTTTGTAGGTTTAGTTAGAATTTGATCTTGATGGAGAATCTGTGGAAAATAACCCAACTCTATTGCATTTGAGGTCAAGATGCCCCAACTAAATAGCTTCTGTTAAAGTGTCTGCTTGTGCACCCTGGTTCCAGCTAACCACTTATTTTATCTTTTGTTAAACTGCCTGTTTGTGCCAAACCTCCCTGTGCTGAGGGAGATATCAGGATGTGGGTTTTGCCTTTAAAAACCCCTTGCTCTAAATGTTAGGGACCACACTTGTGCTAGAATAAAGATTTTCAATTGTGTTAAGCATTACAGGTTAGATGGGAAAGGTTTCCTGGCAGTCTGGAGCCAAAGAATGCAACTAAGTCACACCACACAACAAACCTCACACAGGAGATTTATTGGGAGGGAAAAACCCAAGGGGGTATATGCTGTGCTTCTGCTCAGGAGAAGCGGCAGAGAACTGGGCAGAACACTGGGTTTACTTGAGTGGAGGATGTGCATAGGGCTTTCCAGGGTGGCCTGAAAATGGAGGAATTATGTGATCTGATCTTAGGGCAACCTGGATTGGTGGGATTTTTTTTTTCCTGGACCTGGCTACTCTCCTGCCTTGGGGCTGGGAACAACCTTTAGGACCATCTGAGGGGTGGGGCCTGGCCACTTTCCTACCTTGAAGGGCTGGGAACCAATGTTAGGGCCTTTAGAGAAGTATGGGGGAGGGTGAACCCTGGAGTTTGGATCTCCTCAGGTTGAAGCTACTGGAGGGAGGGTGTGCTGAGCTCACAGGCTTTAAAGGTTCAGGTCCACCTTCCAGAGTAGTCTAGGAGCCTGGTAGCCAGAGGTCTGCAGGCATGTCGGGCTTACAAGGAGTCTGAGCGTGGCAAGGGAAGCAGTCCTGACAGCAGAGTTGGCTTCAACAGCCAGCAAATTGAGTATAAATTTTGTCTGAGTGATCATCTCTGATGTGTTTCCCATATATTTTGGAGGACTCCAGTGAGATCTCCAGAGACTGACACTTTGAGGCCTCAGGATCCCAAGAACATTAAGAATGCACCAGCTAGAGGGGACTCCTATGGGATGTGCAACCTATGCTGAGTGCTCCTGAGGCATCCTGACACTGCCACCCCCCAAAAAAATAAGGTAACTAGAAAGTCATATGTTCTGAACACCTTAGGAGTTTGTATGGTGTGTAGGAGGTGCCATCTGATTAGGACATAAGGAAGAAGTCAGACACTGTCATAGATGCTATGTTCAAGATCTGACTGAGGTGTGAGATCACCTGTGAGCGTGTGGTGGCCGTATTTGCTGTGTATCTCTGTGTGACTCTGTCTTCCTGTGTTTCTGTTAGTTATGATGGTTGGAGAACTATCTAAAGTGGAAGGGGGTGTGAGCCATCCTCATACCACAGCTACTACACTACTGCCCTCAAGGTAGCACACAGTTTCTACCCAGGCTTATAGAGAGGGGAGGGGAGTGGTGTGCGCCCACCCGCACTGGGCTGCCCCCATCCCCGGGGGACTGTAACCATGGCTGCTGGGGATACTGTGGCAGCTCTTGCAGCTCCTGAGTGGTGATGGTAACCACTAGTTTTCCTGTAATAACCAATGGCTTTCTCCAGTGCAAGACCCTCCTCCTTGGCTTAAGACTTATGCTGTTTTGTTGAGGACCTATCCTTTTGGCTCAGCCAGGATGTCAAGAGAATCCCAAAGCTGCCCGATTCTCTCTGCTCTGCTCAAGGAAACTGACATTTCCCCCATCTTCCACTCCGGAGCCCTCGCTTCTGGCTTGTTTAGGAGTCTCTTGACTCCTGCTTGTAGTTCAGGGATCCTGGTCCTGTTCTCGGGGTGGAGGTGGGGAGGCTCCTGACCTCTCATTTGGTAGGGATTGCAGGGAGCCCTGGCAGCTAAGCAGAGTGAGCAGAGGGAGGAGGAAATAGTTCCCTACCTACTTCGAGCTAGGGGAAAGCCGAAGTAGTTCCCGCAGTTGCCAGGGTTTGTGTTCTTCCCTGTTGATGGTTTATGTCTCCTTCTCTATCAGTGACTTGTATAGTTGGAGACCCCAAACTCTTCATTTTCTTCAGAGAAACTGCCAAATAAGCCTTTATCAGCCTGTTCTAAGGTAAGTGGGCATTGAACATTTTTTTCAACAAATAATACAGGAAGGATTAAAAGCAACAGCCAGAAAACCTTCCAGCTTATCCAAGATAAGTCAGGTCATTCACAGATTTGGATAATCACCTGTTAGGTTTGGTCATGGCTCTGTGAGGTATCTTGCATATTTACTTCCATAGACTCAAATGCCTCTGAAAACCAGTAAGCCACCAATATTGCCTTTGTCCTGCACTTGGCCCCAGACATAAGGAGAAAGCTCCAGAAATTAGAGGAATTTGAAGGAATGAATATGTCTCAACGTTTAGAAATTGCTCAGAAAGCTTATAACAGAAGACAGACAGGGAAAGAAAGACAGGAGAGGCAGAGGGAGGCAGGTCTCTGTGAGTTCAAGGCCAGTCTGGTCTACCAGGTGAGTCCAGGAGAGAGCCAGGGCTACACAGAGAAGCCCTGTCTTGAAAAATCAACAACAACAAGAAAACAAAACACCCAACCAAACAAAATAAAAAACAAAACACTTATCTTAAACTTGGGTTCTCAATAATTAGTATAGTCCTAGCTGGCTGGGATAAAGATTTTCAATTGGCTGTATGCTGTGTCTGAATGGTCATCTCTGGGGCATTCCTCGATAACATTCTGAGCTATGATGCTTCTTTTTAAGTTTTAAATGTATATGGGTGCTTTGTCTGCATGTCTATCTGCACACCAGAAGGCATTGGATCCTGTTATAAACAGTTGTGAGCAGTCATATGGGTATTGGGAATTGAATTCTGGACCCCAGGAAGAACAGCCAATGGTCTTAACTGCTGAGCCATCTCTTTAAACCCAAAGATTCTAGCCCAGAAAGATTTGTTCTGTACTCTGGAGTTCACTGGGTGGGGTCAGCATTCATCTTGTCTTCTGTCCCTGATTGTGGATTGTGTCAAGTATTATTCTAGGTGAGTAGCAGGTCCTCACAGGTTAGCAAGGGGTTGGGGAGGTTGAAACAGGAGGGGGGAGAAAACAAAGATCCTGAAGGACTCTAGGGGGACTCCTAATTAAAAACCTCAGAGGACTCTGAGTCCCCTAAAAGGCTTAACTTCAGCAAGTTGCTCAACTGATTCCATGGCAGGCTTCTACATTTCAGCAGTTACTGGGAAAGTCTCAGACAATGGACAGACAAGCAGAGGCGGCCTGGTCATCTGGCCAGAAAAAGACAAAGTTGCTGACTGCTGGTTTGATCACCCCTCTTGTCTTATGATAAACTCATGAATGTTGGCTAAAGATTCCCTGCGCTTTTGCTTGCACCTGCATTTTTTAGTTTAAATGCTCCAATTATATTAAAGATTACCCAACGTTTCCTGGAAGTTTCCCTGAATGGCTTTAAAAGGCTTACATGCCTTTGTTAGTGGTTGCCATTTTGCTTGAATGGTGATCCCTGCATGCTAGATTTCTGCAGAATAAACACTCTTAGTTGTTTGCATACTATCTGGGTCTGGGGTGTTTTCTTCAGTAAGTTCCAGACCCTAACATTTGGTGCATTTGCTGGGAACATGCTGAAGCCTCTGCTCAAATAGTAGAGCATTTAGAGGGAAACTACAACTTCCTTGCCTATCTGTGAGTCTACGTCTGGGGGTGTCCTACATTCATGTTCAGTGTTCTGGTCTCTGATCTTTCTGGTCTCTTTCCTATTTGGTGTGTATGGTTTTAGTTGCAGCTTGGCTCTCTGGATTGGCCCTGGGGTTTGTAGACACACTGAAAAGCCCTGTCCTGAGATATCAAGAGACAACACCTCCCTGGGAGGATTTCTGGAGGGAAACAGAGATTCTCATCTGGTATCTCTGGGAGAACAAGGAAGTTCTCATTTGGTACTGTTGGGAGAATCTTCAGAAGGAAATGGAGTTCTCATCTAATTTCTGGGAGATCAAGGCAGTTCTCATCTGGTTTCTAAGAGAAGATGGAAATTCTCCTGTGGTATTTCTGGGAGAACAAGACACTTCTCATCTGGTTTCTGGGAGAAGATGGAAATTCTCTGGTGGTATTTCTGGGAGAACAAGACAGTTCTCATCTGGTTTCTACTTTAGTCAGTGGTGGTTTTTCCTACCATAGGCAGCAGAGCTCTCTGGTCAACTTAGCTTTTGGTTTTTGTTTTCATTTTCCTGGGAACATCTGTCTGTGTGTGTCTCTCTGTGAATGTCTGTCTCTTGCTTACCATGAAATACTGCATCCTGGTGCCTGGCTCTAGCTGTGTGTGGCCTTTGTCCCTACCACCTGCTCCAGCATAATGTTATGCAGTGGAGAAGTTGCTCATCACCCTGACCTCAGTGGGGAGGGCCTGGCTATTTCTCAGACAAACTTCCTTGACTATCCAAAGTATGGCAACCAGCACTCTTTCCAGTGCAACCTTCCCACATGTCCCATGCATTCTTTTTTTTTTTTAGGTTTTTTGAGACAGGGTTTCTCTGTCTATCTCTGGCTATCCTGGAACTCACTTTGTAGACCAGGCTGGCCTTGAACTCACAGAGATCTTCCTGCCTCTGCCTCCGAGTGCTGGGATTAAAGGCGTGCACCACCACACCCAGCAATTACAGACAGCTGTGAACTGCTATGTGGGTGCTATGATTTGAATGCTGGTCCTTTGGAAGAGCAGCCAGTGCTCTTAACCACTGAGCCATCTCTCTAGCCTGTCCCATGCATTCTTATGATTGCAGAACTGTATGTTACTTATGAGAGCTTGTATATTTACAAACCAAAAGGACCAAACACAAAAAGTTGGATCAGACATGACAAGATTCATTCTGGAGGATACTGAGAAAGATGCTGAGAAACTAAACAACAAATGTTACTATTAAATTGCTTTTTTTTCATTTTTATTTGTGCCCTTAACAGATTTTTTTTTTGCCCCAAATCATCAGGAAGCAATTTTTCAGAGAAACTATGTCCCATTCCCAAGAGGAGGTGGATGGGTTTTGGTTGTTCTATGGTTATTAGGGTGGGAGATAATTATACATTATTAATGGTCTTATTAAAAAAAAGAAGTTAGGAACTTTAAGTTAAAAAGAAAAGGGAAGCCGGGCGATGGTGGCGCACGCCTTTAATCCCAGCACTTGGGAGGCAGAGGCAGGCGGATCTTTGTGAGTTCGAGGCCAGCCTGGTCTACAAAGCGAGTCCAGGACAGCCAGAGATATTCAGAGAAACCCTGTCTCGAAAAACCAAAAAAAAAAAAAAAAAAGAAAAGGGAAATATAAATATATAGTATAGAAATGATAAGATATAAAGATAGATTATTGAATCTGCTCTGCAATTGAGAGCTATTGCTAGTCTCTAAAGTTAATTTTGATACACTAGTATAGCATTTTATATATTGACACAGATTTAAGGTTATTTTGATACATATATGTATATTTCAACTCTTATCTAAGAATTTATAATGTGCTCATTGGGTATAGTTTAAAATTTATATATATATATATATATATATATATATATTCCACTATATAAAAATATAAAAAGATTGCTTATGCTGTGGTAACCCAAGATTGTTTCCCAAGTACTGTCATAGTAAAAGATACATAGGCTGTTTGGATTATACTTCCCGTGGTTAATTTATCCTCAAGTCTATGATGGGACTGACGGCTGGCAGACAGGTTTTCCTCATATTAAAATATAAACAGGTGAAACTTTTACTGTTCCTTTATTTAAAAGAACTTGTTTTTTGCAATGATTGTTCTCAGTAATAACTACTCATGTCTCTGTTAGATGGAAAGAAAAAAGTTTAAAGTTTATGCAAGTTCTGAGTAAATAGGAAAGTATTCTAAAGTATAAAGAAAAACTTCTAAGAAATTGTTTGAGGGTCTGAGAAGGTGTTTCAAGGTTTGGTAAATAAGGTGTTTAATGCAAGTTATTTGGATGGAGTGATTGAAGGTATAGGAAAGAAATGAGGGATACTTCATATCTCTTCCTAAAATTTATCTCTTTTTGTAAACTAAAGATTCTTACAAGCTTCAAGAAATTAAAGGACTCATAGGACTTAGATCCACTTGCTACAGATTAAATGGACTCTAGGTAAGTACACCTACCTGTTCTTCAAAATGGGATTCTTCACCAATTCTTCAGACAATTTAACTTCTGTCCCTAGTCTATGTTTGTGTGTCAACAGATTCCCACCTGACTGATAGACTCTATCCGGAATTCACCTGTGGACTGCAACCTACTGAGCTCTGGACTTCCTGAAAGCTGATGTAAACCAGTCTAGCCAATATGACTGCTCCCTGTCTTTCAACTGGATCACAAATCAATGCCTCATTGCCCAGTCTTTGACATAGCATTTCAGCCTGTTAGGTGGGACAATGGACAACCTATTCTCTTCTGTAACTATTTCCAGTTGACATTAGAACCTTGTCATTGGGGCCCAGGAAGGCTGAAATGCTATGTCAAAAGGAACTCCCTAGGCTACAAATGGGTACCTAAAATGCCAACTGATATACTACTCTCATCACCAGCCTAATTGGGCCCTTGGTTCTGTTTCTTCTGGTTCTACTTTATGCCCCTTATATGATTAATGTTCATGGCCCTTTGAACCAAATATACCCCATGCCCTTGGTCAGAGAGGGCCTACACAAATGGAAACTGGAACAGGAACAATCACAAAATTGGTATGAATCCATGTTAATTGGTCTCCATGGATGACTACCCTGCTCTCAGCTGTAACTGGACCCTTGACTCTTTTGTTGACTGCTCTCATGGTTGGTCCCTGTATGTAATAGGCTGGTTCAATTGTACAACAGAGGGTATCTACTGTTCAACTGATGATTCTTCGGCAACAGTACCAGTCCATAGACACACCTCAAAGATCTGAGATGGAACAAATCTCAAGGGAGGAATGAAGGATCCTAGGGGAACCCCTAATTAAAAGCTTTAAAGGATTCCAGGTCCCCAAAAAGGCTTAACTTCAGCAAGTTGCTAGGCTGACTCCTTAGCAGGCTTCTACATTTCAACAGTTACTGGAAACATCACAGACAATGAACAGCCAAGTAGAGGTGGACTGGCCATCTGGCCAGAGAAAGATAAGGTTGCTGACTGCTGGTTTGAACACCCCTCATGTCTTAATGATAAACTCATGAATGCTGGCTAAAGATTCCCTGCGCTTTTGCTTGCACCTGCATTTTTTAGTTTAAATGCTCCAATTATCTTCAAGATTACCTAATCTTTCCTGGTAGTTTCCCTAAATGGCTTTAAAAGGACTGTGTGCCTTTGTTAGTGGTTGCCATTTTGTTTGAATGGTGATCCCTGCATGCTGGATTTCTGCAGAATAAATACTCTTAGTTGACTGCATACTATCTGAGTCTGGGGTGTTTTTCTTCAGTGAGTTCTAGACCCTGACAACCCAATACTTGAGGCTTGTTATTATTGTCTTTACTAGTGTTAGGAACAGGATAAGGAGTATGGCCAATTGTGGCTTCCCTCTAGTGTAGTGCTGACACGCTCTTCAGCTTACCTAGTAGCTGACAACAAGGCAAGTCCAGCTTGAGTAGGTGTCTAAGTGCAAAACTGACCTCAGGCACTGGAGACAAACCTCCGTGGGGTTCTTATCACTGAGCAACCAATTATCCATATGCGTTTGTCACAAATGGCTCTAGCCTTATGTCATCACACTTAAATGTCACCAGAGGAAAGAGTCTTTAAAACTTTTTAAAATCCCTGTCTATTAAAAACATGTTTATCTCCATTCCAGAAAAGGCTTTCAGTTGCTTCGGCTTGAGTCATGCCCTTTGCAGTTAGCACTAGCCCCAGAGGCTAAGGCTTAGGAGAGTCAGACCCAGGTCACAGATTATAATCTTCAGGCTGCTCCTACTAGGGTTACCAAAGGAAAGACTGTGGCCAGAACAGTACAAGAGCTCATTTCACTCCATAGTTCCTTAGAATAGCCATTTAGCAAACATGAGATTTAGACACAAGTCTGGCGTGCTGACTAGGGTAAAGGTTCTGGAATGCTTTTTTGAGGGAGGTTTATGCTGCATGTTTATGTAGGGTCTGTGCTTCAGGGCATGTCACCAGGGATTTGTTCTCTGGTCGTTTCAGCAATACTTTGGGGGTTTCAGAGGGAGGGGATTTGGAAGAAACACTTCACTGTTGTCTTTCATAAAAGGCTAGCAAACTTAGAATTGGCATATTTACCAAGCATTACCACAAATGTAAAAACTCTGTATTCAGTTGGCTAAAAGAGCCTTCCCTTGGGGAGATTTCCTGTTCTGACTGGTTGTTAAGCAACACAGTTCCTCGTGTTATCCAGGAGTCTCTGCTCTCTGGTCCTTGTGTAGAGGATATCACAAATAGGCCCTCCTAGCCCCACACCTTCCCTTATTCTACAGTGGCCTCTTCTCTATCTGCTCAGATTACTCACGGAGTCTGCGAATCCTGCTCAAACTGGTACCATTTTCCTCAGAAGGCAGAGTGAAAAGACATCAAATTCTTTAAACATAGTATTGCCTCCATCCCACTTTTCAGAAGCAGAATGGGTTTGCAGAAATCCTGGAAACTGCACTCAAGGGACAAGTTGGATCTTGTCTACCTTGTCAGGTGCTATGGTTTAAATGCTCCCTAGAGTTCATGTGCTGGAAACCGAAGCCCCAGTGCTAGATGTTGATGGCATTTAAAAGGTAGGGATGTTGGAAGGTGACTATGCAAAGTCCTCACTAATGGACCAATCCCTTCATGATTAGTAGCTACTAGAAGGAGAGGCTCCATAAAGAAAGTTCTGTCTGGCATCCTGGCTCTTTGTTGGTATGCAATGCCGCTGTCATGATATGGTGCAGCCCAAGGAGCTCACCAGATGCTGAGCAGTTTTCAGATGCCTGTGGAGTCCCAGTTTCCAGAGCTGTGAAGCAAATAGGCCTTTCCTGTATCAACTACCCAGTTTTTTGACATGCTAAGGACTGTTTAGTGGTAGTGCTGGCATCAAATAGCAGTGACTTACTGAATATCACACAATGGTGTGAAAAGCAAAAATTGAAGCTCTTTGATTAGACCATTCCCAAACAATTTGTTTTGTTTGTGTCTGGCACTGTATCAGAAAAGATGGGCAAGGGAGGTAACAGCTGGGCCCATCTAGAAGCAGAGGATGAGGAGACACAGAAGCCAATATGGGCACCCCAAAATGTTCTTAGGTTGGGGATATAGAAAAGCTCAGTGTTGGAGCACTTGTCTAACCCTGGATCCTACCTCCAGAATCACTACCACACAAAATACCCTCCACCTTTGGTTTATTTGTTTTATTTATTTTGTTATATTTGAGAGAGAGAGAGAGGAGAACATGCCATGGTACATATGTGCAGGTGTATGTATGTGCATGGTTATGTATGTGTACAGGTCAGAGAATACCTTGCAGGAGTCAGTTCTCCCCACCATGTGGGTCCTGGGGATCTAACTCAGGTTGAGGCTGGTGGCAAATGCTTTTACCCACTGAACCATCTCACCAGCCCCATCCTAGGCTTAGGTGACCTTACAGTGACTAGCCCAGTGTGCCCATCAGTGAATTGGTTGAGTGATAGAACACATGAAACAATGACATTTATTAATGCTGGCTCTCCTTATCAGGAAGCAGGTAAGTATCCTGTGATGTGGATGATCTTATGCCTCTCATGTTACTAAGACCACCTGACACATCCTAACCAGGGATTCACCACATGGCAGACAGTGTTCAGCAGGTTAACAAGTTCTTCCTTTGGGAAATATATTCTTACACATTGTCTAATAGTGTCAGTAACCCATTTTACAGAGGAACAGAATGAAGCTTGGAGGGAGCTACTATAGACTCTTTTTTTTTTTTTTTTTTTAAGATAGGGTCTCTTCTTGTAGCCCTGAGTGTCCTGGAACTTACTCTGTAGACAAAGCTGGCCTTGAACTCAGAGAGATCTTCCTGCTTCTGCCTCCTGAATGCTGGGGTTAAAGGAATGTGTTACCATCATCTGGCCCACACTGTAGACTTTTACAGTAGCAAGGGCAAGGCTAGGGTTTAGCTTGAGCATTCTCACTTCAAAGGCTCAATGGAGAAATGTAGATGTGATTTAGAGTTCATCTTAGCCTTTCCTCAGCTGCTGCCAAGGTGCCTGGTCCTTCTAAGGAAGCTAAGACCACATTCTGGCGAGGCCCTCTCTTCATCAGGTGACTAGCACCATCCGGGCAGTCTGAGACATGGCCTCCATCTCCCCTGCCTCTACTCTGCCCTCATCCTGGATGGTTACAAGGTGATGGTCACGGAGGGTAAGATTAATGCCCTCCTCATTAAAGCAACTGGTATGAGTGTTAAGCCTTTCTGGCCTGGCAATCTCAACACTGGGAGCCTCATCTGCAACGCAGGGGCTGGTGGGCCCAGTCCAGTAGTTGGATCCAGGCCAGCAGGTAGTCCTGCCTCCTTCACCACTACTGACGCAGATGAGAAGAAAGTGGAAGCAAAGAGGGAAGAATCTGAGGATGACATGGGCTTTGGTCTTTTTGACTAAATCTCTTTTGCTAACATGTCCAATAAAAAGTTGAACCTGTTTTTTTTTTTTTTTTTTTTTTTAAAGAATTTATTTTACTTCTGTGAAGTCAGAGCCCAGCTCAGAGCAAGGGACTGTGTTTGGTCATTCATTCACTCGTAAAAATGCCAACTGTGGCTGGGTGTAGTGGCACACACCTTTAATCCCATTGCTCGGGAAGTAGAGGCAGGCAGATCTCTGTGAGTTCAAGGCCAGGGTCTACAAAGTGAGTCCAGGACAGCCAGGCTACACAGAGAAACCCTGTCTCGAAAAAAAAAAAATGCCAACTGTGTGCCATTGGGGAGATATATGAAGGCATTGGGGATAGATGTATTATGACTTAAGGCCCAATAATTAAAAATCCTTTCTGCTAGCTCTACAATTTCTAGTTGTCCCCCCACCCCCATTTGAGGTCTCTATGTTGACCTAGACCTATGTAGGTCTAGCACTTCCAGGCTCTAGTGATCTTCTGTCTCAGACTACAGTTGCATGCTACCCAACCTGTCCCTCTGGCTGCCTTTTAAGTTTCACACAGATTTGTAGGGAGAAGCAAAAATCCAACTCTTCCCTCAGATCCTGGTTGACTTTCAGAATTAAATTGACATGAAATAGATGAACAGAAGGAAGAACGTACAGATGACTGACTCAAGTTTTGTGTGCCATAGGGGTTTTCACGGACAAATGAAGACTTTCAAACTGTGGCCAATTGCAGTTGCTAGTGTCCATGAGGCTCCAAGTGTTACTTGCAGGATCAGAAAACATTAGGGAGTGTGAGGAAGAGGGGGAGACAAGGACCCCAAGAAGCAGCTAGGGAAGAGAGGCAGACACTTACACACTGTGGACTAAGGATAGTTAAGTTTTGCAGAAGTGCCTAAATTAAGTGGGAAGTCTGAAAAGGCAAGTTATTACTATTTTTGGGGGGTGGTGTTGGAATGGAATCCAGGGCCTCTGGGTGATAGTTTCTTTCTGATATAGTGAGGGAAGCTGTCATATGGGAATTACACTTCCTGCTTTGTTATTGTTATAGTTTGTTTGTTTTTGAGACAGGGTCTCATTATGTAGCCCTGGCTGGCCTTGAACTCACAGAGATCTTCCTGCTTCTAACTCCTGAGTGTTGGATTTAAAGGCATGTGCCACCACCCTGGGCCTCATCTCTTTCTTTTAAGAAATAGAAAAGAGGGACTGGAGAGATGGCTCAGTGGTTAAGAGCACTGGGTGCTCTTCCAAAGGTCCTGAGTTCAATTCCCAGCAACCACATGGTGGCTCACAACCATCTATAATGTGATCAGATACCCTCTTCTGGAATGCAGGTGTACATGCAGACAGAATACCCATATACATAAAAATAAAAAATAAATCTAAAAAAAATAAAATAAATAGAAGAGACTAACAGGAGCCTTATTGGTCCAAGATGCTTATTTTGCTTATTTATTTCACTTGTACTAGGGTAATGCACTGTCTTAAACACCTAAGGTTTTATGCACATGGATTTGATTACAGAAACTAATAAAGTATTCTCTGAATACTGAAAACGAAACCAAAAGAGGTAACACATTCAGGCTCCTCAATCAAAATGCCAGGGAATGTGTTTTTTTAACTCCTTCAGTTAAACAAATGTTTTCACATTTGTTTTATGAGTGTAATAGGGCCCCAGACTTAGTAGGCCCCCAGACCTTAGCACAACTGGCTCCATGATGGAAGTGACATTCAGACTGTGAAACTCAGCACGTAGCTAGACAGAACCACCAGCCAAAGCTAAAACAAAGGCCCAGTCTCTCAGGGTCCATATTGTTCTGGGAAAGTCTCAAAATGCACTAACCCTGCTTTTTGGCTTCTGTAGTTTGCTTCTGGCTAACTGTTCTTGTTAACTGAAGTATGTGAACCAAGAACATGATTTTTGTGTTTAAAAACACACCTTGAGAAAGACTCAGGACTACAATGGGATCCTGAACACCCAATGTAGAGTTGACAACCAGGTTAATAAAGACTTTCTTTTTTCTTTCTTTCTTTTTTTGTTTGTTTTTTGAGACAGGGTTTCTCTGTGTAGCACTGGCTGTCCCGGACTCACTTTGTAGAGCAGATTGGCCTTGAACTCACAGAGATCTGCTGGCCTCTGCCTTGAGTGCTGGGATTAAAGGTGTGTGCCACCACCCCTGGCAATAAAGACCTTCTATTGGCTTAAACCCCTGTCTGGACAGTCCTCTTTGGTGACTACCCTACAACAAGTATGTGTGTCTCATCAGCATGCATGTATGCACATGCACCAGGTGTGTACCTTAAGTTCAACAATGTCAGGAGAGGGTATCAGATCCCCTGGACCCAGAGTTACCTATGGTTGTGAACCACTATGTGGATGCTGGGAACCAAACCCAGGCTCTGAGAGAATAGCCAGTGCTTTTACCCCTGAGCCATCTCCTCAGCCCCATATGACTGTTGTTGTTGTTACTTTTATTATTATATTTTGGATTTTTGAAGCAAGGTCTTTCTACATAGCCCTGGCTCACTTGGAACTCACTGTATAGAGCAGGCTAGCCTCCAACTCACAGACATAGAACTGCCTCTGCCTCCTCAGTGCAAGAACCAAAGTCATGAACCACTACTTCCAGGATATTACTAATATTAATATTAATAATATTATTATTTTAATTAATTGAGGTGAGACCTCAAACTGTAGCCCAGGCTACCTTTAAACTCATGGCAATCCTCTTGCCTCAGCTTTCCAAGTGCTAGGATTACAGGCATGTAATCTACAGGCGGCATGTCACTCTTGAGTGGAGGAGACAAATAATCTTTCAGTATGATTCACGTACAAAGATTAAATGTAATGCGACATGTTCTTACATGTTAGGCACTGACAGAGAGGTGTGTGTACAGGCTGTCAAGGGCCGGCGGATCTGTGGCAGGGGAGCAGAGTGGCCAGGAACGCAGCAGGAGAGAGGCATCTAAGTGACCATGGAGTACTGGCAGGCCCTTGGCGACGCTCTCATTTGCCATAACAGGAGAAGGGGCGGAGTGACCTGGCGGGGCTGGGACTCTGGGGCCATAAAGCCGGTCCCCAGTGCGTTGGTCTCCACTTGCCTACTCGGGGCGTGAGGAGGGTGGAGACCTTCTTTTTGGGACCTAAGCAAAGGTGAGAAGCTCGGGTGCCCCTGCGGGTCCCCGAGGGCTGTCTGGGTACTGGAGACCGGTTGGGCGGGCGGACGTAAATAAGTCAGGCGAATGCCTGCCGCCAGCCTGGCATCTGCCGGGCGGAGAGAAAAGCCTCCTGGGACTTGCGAATGCCTTGCCAGGAAGCGTCTGGGTGAGCAGGGATCCCTTGAGCCGCTCCTGTCTTACGAAGAGGGATTTGTCCATTCAAGATCAAGCGCAGGGGAGAGCTGAGGCCAGCGAGAAAGTTGGAGGAGTTTGATGGATGTTTCTGGAGGGCCCTGATAAAAGCTTCCTTGTTCCTGGAGACTTGGGGACCTAGCTTCTTGTTAGAGACATAATGAGCTCTGCTCCCTCTGTGCCTTAGGCATCCACGCTACTGCTAAGCTGCAGCTGAGCCCCACACATCGCAAAAGAAAATGCTAGCACCCATAGTAAGTATGGTGGGGCGGGGAGCCGAGGGTGGGCCAGGGATGGGGGTAGTGTTTTAATGGTGACTCTTGTTGACGTTTGACTTGCTGTTTTGAAGAGAGGAGCTTTGTAATGAGGGAGTCACACTTCCCACTACTGCTAGGATCAGGTATCAGCTGCCACCTATTGAGTGTCAGCACTTGTCCACCAAAGTGGGCAGCTTGGAAGCCACCCTGCTAGAAATAGGCTCAATGGAAGGCAGAAGAGGGGGCAGGGTGGGCACGGTCGGTTTTTCTATCAAACAGGACTGGACGGTTCCTGGGGTAGAATGTCTGAAGCTGAATCTGCTGGGCAGCGGGTTTTTCCCTTGTCAGTTGACTAATTTCATGATCATCCCTGTTGCTAGCAAATTCCCAGCTCTGGCGTTTCCTTCCTTTCTTCCCTCCATCCTCCTTCTCTTTTCTTTCTGAGTTTTGTTTTGTTTTTGTTTTTGAGACAAGGCCTCAGGCAGCCCAGGCTGGCCTCAAGCTTGCTATTTAGTCAGTCTTATACTTCTGATTTTCCTGCTGGAATTATGGGTGTGGGGCCCCATTCCCAGTTCTGTGAAGCCCTCCTGCATAGTAGGCAAGAACTCTATGGACTGGGCCACACCCCAGCCCTGGCCTTTTTGTTAGCCCATGATGTCTTGAGATGGCAGCTGGGCAAATAAATGTCTTCTTCGCTTTAACAGAACTTCGTTGACTTGGTTCAAGTAGTAGGTTTTTGTAGACAACCCATTTGGGATTTTGTTCCGGCTGAGTACCTGTCATGGGATTTTAATCAAGTTCAAGTTCATACTGTTCCCCTGAGTGAAAACATCACTTAAAACTTAACAGTTCTTGTAACTGTCATGCGAGTTTAGTTCCAGGCTGCCCTTTCTGTTTCTGGTACTGAGAGGCCAGACTGTTTTTTTTTTTTTTTTTTTTTCCTGTTTAAATCCAGAAAAATCTAAGACCACAGAAGTTAGCACTGTAAATTGCCTGTAAAGCTTGAACCCTGCTGAGCCATTAGGAACTGACTTAAAAACACTTGTGTGCTTCAGTTGTGTGTTTTGACTGTGTAACTCTGTGTTCTTTGATTTAACTTTCTTGTAGTAGACAATAGAAGAAACACGTGTGTGTGTGTGTGTGTGTGTGTGTGTTTTGGGGGCATGCATATGCCTCGGCAAGCATTCGGAGGTCAGAGAACAGCTTACAAGAGTTACTTCTCTTCTTTGCTATTTGAGTGTTGGGATTTGAACTCAGGTCATCAGGCTTGGCAGCAGTCTTCTTTACCTGATGAGCCATCTCACTACCCTCACATTTTTTTTTAAATTAAAAGAATAGGAAATAATTATACACCAATTGGAGGCTTGTATAGAAGTTATTAAATCTCACTGGAATAATTATGTACCAATTGGAGGCTTGTATAGAAGTTATTAAATCTCACTGGTGATTCCTCTCCTTCAGGCTCAGTAGGGAAACTCATCATCTTTTTCCCTGGAATCAGCTCAATATTTATAGTCATCTCCTTAACAGGGCTGTGAAGCTGGACATGGTGGCACACACTGTAATCCCACCACTTGGTAGATTGATACAAGAGGATGCAGAGTTGGAGGCTAGCCTGTGCTGTGTAGAGAGACCTTGTCTCCAACAGAATAAAACAGGGCTGAAGAGATGGTTCAGTGGTTAAGAGCACTGGATGCTTTCCCAGAGGGTGTGCATTCAACTCCTGGCACTCACAGGGCAGCTCACAGCCATCTATAACTCTCATCTCAAGTCTTCTGACACCCTTTTCTGGCATCCAGGGGCAGTGCACATATGTGATGTGTAGACACATGTGCAGTCAAAAACACTCATACACATAACATAAAAAGGGAAAAAAGTTTAAACAACAAAATCGAAACCAAACTAAAAATGCAGGGCTGAAGAGGAAGCCTCTGAGTTTGCTTGCTTTGCAGGCATGGGGGAAGAGGCAGTCAGGAAGAGTTCAGCCCAGATCTCCCGTTGCCCTGAACTTTCTAAGTTTGGATGAAAGTTCATTTCATCTCCTACCTACTGTATTGCTGGACTTTAGGTGTGCTTCCTGGAAATGAGTACTCAAACTAAAACTGAAGTTCTGGGATGTGAAAAGCCAATATGCCTTTCGATCCTGAGGCCAGAGTCCAGAGTCCCCTAACTGACTGCTTTCTTTTTTGCTGTTATTGTTTCATTTTGTTTTGAGACAGCATCTCTATGTAGCCCTGGCTGTCCCAGGATCGACTATGTAGACCAGGCTGGTCTCAGTTTCAAAGAAATCCTCATGCCTCTGCCTTCCAAGTGTAGTGATTAAAGGCGTGAGCCACCAGGCCAGGCCTGCCTGCTTTCTGATCCGAGTTTGACATCTGGGAATCTCTGTGGTAGTTAGGGTGCAAAGAAAGGAGAGGGAAGAGTATGCTTCTCAAGCAGAAGACTCTTCTGGTCCTGCAGGCTGCATCTTTATTCCTGAAGCTGAGAGGGGATGGGGGAGTAGGCAATGTCCCCTGCCCAGGTCATCAGCCTCTGATGAGACCCTGTAAGTGCCAGACTGGATGCTGGTGGAGTGAATCATGTCCCTGCCCCTCCAGCATGCTGGGCAGGTATAGATGTTAGGGTAGGCATGGAAACTGATCACACATTCCCCTAGCTCAGCCCATTTGTTATAGTCATTCTATGAGAGCTATAGAGCTGGGGATGGTTAAGCAGACACTTGTAATCCTACCACTGGGGAGGTGGCATGCAGAGGTGGGGAGGCTAGGCTGGACTATATAGCAAGACCCCCATCTCAAAAATGAACATGTAGCCGGGTGTGGTGGCACATGCCTTTAATCCCAGCACTTGGGAGGTGGAGGCAGGCATATCTCTGCGAGTTCAAGGCCAGCCTGGTCTACTAAGTGAGTACAGGACAGCAAGGGCTGCACAGAGAAACCCTGTCTCGAAAAACCAAAAAAAAAAAAAAAAAAAGTAAAATATACTACTATCAACACTACCAACAATGGCAAAACAAACAAAAACCACCACTAACAATGAGAAGCTAAATCAAAACCAAAACCCAAACAGAAAAAGCTAGGCTGGGACCTTAGAGGAGGGAACAGCTTGTTCTGGACGGTGTGAGGGAGAAGGCCCTTGAGGCCCATCTTATCTATCACTGGACCTGGACCTTGAAGCTGGTTTCACTTTAGAAGAGAGGGTTGATATTAGCGCTGAGGCTGGGGTTCAACCAAGAGAGAGATGGACAGGCTTTCCATGTGGACCCTGCATATGGTTCTTTTATATTTTCATCTCCCACTGTCTATTTTATCATTGGGTGCTTGGATCCAGGCAGATCTGTGGTAGAATACTGCTATGGCCTCTGGACAACCTCTGAGGCCTGGGGTAAGTTCATTCCCACCTCAGAACTCATTTTTCTCATCTATAAAAAGATGCTGTTGCCAGATGTGGTGGTATACACCTTCAGTCCCAGCACTTGGGAGACAGAGGCAGGTGAATCTCTGTGAGTTCGAGGCAAGTCTGGTCTACAAAGCGAGTCCAGGCCCAGGACATCCAGGGCTCTGTTACACAGAGAAACTCTGTCTTGGAAAAAAAAAAAGATTTTTTTTTGTTACTAACTTGTGAATGCCCAGTAGGGCTTGGTGGTGGTGTGTGAGTTGGGCGGTTTTGAATGGACAAAGGGGTAGGTTTACCATGGAGGAGAATAGGTCTGAAGTTTGATGCTGGTGAGCTTGGGTGGGCAGGCAAGTTTTCCTTCTTTATCCAGTATGCTTGGGCATTAGTGCTTCTGAGACTGGGTACTTGCTGGAGTTGTCACTGGCCTCTCTGACTGACTGGGTGACCTGGGCAAGGGCACAAGGGAAGGGTAGTGTGTCAGGCCAAGTCTTGTGTCCCTGTCTTCTGGGCCAGAGGCAGGGACATCAGGCTGCCCAGCTCTTCCTTACTCTTCTGCACCCACCTAGACTATAGCACAGGCTGGCATTTTCCTTGTAGGTTTAAGAGGTTTTACAGCATCCAGCCATTATCACAACTATTTCTTACACAAACCCTCGTAGATAAGTATTAACCAGGAAGTTCCCAGAGATCGATTGCAGAAGTGTTCACGGTTTCCAAGGGTGCCTGGTGTGTCCCTGGGGAGCCAGTCATCTCAGATCAGCCCCTAGCTCCTCACAGATTTTATTTTCTCAAAACCCTGGCATGGAAACCCTTCGACTTCTCATTGAAAAGTCCGTACTTGGCAAGACCCAGACTTCATTTGTTTTCCACAAGCTTCCAGACTTTTTTCCTCATTATCAAAAGTGAAAGGTATGGTCAGGAACTTTCATATTTACTAGGGCCTGTGGTTTACCTGAACAGGGAGGAGAATTCTCTCAGGTTGGGTTTCACAAGTTCTGCAGTGTCCTTGAAACTGAAACTGAAACTTTGTTAACAAATATATTTATTAATAACTATAAACACCTATTACCTAACAACTAACCCTAATAATAACTCTAAACACCTCTTACCTAACAACTAACCCTATTAATACCTCTAAACACCAATTACCTAACAACTAACCATACACAGCCTCTGGGGCATGTCCTTAATCATAGGTCCTTTAGGGCACTTGGTCAATAGTCTTTCTCCAGGAACATGTCAGGGGTAGGTTCTTTAGAGTAGTTGACTATTGCTGTGGCAGCTTCGCTTTACATGAGGCTTGAGGGCTTCTTCTTTCTGGCCCCTCAGCTGTCCTCGGGCCAATTTGGTCAGCTTTTCTTAGCTAATTAGCCATTTGGCTGCAACTGTGGCTCTATTCAGGCTGCTGTTTGAACTAGTTGAACCTCAGGGTAGGTTCTGCTGTGACGTTTCGTCCTTAGCTTTGTGGCCTTGTTGGTGCCTTCTCTTCTGGACCAAGGCTGTTCTCCTGTGGGCTCAGAGCTGACCATATTTTTATAGCTTTGTTTGAGGTCTGCTCTTCAGTCAGCCTGTTTTGGCTCCACCAGATGAAGCATGGCATTTCATACACCTGTCTTTAGGGCTGGTGCCCAGGGCTCTGGCCCCATGTCCTTAAATAGGGTCTTGTCTCTCCCAGTTTCACTTGGCTTCTGCCTAATCTGGGCTCTGCCCACGTCATAGCACCTGAAAGCAATGCCAAGCCAGTAACCCTTTTTCAGTCCATATGCTGCCATGCCAGGTGCCCACAGGTACAAAAGGCTGATCTTCATGCCCTTTTCAGAGACTGTCCTTCAGAAGCCCCCACATGTTCACTAAATCTAACTCCCATAACAAACAAAACAAAACAAAACAAAACAAAACAAAACAAAACAAAACAAACAGCACTCAGCCATGGTGGCGGCAGAAGCTGCTGATTCCTGAACATTTCCTCTGTGAGAGTTGTGTTTGTAAAACAGTGCGCATATGCACATCCATGCAGTGTGAATTGGGAGGCAAGGGGACAGTCTTGGGTACTGTCTCTCTTTTTTATTTTAGTGTGTGTGTGTGTGTGTGTGTGTGTGTGTGTGTGTGTGTGTGTTCTGACTGCATATACGTCTGTGTACTATGCATGGACAGTGCCTACAGAAGTCAGAAGAGACCTTCATATCCCTGGGACTTGAGTTACAGATGGTTGTGTGTGAGCTGGCACGTGGGTGCTGAGAATTGAACCTGCGTCCTCTGGAAGACCAGCCAGTACTCTTAACCTATGAGGCATCTCTCCAGCACCTACTTCTTTTTTTTTTTTTTTTTTTGAGGGGAGGGGAAGCAGAGCTTCTTGCTTGTCTAGAAATACCCAGTCAGGCTTTGCTGGCTGGCCATGCTCCATAATGCATGTGTGGAGACCAAAGAAGTGCTTTTAGGAATTACTTCTCACTTTCCACCTTATTGAGGTGAAGTCTCTCTTGTTTCTGCCACCGTGCGATGTGCTCCAGGGTGGCTGACCCATAGGTTTCTGGCATGTTCTCCTTCTCTGTCCCCTTCTTGCTGTAAGAGTGCTGGGCTTTGCCAGGCGTGGTAGCACACGCCTTTAATCCCAGCACTCAGGAGGCAGAGGCAGGCGGATCTTTGTGAGTTCAAGGCCAGCCTGGTCTACAAAGTGAGTCCAGGACAGTCAAGGATACACAGAGAAACCCTGTCTCAAAAAAACAAAACAAAACAAAACAAAACAAAAAAAGAGTGCTGGGCTTAGATGGATGACCTTGTGGCTTTTTACTTAGATTCTAGACCCAGGTGAACTTGGGTCATTTGTATAGTAAGTGCTTTTAGTCATTCAAATTGGCTTTCCTTTTTGGCAGGGTCTCTCTGTGTAGCTCTGGCTGGGCTGGAACTCACGAGATGTACTGACTCCCTCTGCCTCCAGAGTGACAGGATCAAAGGTATGTATTGCCACCACACCACACCACACCACACCACACCATTTTCTTGCTGTTGTGAATAGTGGAGCAGTAAACATGGATGTTCGACTGTCTCTGTGGTGGACATCCTGTGTATATACAAGGAGTGGTATGGGGGGTGTCCTATGGCAGTTCAAGTTTATATGTTTTTAATTTTTATTCATATATGTGTGGGTACCTGAAATGTTCAAGACAGGGTGTCAGATCTCTTGAAACTGGAGTTTACAGGTTGTTTTGAGCCATCCGATATAGGTACTGGGAACTGCTCTCAAATCCTTTGGAAAGAACAGAGTGTACTTTTAACCACTGGATCATCTCTTCAGCCCCCATAATTTTATTCTTTTGAGAAACCTCTATTCTAATTTCCTGGCTTATTATTTTTTTTTAAACTGGGTTCCTGGGATCTAATTCAGACCTCTGTGCTTGTGTGGCAAACGCTTTATCTACTGAGCTATTTCCTCCTCCACCTAATGTTTTATAGCTATTGACTATCAGGATAAACCTCTGAGTCAGGTGCCATATATAACTGTCCTCATTTTATGGTTGAAGAGACTGAGGCCCAGGGACAGTTTGGGTCAATTTGTCTAGGGCTCTACAGTAGGGCTCTAAGTAGTTGAGCCTTGGTTTGAACACAGAGCCCTAAGCATAACCATTGTGTTCTCTCTAAAATTTAAATCCAGTTTGAATTAAACAGAGTCGTCAGTAGCCAGCATAGTTCATGCCCCTAAGCTAGCCACATAGCTCAAGCCTGTAATCTAGCACTCAGGAAGCTGAGGGACTTGAGTGCCTTGCACATGTAAATGGCCATTACTGAATAAAAAGTTCGTGGTTGGTTGGGTGGGGAAAGATAAATAGAAATGTGAGTAAATCATACAAAAGAAAAAATGAATTGTTGGCTAAAACAATCCCACCTGACAATTTAAACATAGTCCTCAGATATCCTGGAGGTTTTTCCACCTTTAAAATTTCTAAATAGTTCAAACCAGGCAGCTTACTTTGTATTGGTCTAGAGATGATAGTTTTTGTCCTTGGAACAGTATTGCTGATATAACTCTTTTTATTTATTTATTTTTTCTTCGAGACAGGGTTTTTCTGTGTAACAGAGCCCTGGCTGTCCTGGACTCACTTTGTAGATCAGGCTAGCCTTGAACTCACAGAGATCCACCTGCCTCAGCCTTCTGAGTGCTGGGATTAAAGGTGTGTTCCACCATGCCTGGCATGATATAACTATTACACTGGCCACACTATTTAAATACCATAACCTTTTGGGAAGGCCAGTTGGCTGCTTTCAAGTGGGTCCAGCTTGCATTTCTCACTGTCTGTTGAAGCTTACCTGAGGCTTCATGTCTCTCCTGCTTCCTCCCGTGCCCTGTGTATAACCTCTTCCTAGTATAGCAGTCAGGGTACCCATTTAGACACAGCCACCCTGGGGCAAGCCTCTCATACATTCCATGCCTTGATATTGGCTGTTGTTGATCAAAATTTTCTGCTGTGGAATTTTGACCCTCCAAACTACCACGGTCTCCTCTCACGTTCTCCAAGCCAGCCATACCAGCTTCCTTTAAAAAAATATTTAAAATGTCACATTTATTTTATGTATTTATTTTATCCTCCAATACCCACCTCTCTCTGAGCCTGTGTGGTGTGCGCTGGCACATGTGTGGAAGGCTGACAACCTTTGGGAGTTGGTTCCTCCCTTCCATAATGGGATCTGGGGATTGAACTCAAGTCATCAAGTTTGTATGAGAAGTGTTTTTAGCCATTGAGTCATCTTTCCAGAATGTAACCCACTGATTGTTGTCAAGTCTCAAGCTGATTCTTCCACTCCCCTGATTCTAAGCTGAATAGCTAGAGTTGGTCATGGTGGCACACTTATAATCTTAGCATTAAGAAGGTAAGGCAAAAGGCTGGAGAGGTGTCTCATAGGCTAAGAGCACTTGCTGCTCTTGCAGAGAATCCAGGTTCTCAGCACCCATACAGCTCACAACTTCCTGTAACTCCAGTTGAAGGGGATCTGATGCCCTCTTCTGGCCTCTGAAGGCATCTATATGGATGGTACACAGACATACACATGTAGGCAAAACACTCATACATATAAAATAAAATCACTTGCCCCCCTTATACAAAACCAAAACCAAAACATAGGCACATACTTATTTAAACATTTTTTTGAGACAGTTTCTTTGTGTCACTCTGGCTGTCCTGGAACTAACTCTGTAGACTCCCTCCTGAGTGCTGGGATTAAAGGCATGCACTACCACAGCCCAGATATTTAAACAATTTTGAAAACTAGAAAATCAGACTGGGCATGGTGGCACACACCTTTAATCTCAGCACTTGGGAGGCAGAGGCAGGCGGATTGCTGTGAGTTCAAGGCCAGCCTGGTCTACAAAGCAAGTCCAGGGCAACCAGGACTACACAGGGAAACCCTGTCTCGAAAAACCAAAACGAAACGAAACAAACAAACAACCTCCCTCCAAAAAACTCCCCCCCCACTCAAAAAAAACCCCCAAACTAGAAAAATCAATAAAAAATTAGTACTTCTAATTCAGACAGTTTCATGAGGGTTTGGTAACAGATGGTGTCTACATTTTCCAATGTAAAAAACTTACTATTCAATATGTGAGCATTTTCTTCTCACTTAACTTTTTTTTTTTAATAATGGGACTGGGGAGATGGCAGTCAGTATCGTTCTTGCTGTGCAAGCTGAAAGCCTGAGTTCAGATCCCCAGAAACCACATAAAAAACAGGGCACATGACACATGACTGCAGGCCTAGTACTGGGGAGGTGGGGAGAGAAGAATCCTTGGAGTTCATGGGCCTGCCAGGTCAGTGAGATGCTGTATCTCAAAAAAATAAGGGGGACAGCAGCTGAGGAAGGGACCTGATGTTGACCTCTGGCCTGTGAGAGGCCACACACATGAACACACACACACACACACACACACACACACACACACACACACACATGAACACACACACGAACACATTCACAGAAACACACAAACACACATACATGAACACACACAGACACATACATATGAACACTTATGAACACACACACGAACACATACAGACATACACATGAACATATACACATGGACCCATACACAGAGACACACAAAAACACACATGAGCACACAGATACATACATATGAACACACGTAGGCACACACCTGAACACACATATGAAGACACACAGACACACACATGAACACTCATACATGAACACTCACAGAGACACAGATACATAACTTACCTGTGGTCTCAGCTCACACACATAAATCTTTACAAATTTTATCCATTCCTCGGTTGAGGGACAACTGGATTGTTTCCAATTTCTAGCTATTACAAATAAGGCTGCTATGAACATAGATGAGGAAATATCCTTGTGGTTTGGTGAGAAATCTTTTGGAGGTATACCCAGAAGTGGTATGGCTGGGTCTTGAGGTAGAGCTATTTCAAGTTTCCTAAGATATCTCCAGACTGATTTCCATAGTGGTTGTACAAGTTTATACTCCTACCAGCAATGGAGGAGTGTTCCCCTTTCTCCAAAACCTCACCAGCATGTGCTGTCACTGAGTTTTTGATCTTAGCCATTCTGACAGGTATGAGATGGAATTTCATAGTCGTCTTGAATTGCATTTCTCTGATGATTAACGATGCTGAGCATTTCTTCAAGTGTCTCTCAGCCATTAAGGATTCCTCCTTTGTGAATTCTCTGTTTATCTCTGCTCCCCATTTTTTGATTGGATTATTTGGTTTCTTGGAATTAATTTCTTGAGTTCTTGGTAAGTTTTGGATATTAGCCATATGTCAATGTGGGGTTAGTGAAGATTTTTTTCCAAATCTTTATAGCAGCCTTATTTGTAATAGCTAGAAACTGGAAACAACTCAGATGTCCCTCAACCGAGGAATGGTACATCTACACAATGGAATACTACTCAGCCATCAGAAACAACGAAATCATGCAATTTGCAGCCAAATGGATGGAACTAGAGAAGCTCATCCTGAGTGAGCTAATCCAGGCTCAGAAGGATGCATATGGCATCTATTCACTTATAATCGGATTTTAGCCATATAGTACAGCATAACTATGCTACAGCCAATGCACCAAAGGGAACAGGAACATAGATGCTTTTTCCTGTCCATGAGACACTTTGCCCTAGTGGTGCTGCCTTATAGTCCCCCCCCCAGTGTATAAGGAGGCTCTTGGCCCTCATTATTACTAACTGAACTGGGGCAGGGGACTAATATGTAGGGTCACTCCACTCCGGAGGAGTGGGTTGGAAGGGATAGGGGGTAGAGGGTGGGAGGGCGGGACTGGGAGGGGTGGAAAGAGGGTACTATGATGGAGATGTAACCTGAAGTAATAAATAAACATAAAAAATTATTTTCAAAGTAATTTATAGTAAAAAATAATTCAAAGAATTAAATAACAAAATATAAGAGTTCCTGAATTTCTATCAGTCATTGTAAGGAGTAGCCAATAGTTTGGCGTATTTTCCTCAGATCATGCATAATATATAATGCACTTTAATTACAAGTATATAGAAGTGTACATTAAACAGAAATAGAATAATAATGTCTTTTTAGGTGAGATAGTGATTCTGACAAACAAACCCAGACCCAGACATGTTAACCAAGTGCCCTATCACTGAGTTACACCCTCCAGCCCATCATGTCTTTCAACTTTCTTATTTGGCGAGAGGGGCATTTTTTGAGATTGGGTCTCATGAAGCCCAAGTTGTCCTCCAAGTTACTGAGGATGACATTGAACTTCTGTTCCTCCTATCTTCATCTCCCAGATGCTGGGATTACAGGCATGCACCACCACCACACTTGGTTTATGTGGAGCTGAGGATTGAATCTATCTATGGCTTTGTACATGCCAGACAGGTGCCCTACCAACTGAGTCACACCCCCAGCTTTCAACTTACATTCTTTTTTCTTTTCCTTTCCTTTCTTCTTTTCTGATTCTTTTCCTTCCTTCCTTCCTTTCTTTCTTTCTTTTTTTTTTTAGAAAGTGTTTCTCTGTGTAGTCCTGACTGTCCTGGATTCATTCTGTAAACCAGGCTGACTGCGAACTCACAGAGATCCACCTGCCTCTACCTCAAAAGTGCTGGGATTAAAGGCATGTGCTACCACATCCAGCTTCAGCTTGCTTTGTTGAAAGTAATTTTTATTATTGTTTTGGTGCCTGCTCTCATAAATTCAGTGTTCTCTTCAATTATCTGATGTACATGTGTATATATATATAGGATATGTTTAATCTGGTCCTTATGAGATAGTTGGGGTTGTTTTTTAAAAATGAATTTCAGAGGCCAGAAATTCCTCAACTTGCTTGCTAAGGAAAACAGCGCTCTGTAGCCCTCTTTTGTGGGAAATAAAAGTGCTTTGTTCTGTAATCCTGTGGGCACATAGTATCAGCTTTGTCACTGTTCCTGCCTGTGCTGTGTAGGGTACTGTGATGGCTGGGGGTTCCTGAGCCCCATTCTGGAAAAGACAGCCCTATTCCTGCATTTGAGAGGTCTCTCTGCTGACCAGTCCCATTTCCTGTGCAGAATGCAGCATTCAGTTGGTTTACTAGGATCTCTGTGGGTCTTCTTTTATAAAAGATTTGTTGATTCCACTGAGCAAGAATAAAAACCACAGTCTGTTTTGTGCTCCAATTATATTTTTTAAATTTTCCTTGTAGCCACCTGTACTTCCATTGTTCTTTTATCCTGGGGTCCCAGATTCTTCTAGAATACAGAATATGATGATTCCGTGTCTACCAGGAAGCTTACAGGTTGGCCTCCAATTGAGAAGATTACCATAGGTTCCCGGAGGCCTAAACTGAAAGAGCCACAAGCCCCCTATTCTTCCAGGGTCAGGGTGGGATTTGGCTCAGGAATTTACCTGTGGCCGGTGACTACCTGTTTTGGCTGGGGGCATTTATTTTTTCAGTGTCCCAATTCCTTGCAGTAAGCACACTGGTCCTTTTGTAGGGGGTTTTCTTTTTCTTGTAGGTGGCTTATCCAGGGCTGAAAGTGTCAGGAGCCACAGAAGCTCAATTTACTTATTTTTATTAACAAATCTCCCTTGCTGTCTCTATTGTCAAGTACTTTTTGGGCTATTTCTAGTAAATTCTGACCTATTTTTCCCTGCAAATATGTCCATCTTTTGGATTTTCTTAAATACATCTGGGACTGACTGAGTTAGAAAGGCCAAGTTAATTCCTTGAGGTTTGCTGGGTCCTCTAGATCTATAGAAGTATATAGTAGGTATGCCTCCCAGAGGCGCTCAAGAAGTGCTGAAGGCAATTCATCTATCCCAGCCCTGTTTTACATCAGCCACTTTATACAGATTAGTAGGTCTGGGAACTGCCCATCTGAGGCCCTCCAGTAGAACCTGGGGGTAGTCACAGAGTGACCTCCTGCCTCTTTCTGCCCTGTAGTCCCAATATGGTCTCCTTCTGGGTAGAACACTCACTGGTTATTGTCAAGAGTGCCTAATCTGGGCAGCACCTTAGCTGCTTCAGCTAGGATTCTCTGTCTCTCTTCCATAGTGAAGAGAGTGCAGAGAATTTGTTGGCAGTCATCCCCGGTTGGGAAATGGTTAAAGAAAACAGAATCAGTCCAGGAAATCAGAACTAGGGTCTGTGCTGAAAGTGGGATTATGGTTTCTAGTTGTAAAGGTGTGTAGTAAATGGGATATACAGGTGTTGTCCTTCAGGGGCCTGGTGTAGGGTAGGACAGGGGCTGGAGTCCTTTTGTTTTGGGGATAGGAGTGAAAACAGAAGCTGCAGCTTGGAGGGGGAAGGAAACTGAACCTGGTTGTCCACTGGGACCACCCTGATGGGTATGGAGAGGAGAAAGTACTGAACGTGGCTCCACTGTGGAACTGAGGCAGAAGGAGTAGTTAGTTGAGTGGGGTGAATATGGGAGAGTTTGAGGGGAGGGAGAAAGAAGAAGAGGCTATGGGCTTGGGAGAGGTGGGGGCAGTGGAGTGTAAAGAGCAGTGTATGGGGGAAGGAGAGAGTCCTCCTGAGAGTCCTGTAGGGCAGGACTTTTGGATGGCTTTTGGACCCCAGCCAGTGGTCTCTGTGGAATCATCTTTGCTATGACCAGGGGTGTGGCCACCTTGCCCATTCCAGACCATACAAACTGCTGGTCTGTGTCCAGGTCTGGCGGGGAATTCCCATTGTTGGTCTGTATCTAGTCTCAGGCTGAAAACACATGCTCCTCTGCCATCTGAAGGCTGGGACTCAGCTGCCATTCTGTGGCTTCCAGGAAGGTTGGGCCTTGTGCATGCTTCTCTGCAGGATGTCCGGGCAGAAAAGAGTGGAACACAGCCAGGAGATCCGTACCCTCAGGGTGTCTGGGGAGGTGGGAGAAAGG
Source organism: Lophiomys imhausi (assembly GCA_907164525.1). Lineage (NCBI taxonomy): Eukaryota > Metazoa > Chordata > Mammalia > Rodentia > Muridae > Lophiomys > Lophiomys imhausi. Next base: position 4,316,062 of record CAJQZJ010000838.1, read on the forward strand.
GTTTTCTACAATGCCCAATTGTTAGCTCTTTTAATAAGAATGTAGGAGAGTTAGGGTAGTCCTAACTCTCCTGCATGTGGCAAAAGGTTACCAGCTCAGCTGAACTGCTGGTGCCGGGCTGGGCAAGTTTCAAATTCCTTGAAACTGGAACAGGGGTCAGGATCCATGCCACAGAATATCTGCCCAGTCCAGAACAGTAGGAGAATTCTACTAGCAAGTGTTACAACTCTTATGATAAGCATGCAGGAGAGAGAAACCCTTTCTGCAGCTTCGTGGAAGGTCAAAGCTCTTTTAGCTAAACTGCTGGTGCTAGACTGGACAGTTTCAAGGAGCTCTTGGAGCCCCTGGACCAAGCCAAGCTGCTTCAGGAGTTCAGCTTGGTTAGGGCCGGTTGGAGGCTACTTTGGGGACAGCTAGCAATGGGCAGTCACAGAAGATAAGCACTGTGGTGACTGGCATGCGTGCAGAGGAAACAGCAGAGGCTCAGCACCTCTCAGTTGGCTTCAGAGGCCACTGGGGTGAGATAGCCATGGAGGTAGTGAGGCAGCCAGGTCTCAGGCATTCATAGTGGAGGAATGGAGAGAGTTTATTTCGTGAATTAGGGGCATTATAAACCTTTGGGCAGTGGGGAGGGATTTTGAAGGTGAATGTGTTTGATTCTGGGGAGTGGAGGTGGGGGGAGAACTCTAGGTAGGCTAGAAGCATAGACAAATGTCATTGGCTGAAAGCCAAGGCACTGACAGATCTCAGCATGGGGAAGTGCGTTCAGAAATCTCCAGGTGTTCCCTGGCTGAGTTTCTTATCAGAGAAGGGTTGGGCTACATGGCACTTCTTTAGAGGATCTGAAATTTCCTCAGATCAGACAGAAGAGGGGGATTCCACTGAAAAAAGGGAATCCTTCATTTTAGCACCGAGCTCAGAGGTTTTCCGGTAACACCAGACTTCTACCTTATCAGCAGAAATTCCCCACAACAAACCTTCATCCATGGGGGCATACTGGCTGCTGCTTCTGCCCAGGGTAGAATGTATTCAGTCTGGTCCGGGTGGCCAGGAATATCAAGGGTGTTGTTGGTCACTTCCCAGGCCACCTGGAAGTTGAAGGTGCCCACTGGGGGGCCATTCAACCCTGAATATAAGTCATTGTAGCTCACAAAAGGATTGGAGGGCATACTTAGTGATAAGATACTCATAATCCTGCTAATGATAGGAGGGCAAAATTTGTCAAAGTTCCTTAAAACACAACTTAAAGGAGAGTCAGATTTATTAGTCCTGTTATCCATTCTGTCTGTCTGGTTGCCCCAAGTTCAGACCATGGAAGACTTACAATAAAGAGACAGAAAAGACAAATAAAATGCAGAACAAGACACATGGGGACCAAGAACAAGGTACCAAAAAACCAGATGGGCAAAATGATGTCTTGTCAGGTACCTTGTTGTCTCCACATGGGATCCCACCATCATAGAAGGGAATGCCTTACTATGACTTACCAATGGAGGACTCCTCAGACAAGTGCTTGCTGATTTCTTTTTGTCTTGGTCCTTCACCTCAGTAGTCCTTAGAACTGAAAGCACATCTCTGGGCCTTTGAGCTTCATTAGGGTATGTACCCTAAGAGGAAGCAGTCCTGGAGGACTGGAAGAAGAGCTCTCTGAGATCGGGTTGGGGTATGATCTCAATGGAGCCTCCAAGAATGTTGATCCCACTGAATGAGACTAGAAACTGCCACCCAAATTAAAGCCAATAAAACAAGCTTTATCTACTATATACATAGGACTGACTCTCCAAAGTGGTATTTGAGAGAGCAGTGTGGGTTAACTTTTTAGGCCTCTTGTAGGTAAAAAGTATAAACTGGAAAATTTCAAAGGAATTTGGTGATGTAAGGATTTGGCAAGCAAATTTTGACAGAAGCAGACAGCAGATTAGATTATCTGACAGATCAGCTTGGCAGAAAATCTTTTTTTTTTTCATTTTGGTTTTTTGAGACAGGGTTTCTCTGTGTAGGCCTGGTTGTCCTGAAACTCTCTTTGTTTTATTCGTTTTTTGTTTTTTGAGACAGGGTTTCTCTGTGTAGCCCTGGCTGTCCTGGACTCATTTTATAGACCAGGATGGCCTTGAACTCACAGAGAGCCACCTGCCTCTGCCTCTGCCTCCCAAGTGCTGAGATCAAAGGCGTGTGCTACCATGCCCAGTGACTGGCATTTTTTTAAAGGATAGATAACAAACATTTTATGGCTTTTTAAAGATACTTATTTTATTTCTAATTATGTGTATGTATCTGTGTGTGGGTATGTGACATGTGCTGCTTCATGTGGGTGCTTGGGCCAAACTTGGGTCACCTGCAAGAGCTATAAGCACTCTTAACTGCTGAGCCACTTTTCAGTCCCTTTAGTTTTTTTTTAATTATTATTTCTGTGTGTGTGTGTGTGTGTGTGTGTGTGTGTGTGTGTGTGTGCACGCATGTGCGTGCATACATCACTACCAGGCCAGAAGATAATGTAATGTTTAAAAACTAGCTCCATTTCAAACTGAGTTTCAAACTAAGTTATTTTGTGAAAAAAGAAAAACCTAGCAGTTAATGGGACCTTATTCTTAGCCTAAGGATTGTTAACCACACGATGTCTACACCATGACCTGTCAGCAGCTGAATCTTGACAGCAATCTAAGAGAAAACTAATCTTAGAGCCACCTGGTTCATTTTCCAAACTTGTTCCTCCTTCCCCTTATTATATACTTATCATCCTACAGTTTTAACCAGATGTTCATTCTGCTTCTGTAATCTCATTTAACTGCTGCTTGCTAAAAACAAACACTCAAACAACAAAATCATGATAATGCCTCACATAGCAAAAGAAATCCCAAGACTTTAGACAATTGTGGTTTGTGCCTTTAAAAACTCCATAGAGTTTCACAATAACCTTGGATATTGTTTCTTTGGTATCAACCCCCCCCCTCTTTTTTTTGAGAATGCATCTCTCTGGTCTGGAGTGGGCTGCCAAGTATGCTCTATTGCTTGGACAGCAAACCCAAGAGATTTGCCTGTCTCCACCTCTCCTCCCCTTACAATGGTATTGTCAGCACACCACCATGTCTGATTTTTTCATGTGGATTATATGGATGTCAAGCAAAGCAAGACTTACTGAGATATATCCCAGCCCCAACACTTAAGGATTTGCAGGCTACACAGTCTCTGTTGCAGCTCCTCAACCCTACTGTTTCAGACAGAGAAGGATTATTTACAAAGTATGGAAAACCTTGTTAACTTGCAGATCAGGGCCTTTAGAGTCAAGAACACTGTCAGATCCCTGAAGCTTGGAGTTACAGCCAACTGTGAACTGCCTGATGTGAGTGCTAGGAACCGAAATTGGGTTATCTGCAAGAGCAGTAGGTACTCTTAAGCACTGAGCCATCTCTCTAGTTCCTTACTACTATTACTTCTTCTTTTGTTTTGTTTTGCTTTTACAACAGGGTCTCATTATGTAGGCCTGGCTGGCTGGTAGCTCACTATCTAGACCTGGCTGGCCTTGAACTCACAGAGATCCACCTGCCTTTGCTATCCAAGTGCTGGGATTAAAGGGTAGAGCACTACATTCAGCTAATTTTTATTTTTAATAATTAATGTAGAATTTAACCAGGTAATAATATGCAAAGGATAATAACTTCAGTTAAAACAGCATAAAGAGGCCAGGCTGCAGTGATGCATACTGGAAATTCTAATTTAAGAGATGGGCATAGAAAATAGTATAAGGTTGTCCTCAGCTATATAGCAAGTTTCAGGCTGGCCTAGGCTATGAGAGACCCTGCTTCAAAAACGAAACAAAACAAAATCCCAAAGTTAATACATAATTTACCTTTTAAAGTAGTTCCATTTTGATAAACACATACAAATAAACCATTGCCCCCCGCCCAGTCAAGGTATAGAAGACTCACAGTTAAGTCATTAAGTGACAAAACAGAGATTCATAACTGGTCACAGTGCTGAGGATAAGGGACCATTGAGTGTTCAGTCCTAAATGGGACATTACTCTCTCCAAGGACCAGGGAACATTGAGGAAAATGGGATGGAAAGACTGTAACAGCCAGAGGATGGGGAGGAGTTTTGTGAAGCACTGTCTTTTGGATCTTACATGACCATTGCATCATTACATGTCATGAACATACAACAGCCATGACCCCCTGCATGAGACCTGCACAAAATGAAGACATGAAAATAGGAAAGGACTAGCTGGGATGGTAAAGGGAGTCACTGGGAAAGGGGAGGGGACAAGAAAGGATGGTAGGGGTGGGGAATATGATTATATTATATATAAGGAAGAAACTAAAAAAGTCAGAAAAACTACAGAACATCATAGTTTAATAACCCTAATATCCTCCTCCAGGTTATTTCTTGTGGTACCTCTCCTCATCCCAGTCCCTCAGGATTGCTGATCAGTTGTCTGTACTATATTTATACCAACTTTGGAATGTCATATAAGAAAAATTATACAGTGTGGATCTTTGGGGGTATAATCTTTGCTTATTATTTTGTAAATAACTAAATATTTTTCAGTCTGGACTGTTACATTTTAAAAGGTTTTTTTTTTTTTGTCATTGTAATAAGGTTTTTTTTTGGTGGGTGGGGGTTTGAGGAAGGAGGCTTGAGACAGGGTCTCACTATGTGGCCCAGCTAGCATAGAGGTCATTTAAAAATTATTTACTTTCCGAGCCGGGCGTGGTGGCACACGCCTTTAATCCCAGCACTCGGGAGGCAGAGGCAGGCGGATCTCTGTGAGTTCGAGGCCAGCCTGGTCTACAAAGTGAGTCCAGGACAGCCAAGGATACACAGAGAAACCCTGTCTCAAAAAACCAAAAAAAAAAAAAAATTATTTACTTTCCTTGTGCATACAGGTATTTTGACTACATATATACCAAATGGGTGCCTGGTGCCTGAGGGAGGGCAGAAAAGGGCATTAGGTCTTCCTAGATTGGAGTTAGACAGTTGTAAACCACTTTGTGGGTGCTGGGAATTCAACCTGGGTCCTCTGGAAAAGCAGTCAGTGTTCTTGACTGCTGAGTCATTTCTTTATTTCTTTTCTTTCTTCTCACCTTCTCTTTTCTCTTCCTTTTCTTTCTGTTGGTTTTTTGAGACAGGGTTTCTGTGTGTAACCCTAGTTATCCCGAAACTGGCTCTGTAGGCCCGGCTGACCTCAAACTCAGAGAGAGATCCTCCTGTTTCTGCCTCCTGGGTACTGGGATTAAAGGTTCATACCAGCATTTCTTTAGCTCTAATCTGGAATTCTTGATCATCTTGCCTCAGCCCCTTGAGCAAGTGATAATAATATTTTTATTGTTATTCAGTAAATAATATTTGTAGCAAGAACACTAAATAGACAAAGCTAACTAAGAGGTCGTTTAGGTTTGCAGTTTTTAAGAAATACCTTTTATTTGTTCTTTAATAATTTCATACATGTATACAATTTATTTTGATCACATTCACCTCCAGCTTCCCCTGATATTCCCCCAACATGGCCCCTTCTCACCTTCATGTTCTTTTCTATGTCTCTTCTCTGTTTTTGGTAATCCACTAAATCCAGTCAGCACTGCCTGCTGGAATGCTGACTGATCTTGCCTGCTTGCTTTTTGTAAGTATTTTATTTTGTTTTGTTTTGTTTTTGAGACAGAGTTTCCCTGTGTATCTATGGCTGTTCTGGACTCACTTTGTAGACCAGGCAAGGTTTGAACTCACAGAGATCCAACTACTTCTGCCTCCCGAGTGCTGGGATTAAAGGCGAGCGCCACCATGGCCAGCTTGTGTAAGTCTTATACAGGTGGCCATAGCTGCAGTGATCCTGAGTGTTGTGGCCATGTCATGTCCAGAAGATAGCATTTCACGGCACTCTTCTCCACTCTCTGGTTCTTTTTCCTGAGCCTTAGGTGGGTGGGTCGGTGGTGACATAGATGCCCCACTAGGGCTGAGCAACCATAGCTACTTCTTCTCAGCAAATTATGAGTCTCTGCATTAACTTTTGCCCATTGCAGAAGAAGCTTCTATCTCTGCGCATAAACACACATATTTGGAGGGATATTTGACAAAGTGCCCACTTACTGAAACAACAGTAGTAGATCCCCTGCTGGAGCCTGTGACCTGTGTACTTTTGACTAGGTTCACAGGATCATGCATTTTATAGGTTTCTTTTTTAGATTTTTTAAATTGTATGTGCATTAGTGTTTTGCATGTATGTATGTGTGGCATCTTCATGTAGTACCTGTGGAGATCAGAAGAGGGTATTGGATCCCCTGGAACTGGAGTTATAAATGGTTGCCAGTCACCATGTGGGTGCTGGGAACCTAACCTGGATCCTCTGCAAGAGCAGCAAGCATTCTTAACTGCTGAGACATCTCTTAGCCTTCATTTTGCAGTTTTTAATTGTGGCATGCTTGAGGGTTGGCTTGAGGGTTGAGGGTCAGCGGTATGTTCCTTGAAGGCCTGGACCATGGCATTGTGAGATGAGCCAGCATCAGACCTGGAGGGCCTGCATCTGTATGTGCCTGCCTAATGGAGCTGATTGGTGAGACTTCTGACTGTGCCTTCTCAACACAGCCTGCCCTGGTCGCTAGGTTTCATGCCATTGCTAATAGCCCTGTTCTTGGTTTTGCAGCCCGAACCCAAGCCTGGAGACCTGATTGAGATTTTCCGTCCTGTGTACAGACATTGGGCCATCTATGTTGGTGATGGATATGTGGTCCACCTGGCTCCCCCAAGTAAGAACACCACGGTCTTCACTGTGCTGGGCCGAGGGTCTGGGAAAGGAAGTGTGGAGCTGTGGGCAACAGGTGGCCCCTGTGTTCTCCATGCTTCTCAATTAGCCATTTGTTTCTAAGTTTATGTGAAAGGCAGTCTTATGTGCCAGAATGGTTTCTGAGCTTTGTGTCTTGGACCCCTTAAGGTGTGTGAGTGGCCAGGCCCTGCCCTTGAGGACCTCCAACTGCCATGTTTCACCCACAGAACATTCTAATGGCTGGAACTAGTCCCTCTAGATGCAGGTGGCCATGCTCTGTGCTGTAGAGCCAAAATCCCAAGCTCAGGCTTTGAAATCCACCAATCCCAACCCTGGAAATCCCCACTCTGGAAAGCCATGCCCCACAAGAAACCTGTGTAAAGCCTGCTTTCTCCTCAGTTCCCTGTTGCTTTTCATCTGAGCAGAGGTGGTCACCCTTTTGGGTTTTTCCCTCCCAATAAGTCTCTTGTATGAAGTTTGTTCTGTGGTGTGACTTTGTGGTATTCCTTGACTCCCAATTGCCAGGATACCTTTCCCAGCAGAGGTGTAACACTTCTGCTGGGGAAACCTTCCCCCTGCCAGAGCAGGGCTGTTAACACCTCCACTGTGGAAGCCTTTCCCCTCAGATCTGTAATACATTTGGTGTCTTAACTCAGACAGGCTCTCCTGGTGCTCGTGCTCCCCATTGGGGTCTGAGCCTCACTGGGACCCTCTCCCTCATCTCCAATCAATGCACAACAGACTCACCAGTTGCTCAGTACCCCACCCACCAGTGACAATTAGGTAAGTTTCCCATTTGACTGGTGTAAACATTTCCCTGAGTTTGAGGAAGTGACTGTTGAGCATCCAGCACCCCTCTGGTACCCCCAGCCATTGTCTTTATAGCTATGGGTGGCTCTCCTCGCTGACCCCATTGCCCATCCTTACAGCTGCACTCCTGCAGCTTCCTTAGGCCCAGTTGGGCTGTTGTGTCCCTTCCTGCCCTTTTCTCCTACCTTCTCTTTGGAGCTGCCTGTAAATTCCACTGTACCTCTCTCCCTTGTGGCTTTTGTGACTCAGTTCCCAAGCCCTTTCCTGTGGATGAGACCCTCAGTGTTCGGTTTTCATCCTCATCTTCTGGCCTCTATGAAAGCCCTAGTTCCAGGCACTGAGTCTTTCCTCTGGCTTAGCCAGGCTAAACCATTGACCCCCATTGAGTGTGGTGGTGACCCACTGAATGACTTGGTCCTTGTTCAGTCCTCCCCGAGTCCTGGGGATGCTTGCAAATACAGGCTGCAGTGACATTTTCCTTCCTCTCTCATCCACGGCATCTTCCATACCCTATCATTTGCCCTTGGGATGCTTCTTAGAAAACCTCTAGTCTGTACACCTGGCCCCTGACCTGAAGGGCCTTAAACTTATTCATTTTTGGAATAAAATTTGACTTCAGTACCTCTTAGATAATCAATCCAAATGACTGTCTAATTTCGTTCTAGATCTTGATATTATTCAGGACCTTTACAAATACTGAATACTGTGATTGAGAAAATGGAAAGGGATTCCCCATTTCCTGTGTCTATACTTTCTCCTATATCTGCTCCAAGCCCTCTCTCTGTTCTTCCTGTTTCCCCACCTAAGTCCTCTGGCTAGGAATCCCAAACTATTACTACTTTTGATCCAGCTAGTGAACAACCTTTCCTTTATTGGCCTCAACCCACACCTCCTCCTCCATCCCCTCCAGTTTCTCTTTCTCCCTTTCCAGCAACAAGCCACCCTAATCAAATCTTCCTGGCGTCCACTTTCAGCCCATTGGTAGCCCTTAGTCCTCCCACTACTCCATTCCTGCTCCACTATGGGACTCCCCCTACCTGGTCTAATGTGGCCCCAGTTCTCCCTTTGTAGGAGGTTGCTGAGGTGGATGGCATGGTCAGGGCACATGTCCCTTTCTTATCAAGTGATCTTTCTCAGCTAGAGGAGGGGTTGGGATATGATATTACCAGTCCCTCCACTTCATTGAAGAGTTCCAAGATGTCACCCAATCTTACAATCTCATCTTCCATGATTTTTACACAATTCTCACCAGCAACCTTCTCTCTGAGAAGTGCAGACAAGTCTGGGACCAGGCTAGGGCCCATGTAGATGAAATCCACCAGACTAATGCTGCCCACCCAGACAGGGCTGAGGTGGTCCCTGACTGGAATCCTGAATAGAACCATAATACTCTGGGGGGCATTCTAGCTAGAGACCAACTTATAGGTTACATGCTCTTTTTCCAGAAAGATGAGGGAGCTCCTGGCACATATTTACAGTGTTGAAAAGTGGTTACAGCACAGAAGACTAACTTCTCCTGGTTAAAGAAACACTCCAATTGACGGTGGTGGTGGTGGTGGTGGTGGTGGTGGTGGTGGTGGTGTACCCCATTATCCCAGTAGCCAGGGATGGTGGTGCATCCCAGTCATCCTGGTAGCCAGGGGCAGTGTTGTGTCCCCATCATCCCAGCATATCCCTGCAGAGGGAGGAAGCTATTGAGAGTTTGACACTAGGCTAGAAATTACTATACAGCAATTTCCAGATTAGATCAGCCTGGATTACAGAGTGAGACCCTGTCTCATCCCTCAACTGGCCATCATCCTCACCATCACTGCTACCACTAAAATACCACAGTAAATCATGGCACTTTACTAGTCTTCATTTTGATAGGAATTCAAGGGCCACAAGAACCTTTTCCAAAGCCACACAGTGTGTGTCTCACCTACTTCTATCTTGCTCATCCCTCGTGGGCAGTGCTCAGCCTGGACGCCCAGCTGTGGGCTAGCACCAAATCCTGGTGGCCCTGCCCAGGATTAACTCCTCTGTGATTTGTGGATCCACAGGTGAAATTGCAGGAGCCGGGGCAGCCAGCATCATGTCTGCTTTGACTGACAAGGCCATAGTGAAGAAGGAACTGCTTCGCGATGTGGCTGGGAGGGACAAGTACCAGGTCAATAACAAACATGACAATGAGTACACCCCACTGCCTCTAAATAAGATCATCAGGCGGGCTGAGGAACTGGTGGGACAGGAGGTTCCCTACAGGCTGACCAGCGAGAATTGTGAGCACTTTGTGAATGAACTACGCTATGGAGTTCCTCGAAGTGACCAGGTGTGTCCTAAGTCTCTGTACCTGACCTTAGGTGCCAGGTCATTTTCCCAACTGTCAGTGACTGGACATGAGTGTGGGCAGCAACGGAGTTGCAAACAGGTCACAAAGAGCCTAGGTATATGCTTTCCATCCCTGAGAGCGTCACTCTCGGGGTGGGGAGCCAGGCAGGTGTGCTGCTGATGCAAGTCAGCACAGCTAGGCTGCCACTTGCATCAAGTCGTTTTTATTTTCTTTATAGATTTTCGTTTTACAGATTTCTAACCTCATACAACAAGCTTACAAACATTAAGGTACAGAAAGTCTGCATTTTAGCTGTTTTAAAGGACACAGTATTATTTCTTGGGCTGTTTTGTTTTCTCTCTTTGTCCCGAGTCAGATGGCCTTCTCACCTAAGACAGAGATGTTGGAGGAAAGTTTTAAACAACCATGTGTGGGTTGGAAGAGGGAGGCTATCCTCCAACTCTAGAACCAGCATTTTTATAGAGTAGAACTTCATAAAACAATATTTTAATATTAACCACACCCAAAAGACACCTAACCCCTGAAAAACCAAGCAAACAGAGTACAAAGAAGGCTTGGAAATAAGAAATCTTTGGTGCAGGCCAGCTGCTGCTGCCACAGCACAGGGAGTAGCAGGTGGTGGAATATGGTTCACCTGCATTATCCCAGGCCAGCTGGGATGTGGTCAGAGTGGTGGAGGGAGTGGTTCATGGTCAGAGACAGGAGCCAGCTGGGAGATAGAGCAAGTAGGAAAAAATGAGAAATTCTTCAGAAGCAGATCGAGGGAAAAGAATTGCAAAAAAGAGGGCATAGGGACGTGCCTGATATGTATCCACAGGGATTAAACAGCAGGCTTCAGGGAGCCAATGAGAGACACAGAGACAGAGAAGCTAGATGGAGCAAGCTCCATGGGGAGGTCTATCTACCTCACAGTAATCCTGAAAATGTTGCATGGAGCTCAGTGGCAGTTTGGATGTGCTCAGTTTGATTCCTGTAACAAAGGAATCAAACTTTGATCTCTGTAACAAAGCTTGAAAACACAAATCCAGCAGACAACAGAGAACAACAGAAAAAGACAGTACAACACCACAATCAGAAAAAGACAAAACAGACAAACCCAGATATATGGTGGCAACCTTCATTCATACACCCAAACCAGGACAGTAGGGTGTCCTTTCTGCCCTAGAGACTTGGTCTATGATCTTGTCAGATCTCGTCTTTTGTCTCTCCAAATGTCTTGACTACAAAACAGAATACAACAAATCACCAATGGTTATAAACTTCAGAAGCATGTTGGGCAACAATTCTCACTTTCAATTTGCAAATCTGGGGCTGTTGCAGTCTGGGATCCTCGGGACCTATCAAATCTACCTTGGACTTGCTCTCTCTGGTGCCTATCCCAGACTCCTGGCCCTGAGTCTGGGGTCTCCCAGGGATGTCACTGGGGCCTCCAAATGTTATGGAGTTAGTGATCCCTGGGAAAAGACCATAGACTCAATCCAATTATAATTAAAAGATTTATTGATTAGCTGTTATCAGGATGAACAATCCTTGAGATTGCTGTGAAGAAGGGGTGTGGAGAAGGACTTTTAAAGGGGAAAATCACGTGAAGACCTTCAATATCTATGCAAGCAAGTAAAATGGTCAAGGCAACTCAAAACAATCTTTGGATATTTGTGTAAGCAAGTCAACAGAAGAAAAAAAAAGCAGTCATATAACAAGTAGATCATCACAGCTGTACATTTTTTGGTGGGGAATCACTGAATCAGGGTTACTGGGAACTTGTCTTCCAGTGACTGGAGTCAGACACAAATGGCTGATGGGTATCAAGATGGATGCCTATCAAAATGGAGGTTCTTTAGCCATAAAGTTACCCTTCAGAAAAGCTTTATTAGGAGGGAGTACGAGTCTCACAACCACAGACAGCTGGGATAGGACTGAGAGTCAAAAGAGCTTTAGGAGAGATGGGGCTTTGAACCACAGGCAGCACGAGGAGGGAGAGAGTTCAATACCCGGACTATGGGGCACTATAACATTGTGGGCATAGACTGCCATCAGGGGCACCAAACAGGGGCACCAAACCTAGAGGCCCCCAGTTCCCTTCAGATCCTGAGACCGAAGGGAGCTTCTTTGTCTTACAGGCCTTCAGGGGTGTGTGGGAAGTTCCAGATCACGTGATCTGCCGGACCTTGCCTGTATGCCAAGGGGAACCAAGGCAGAGGACCACAAATTTATCCTGAAATTGTCAGAGGGCCATAGAAAGGCTTCTCATTAACTCTCTCTCAGAGAGAGATGTAGGGTGAATGTCCTAATTCTGAGTGAGAGAAAGCAGGGCTAGAGGGTCTGTGGTGTGACAACCTCCAAGTTTCTCACATCCTTCACTTTCTTGGTTTACTCCCTTTTGGTGGCATGCTTTTCACAATATTTGTATTAGCTGCTTTTCTTATCACTGTGACCAAATACCCAAGAAGCTGCAACTTAAGGAAGTTTGTTTTGGCTGATGGTTGGGACTACCATTCATCATAGTGGGGAAGGCTTGATGTTGGAAGGCTACTTGCTGGGATATTGGCAGGTCAGGAAGGAGAGGAAGGGGCGCTGGTGCTCATCTTGTTTTCTCCAGGATTCCAGCTAATGTAATCATGCTCTTCACTGTCAGGGCAATCTCCTCATGTTTAATCTTCCCTGGAAATGCCCTCAGTCACACCCAGATGTAACAAGGTGGCTTCTTTTATTGTTTTTGTTTTATTATACACTCTAATTTATTTATACTGTCCTTGATAACTCTACCTCCCTTCCAACCCTCATTCCTTCCAATCCCCCAAACACTAGGTGGGAGAGAAAGAAGGTTTAAGGGGAAAGGGACAGAGTTCTCTGTGAGCTACTTCCTGCTGATTAGGGTTGTCGGTTCTTTGGGGGCAATACCAATCTCAGTAGTCACAATATCCAGAAGTCCAGCAAAGCAGCAAACCAGGAAATAGCAACAGGAAGAACCAGCAGCAGTTCGAGGGAGCAGCAACCTCTTTCTTCTTTGTAACTCCCTCTTCTCTTCTTAGCAGAACCTCTCTCTTTTTTCTTTTTAGTGCCCCCCTTTCTTCTTTGTAGCACTCCTCTTCTCAGGGCTCTGGCTTTTTTTCCCTCCTCTCTCAAGTCCTCAGAGTTAAACTTGCTCAGCAGGCTATGCCACGCCCCCGCTAGCTCATGAGGCAGTTAATAGTTTACACCTGTGATCTTAACCAAAGCAGCCTCACACCTGGGATTAAACAAAAACATTCTCATAACCATTTTTTAAAAATGAACAGAACTCTTACCACACACGACACAACAATAAGCGTCATTATAATTCTTGCTCATGTGACCATCTGTTAGAGCCCTTAATCCTGAAAGGGGATTTAGATAGGCATGTGTACAGGGCTAGAAATTGGAGGAACTGAGAGATTTCTGGAAAAAACAAGGTTCAAAAATTTGGCAGATAGCAGTAACAACAAAACACAGGTTATGTAAATAACAATAACTTCGGCCTGTGAAAGCATTCTTTAGCAAACAGAAACAGCATGATGTTGGTCCACTGCAACGCCCTTCAGGCAGTTTTAGACAAGTGTTAATTTTCCCCCATAAGAGTAGGGACTTCTAGCCAGCAGGCAGAATTCAGTCTACTTAAATAAAACTTCAATTTGTTTGTATATAACCTGTCACCAAGCTATCAAAACATGTTAAGTGCATATATAAAAGTTTGATGTATGTATGTATGTTTGTATGTATATATGATCTGACTGTACAATTTTCTTATCACCACCAGGACTAACTAGATACTGTATTCATATGCTGATTACTCTTTTTGTATACAAAGTGTGACCACAAACAGTGGAATTTTTGT
>CAJQZJ010000838.1:4344876-4388115 GCA_907164525.1 Lophiomys imhausi
AGAGAGAGAGAGAGAGAGAGAGAGAGAGAGAGAGAGAGAGAGAGAGAATAGGAAGGCGGGACTTCCTGGGAGGAAGAAAGGAACTCTGCAAAGAGACAGAGGAAGTTCTTTTTCACCAGGAGACATTGAAGCAGACAGATATGACTGGTCTTGGAAGGCACAGCAAGTCATGTGGTTGGTTGGAACTAGGTGGTTGGGTTAATTTAGGTGAGCTAGTCAAGAGATTGCCCAGCTAAGGTCTAAGCTTTGAAATGTTAAAAGGTCTTGGTGTATTTATATTATGGGCCTAAGGGCTGCTCCAGGTCTCAGGCCTCTTCATCTGGAGACCTAAGTCCGTAGGCCTCCCACCAAGCCTGTCAGGGCTTACACAACAACTATGCAGACCAGGCTGGCTTCAAACTCACAGAGATCCACCTGCCTCTGCCTCCTGAATTCTGGGATTAAAGGTGTGTGCCACTATGCCTGGTTAATCTTCACTTTGACTGGCCCACAAATGTGTTGGAGAAAACAGGAGACAGACAGGATTACAGAGCTGAGCAGGGGTGGAAGTCTAGCTAGCACAGTTCCTCCCTTAACTGAGCCTAAGGACCTCATAGTTTACTACCACATGGAAGTCCCCAAGTACCTCTGATCCACCAGACACAGGGGTGAGCCTGACCTTGCAACGATCAGTCCAGCAGGGAAAAAGAACTTTTCTGTAGCAAGTGCAGTTTTTCACAAACCCCTTCTAATGATAGACTCTAGAGTTAGGTGTACCCAAGGCATTTACAGAAGGGAGCTATCTGTGTATCACAGTTGCTGTCATAGGAAGTTCCAGAGGATCTAATGCCTTTATCTGGAAGGCAAAGTAGTATCTACCAACTACTGTTCCTTTTGTGCCAACTTTTGAGCATTTCACTTTCAGCTTCCTTCATACTCTGTTAGGATATGTCTGGAAGATAAGTAAAGCATGCTTCCTGATGTGTCTATGAGGATTTACTAAGTGGGAAAGACCTGACCTAAATGTAGGCACCACCGTCTAATAGGCTGGAAGCCATGCAGGGGGAAAAAAAAAGTAAGCTAACTATTGTGGGGACACCCACCCCTACTCCTGGGCTCCCTGCTGCCATGACGTGAGCAGCTGTCCCATGTACTTTCCTCCATGATGTTTGGAAAACTCTAAAACTGTGAGCAACATAAATTCTTCTCTCCTTAAATTGTTTCTTAAATTGTCACAGTTATGCCAGGCAACAGTGGTGCACAATTTTAATCCCAGCACTTGGGATGCAGGGACAGGTAGATCTCCATGAGTTCCAGGCCAGCCTGGTCTATAGAGCAGGTTCCAGGACAGCCAGGGCTGTGGTAGGAATCTAGCAGCATAGGGATTTTGGAAGCTTGGCATCTCAGGTAAAAGGTATGGGTGGATCCAGTTACATCTGGATGTGATTAACATTGAAGGGCATGCCTTGAAAGTCCGCCAAGAACAGATGATCATGGGACTGTGGACGCACTGTTGGAGGGGTGTGTCTTACAAAGCTCACCAGTATCCATGGCAACGAAATGCCGGAATTCACAGCTGAGATCATTATGACACATTACGACACAAGGGATTTAAACCGGAAGCCCATGAGCATCTTCCTCTACCAACACCTGTCGAAAGACCATGCTGTGCTGCTCATCACCATTTTGTGCCAACCTGCCGGGAAGAGCATCAGAATGGCCAAAACACCAGAGTGGAGTCCTTGGAATCCCAGAGCATTTGAACGGTGAGCCCAAGAAGCTTTTCATCTTGCAAACAATTGAGCCCTAGGACTGTAGAAGCAAATCTTGGCTGATTAAAAGGCTGCCCCAGATCGAAACTGGCCTTAAGATCTGACGAATAAGATTCACAGACTTTAAGATTGAGAGACTTGGTGGAAACCAGCCACCCATACAGATCCATGCCAAAAATTAACCTGAGAGAATTAATATTCTTTTAAGAAACTTAAGTTAGTGTTAAGTGTTTTTTAAAAAATAAATATTAGAATATTTTAGGCATTAAAACATTCTTAGTTAGATTATAGGCTTTAGAATTAGGGTTTGGGTTTTAGAATTTAGAAACTTTACAGGTAATTGTCAAGTATTAATAAATATATAAGTATAAATAAAATTTTACTGTTACACAGGGCTACACAGAGAAACCCTGATTTGAAAAAACAACAAAAGTAAATTGTCACAGCCATGAAAAGTCTAACGTGTGCATGATTTGGTGGTTTGAATGAGAATGTCCCCCATAGTTCTGATGTTTGAATACTTGGTCCCCTGTGGGTGGTGCTGTTTGGGGGGCTTAGGAGGTGTGGTCTTGTTGGAGGAAGCATTTCACTGGGGGGGACAGCTTTGAGAGTTTAAAGACTTCTGCCATTTTGAGTTTGTTCTCGCTGCTTTCTGCTTGCGCAGTTTAAGACGTGAACTCTTATCTTGCTATTCTAGCCATCAAGCCTGCTGTTCCCTTGCCATGACGGACTCATCCCTCTGGAACTACAAGCTGAAATGAACCTTCCTTGGTCACAGTGTTTATGATAGCAATAGAAAAATCACTAATACATATGAATAAGTAAAACGACAAGCCAATGTATGAACATAATACAAAATAATGCATATCAGTGAATAAAAATGTACAAAGTATTAAGATTCATCAACACTAAATAAATTTTATCTCAAAAAATTTTAAGATAGTATATTAGAGTTCTCCCAATAATTCATTAGTAGATTAAATAAGTAAATATGATCGCATCAATAAGTACGGAGGTTCTAGAACTTCACTCTCTCCACCTCAACCTACCAACCTCCATCTCCTCTTTGACCCAGACCCGTCCAAGAATCTTGGGCCTTGGTGTCTAGGGTTTGCTTCTCAGCCATCTTTTCCTCTGACTTCTAATTTCCCTGGATTATGATAAAGGCACATATATTTTCAATAAAAGCTTTCCTCTCAGGTATTTACTGAGTTTTCCTTTTTTTTTTCTCTTCATGAGAGGTACATGATGAATCTTGGTAAATGGACAAGGGAAGAAAATGGCTCTGTGCTTCAAGTACAAAGTTATAAAATAGCAACTCCTTCATCAGCACCTTCCCCCAGTGACCTGGGGGAAGCTCTGGGCATGTAGATAGGATTACAGATGCATTTCCAAGAGACAGTCTTAAATCCATTCTAAGGTGAACTCAGACTTTATTTCCAGGAATAGTCCAAATCAAACCCTCCACAATCTTCCTTTTTTCCTGGTTCACCTTCTCTGCTAGATACAGTCATATATCATTTCATGACAAGGAGAAATTCTGAGACATGCATTATTCGACCATTTTGCCATTGTGTGAACATCACACAATGGGTATATTACACAAACATAATTTGTATAATCTCTGGCCCACCTAGCTATAATTTTATGAGGGATTACTGTTGTTTACATGGTTGGGTGACCAAAATGTAATCCCACTATCAGTGTGTTTTTCGGGGATGTGGCTGGTTCCCTTTGGCCAAAACCTTGAGAACAGCTGTGATGTTTGTCACTTTGGGGGAAGGCTTCATGAACTAGTGACTGTAGATAAAGCTTGAGTGTAGATGGTGTGTGTTGACACAAGCCTGGGGCTCGGCTTATCTTGTGCACACTCTATTTGCCTTCTCGGAGTCTGGGCCTGGATAGAACTTCAGCCACGTGGCCCCATGGAATGTTGGAATGAGGACAATGGCAGAGTTTGAATGTGGAAGGCAGGTGCAGAGACATATTGACCTGGGTCCTTGTTTTCAGAATTGATAGATTAAAATGCAGTGTGTGTGTGTGTGTGTGTGTGTGTGTGTGTGTGTGAGATGTCCTTGCAGACTCAGGCTTTTGACCCAGAAGTAAACTAGGCCTGACATGCTGATGGCAGGTCAGTGTTCCAGTGAGGACAGCAGAGCAGGGCTGGACTGTGGAGCCCTGGCTGTAGCTGCCCTTCATCTTCTCTTCTGGGACGTCCTTGGAGCCCTCCTTAGTAGTGGACACAGTAGAGATGGACACTTCCACTGATCCTTATCTCCCGCAGCTGCTCCAGGGTTTTTTGGTCCAGGCTGGTGGCTCCCAGCCCCTGCCCATTGAGGGCCAGCTTCAGCCCTCCCTCTTGGCACATAAGCAATACCTGGGTAAGAATAGCTTGGTTGGGTAGTGGGCTTCAGAGACCCTTCCTGGTGTGCTACCATGGGCTCCTCCTCCACAGAGACACAATGACTGGAAACAGACAGGCCCAGGCGTTAAAGCGCACCATTTGCAATGTTGCTTTCCACTGGGAAATGTTCTCAACCCTGGCTATACACTGGAGTCACAAAGAGAACTTGAGATTGGTCTCATGTCGCTTGGGGTGGCCTCAGATTTCCTGTGTAGCTGAGGCTGGCCTTGAACTCCTAATCCTTTTACTTCTACTTTCCAAAGGCTGGGATTATAGGTATGCACTATCACACCTGGCCCTTAGAAGCTTAGGATAGCTTTCAAAGACAAGCTGATGCTTGGCCCCACCTACATTCATTATGCTGGATATTCTCTCTGCAGGATTGGCTCTGGCTTCCTAGCCCCATACTGGATTGCTCACCTATCCCAGGATCCAGTACCTAGTCTCTCAGATCACTTTGGAAATGGGCACAAGGAGAGATGAGACAACTTGGCTCAGACCTACCTCAAAGAATCGCTGGGGATAAAAGAGGAAGGGGGCTGAGATCAGCTTCTTTCGTCCCCAGGAGGAGACCCAGGCTAGTGTTCTGTCTGTGAAAGAAGCCCTGAGTGTCACAGGAACATGGGTGGCCCCATCTCTCAGGCTCAAGGTGAAACTAAAGGAAGCAGGCAGAGAAGTGGGTCAGCTTCTGTCACCTTCAAGCCATTGGATCTCTAAAGGGAAAGGTAGAGGCAGGCGAGCCACTGGAAGGCTGGATAGCTTCCAAGAGTTAAGTTTCTATGACAGGCTCAGGGCAGGAAGGACACCTGGACATATAACAGCACAGAGGCACAGACAGCACATGAGTGTCATACCCGGATCCCTGACTGGAAGACTACAGGGGTAGAGTAAATGGGGATAGTTGTGACTACAGCAGTGGTTAATGCTGTGATGTGTCAGGTTGTGGCTTTTGCAAAGAGCTAGTGGTAAGGGCCAGGCTGCAGGGGCTTAGCTCTGTAGCTTTCTAGTCCTGCGGCCTTGGAAAACTCACTGAATCTGTGTGTTTCTTCAACTATAGATTAGGGAGGACGAGTGCTGTTCTCATCTTGCGGGGCTGTTAGAATGAAATGAAAGAACACATAAAGTGCTCGTGTAGAGCACTGAGTGAGTATGGAAGTTATATTCATTACTCAGACAGAATCACTACATAACACAGCTTCTACGTCTTTTAATTATGTGTATGTGTGAGAATGTGGGTGTGAGTGTGTGCATAAGTGTGTGTAGAGTGGTGAGTGTATGTGTGTGTGTGTCCATGTGTGCATGCATGTGTATGAGTGTGTATATATGCACCAGGGACTAGAGGAGGGTATCAGGAGTCCTCTATTTCTTTCTGCTATTACTTTGAAACATGTTTCCTCCCTGAGCTTGCAGCTGGAACTTCTCAGTGAGGTTAGAGGCCAGCAAGCCCAGTTCCTCCTGTTTCTGTCTCTAGGGGTGCTGGGGATTAAGAGTGTAGGTGAACACCTCGCTTGTTACATGGGTGGTGAGATCTGAAGTCCATCCTTCATGTTTGTATTAGGAGTGCTTTTAAATGCTGAGACTTCTCCAGCTCCAGAGTTTTCATGGGCATTTAGAGAGAATCTCTTATCAAGTCTAGGACTGTGTTGGATGGTGTCAGGGTGGCATTAGGGAACACTGGAGCCTCTAGGCTAACCTAGATTTAAGCAACAGGTCTTGGTTTCAGCACCCACTGGAGGAGAAGCCAGGAAGCATCTCCTTTCTAACTGGCTCCTGATTCTGGCTTCCAAGCACTACCGAGCACTTTCTTTTCAGAGCAGCTTGGCTGCTTACTAAACCTAGCATCCCCTCTTTGGGTCTCAGCTGCAAGACTTTTTTTCTGGGACTCAGGATGTGAAGCTAGTTCACCCAGCAGGGAAGGAACATGCACAACTGGGACTGGCTGCTGTTCCCTATATGAAATGCCTATTCATAAGCCCTGCAACCTGGGCTAACTTACTTCTCTTTGCTCTGCTGCCATAAGGGGCTAAATGGTTGTGCTGGCAACTTATAATAGGCCCCCTCCCCAACTCTCTCTGTGTTTTTAAATTAAATACTTACTCTTTTGGTTCTTTCAAGACCAGTCCTCGAACTACAATGACTTGCCCAGGCCAGAGACCCCGAGGGAGAGTGTGTGAGCAGGGCACCTCCTGACAAAAATGGGAGAGGACTGAGATGGTGGACCATAGGGGTGCCAGGGTCCCTCACCAGCAGGCTATCCTCATGGACCCAAGGACACGAGGGTAGATGAGTTTCTTTGTAGGCCTGCAGCCTGGAGACACAGCCCTACCCATGCATTAAGCACCTGCTGTAGGCCTGCTGAGAGCTTCTTCAGGCCCCTCCAGGCTGTGCTCAGTGCCATGTGCCTTCTTTCACAAATGTGCTCTGAACTGTATGTAGCAGGCATAGAGAGGTTTGTCATTTTGCCACCTCTGAGCAACTGCAGGTCTGGGCTGGATGGTCGACCTACCTTGGTCCTTGGTACTGGGCCAGTCATGGGGAGGTATTAAATGCTCATTTGCAGAGCAAGTGAAGAGGGTAAGATGAAACTGGAGTTCAGCCTAGAGCTGCTTTGCCCTTCCACTGCTGAAGTTTTCCACAAAGGAAGGGAGGGAAACCTTCAAGTTGAGGGTGGTGAGATGGAGCTACACCTCCAGGAGAGACCTGGAGTGAGGGGTCACTTACCAGCCTGGGGCTATACAGCAGGAAGGGCTGAAGGAGAGAAAGAGGCAGGGGGAGGCTGTTGGCATTTGCTTGGGCAAAGGGGAAGTCTTCCTACTTTGCCCACATCTGGGGGACACAGGGAGTTTGCACCTTTCCTAGCAGCAGGTGAGTGATTGGGCTCCCAGTAGGAGATCCTTTGAGAGATTCCCCCCACCCTCATCTCTGAGTAATGGGGAGGAGCTGGAAGGACAGTGGAGTTGTCAACCCACACCTCCAGCAAAGTCATGGGTCTCTCATTTTTGTCTTTTGTTCTGTGTCATCAACCACAGCCATCTTGCAGGGTCGTGCTGTGGACCCAAAACTCAGCAGAAATTATCTCCTGATGAGAATGATGGCCTCTTCCAGGTAGTCAGTTACCTCTCCTCATATTCCCAAATCTGCCTTAGGGAAGGAGGGGAGAAGCAAATCTAGGCTCTCCAGAGGCTTGAGGGAAGCAGGCATATTCCTGGAAATTGTGACAGTTAGGGAGGGGGGCAGCTGGGGCTTGTGCAACCATATGCAGGGAGGAGAGAGGGCCAGCTGGCTTCTAAATGTGGTTGTTTAGCCTTGCCCCCAAGAGAGTCAATATCTGGGCTGGGGAGCCATCAAGCCTAATGACTGAGTTTCATCCCTGGACCCACATAGTGGAAGGACACACCTTCTGCAAATTGTCCTCTGACCTCCACAAAAGCATGTTTTCCCCATCATGCACACATGGACATACCATACAATCACACACACAAAATAAACTAATAAATGTAATGAAAAACAAAAAAAAGAAACTCACATATCCAACTGGATACTCTCTGCGACCCTCCACAAATGGCTGTTAAAAAAAAAAAAAGGAGTTAGAGAGATGTCTCAGTGGTTAAGAACACTGGTTGCTCTTCCAGAGGACCCAGGTTTGGTTCCTAGAACCCACATTGTGATTCACAACCATCCATAACTCCAGTTTCAGTGAATCAATCGGATGCCTTCTTCTGACCTCCATGGGCACCAGACTTATACACGGTGTACATACATACATACTGGCAAAACACTCATACAAATAACATAAAAATAAAAAGAAAAAAGAAAGAAAAGTCTTTGGGACTACTGTAAGCCCCTGACTGCTTCCCATATAACCTTTTAAAGCTGGTGTGTTGAAAACTTATCTCTGGCCCCACCTCAGATTTGTTCAGTCAACCCAGGGCTGTGTTATTTTGCAGTACTGGGGATTGGACCTAGGGTCTACCACTGAGCCACATATTTACCTGTATTTTGAATAAGTTAATCAGGTAGATATGATCCGTCTATCAAACTGCAGCTTGCATGGGCCCTGTCGTGCCAATGCCAAAGCCTTTGCCCCTCAGCTCCACCACCAGGAAAGATTCTGGTCCATGGCTCCCAGGCTTCCTTACTGTAATCACTTCTCTTCTTCCTTACCCCACTCATTTCTGAAACCTTTTTGCACTTTCTCTCTCTTGATTATCCCGGGCATATAAGACTTTCCTCTGTCTCTTAATCTGGGGTGAATGAGCAAGCCCCAGACCTGTCCAAATCAGGGGAAGTCAGAGCCCACCACTGACCCAACCTTGGCTCCAAGAGAACTCACATTGATGTTTAGGAATCCAACAGCCTTTACCAAGATGTCACCGAATATGCCAAGGGTGTCTACACGTGACAGTGGGAGCCGGTAGCTGTAGCAAAGAAAATGCTGTCCATTTACACTCACCTGGAGAAGCAAACAGAGCCCAGCTGAAGAACAGTCCACTGTTCACTGTGTGTATAATCCACCCCAGGTACCAGCAAGCATCCCCACCCCAGAATTTTATTTACTGTTTTTCCCCCCAAACTCTGCAAGGCAAGTGCATTGTACAGATGAAACTCATGTAACCTGCCCAATGC
Organism: Lophiomys imhausi; assembly: GCA_907164525.1. NCBI lineage: Eukaryota > Metazoa > Chordata > Mammalia > Rodentia > Muridae > Lophiomys > Lophiomys imhausi. Next base: position 4,353,658 of record CAJQZJ010000838.1, read on the forward strand.
GTGGAGCTGGTAAGTGGCGGAGCTGATCCTGGGACCAGAGCACTGTCCATGCCCCCTTTCCTATGACAAAGCTCTTTCCTTCTTAGTCAGTCCAAGTGAATGACATTGTCATTGCCACCGCCGCTGACATCGCTACAACTACCAGCTCCGTCACCACCATCATCACTGCTGTCATCTTTCCCTTCCTCCGTCTGTAGCAAGGAAACCAAGGCTCAGGAAGTTGGGATAATTTTTGTCCATCAGGGCTTGCCTTCCACCAGCTGCCTTGTCCTGTGGAGCCGTCTGAAGGTCTCATTATCTTTCAGTTAGGATCACATTGGAGGTCAAAGCCTGGGCATTAAGTTCTCTCTCCCAGTCTCCTGCTGCCTTGGCTGTAAGGGGATTATGACAGACCTTGTGGGGAGGATTTAATGGGGACATCACATAAAGGGTTTAACGCAGTGCCTGCCACTAAACAGGGGCCTTCTTGCTCTAACCATGCACTGGACCCCTCTCCTCAGTAATTGGAGGGACTTTAGCATTTTCTTGTTGCTCTGAGGGTCCAGAGCAGCCTGAGCCCCCTCCTCACAGTGCCATGGAAAATTGGACAAGGACTAGCGTGGGGGTGCCAGTTCTAGACTGCTTGATGCCTACGCTCTCAGCTCACCTTCACCTCTTCATTCTCAAAGAGAAAGAGGATGAGGAAGTTAGCCCCTCTCTGCAGAGTGACACCTGGCCACCGGACCTCTCTTTGCCAGAGTCCACCTTGGAGAGTGTTACAGATGACATGAGGCTTGACCGTGTAGAAGCGAGGGTTGAAGTGGAAGGCAACATCTGGCCAAGGATGCAGGGAGCACCCACACTGGAAGTCCACTTGAAACCTGGTGAGGGTGTTGTGAGGCTTTTGAGTGTCCACAAAGACCCTAACGGCAGAAGGGAACACCAGACTGGTGTCCCTAAATTTGGGCTCTACCAAGTCCCAGGCAGCCCCCCTTACCTTTGAGCACGTAGAGGGACCACACCCTGCAGCATGACCATCTTGCCTGCATAGAGGCCACCAAAAATTGTTGTGACATAGGGAACCACCTGAACAAGGAAGAGAAACCAGGTATGCCAATTAGAGGTGGGACCAGGACTCCCATGTGCAGGGGTGGGTGCGGGTGGAGAGGAAAGACCAGAAAAACAGCTTCCCCACTGTGAAGTTAATCTTGACTGTAAGCTTGATGAAATTTACAAATACCATGGAAACACATTTTTGGGAACATCTGTGAAGGATTTTCTAGATAAGGTGGGCAGGCAGAGCCTTTTCATAGGCTGCATCCCAGGCTGAATAAAAAGGTAAAATGCAAGCATTCATAGTATCATGTTGCATTGTCTCTGTCCCTCAGACTGTCTGTCCATGTCCCCATCCATGTTGTCCCCCCAACCCCCTGCCAAAGAGACAGGGTTTCTCTGTGTAGCCTTGGCTGTCCTGGAACTCAGTCTGTAGACCAGGCTGGCCTTGAATTCAGAGATCTACCTACCTCTGTCTGCCTCTTGTGTGCTGGGATTAAAAGTGTGTGCCACCACCTCTAGCAGGACTTTGATTCTCGACTTTGATTCTTCCCTGCTATGGTGGGCATATTTCCTATGGCTGTGAGCCAAAATAAAAGTTCACTGCCTTAAGTTGATTTTGCTAAGTATTTTATTTTTCACAGTAATAATAAAAAGTAACTAATACACAATTAAGAGAAAATGTCCTTGTAGGGAAGGACCAGTTTTCTCTCCAATATTCCTGGATTAATTACTTTTCTCACTGCTGTTACAAGATACCTGACAAAAACAATTGAAGAAAGGAAGGCTCATTTTGGCTCACAGTTCTAGGGTACACAGCCCATCATACAGGAGCTTGAAGCAGCTGCTCACATCCACAGTCAGGAAGCAGGCTGCAGTGAAAGCTGGTGCTTAGCCTGAGGCATGCTTTTTTATTCAGACCAGGATTCAGCTTATGGAATGGTGCCATCCCACACTTAGGGTGACTGTCATTACCTTGATTAATGGAATCTACATAATACCTCACCCACTTGCCCAGAGATTTGTTTCTACAACAATTTATATCCCATCAAGTTGTCACTCCAATGTACCATCACAGCTCTCCTTTCTTGAGCAGACATGTCAACCCTACATTGTTCAGGGAATCCTTTTTTTTTTTGGTTTTTCGAGACAGGGTTTCTCAGTGTATCCTTGACTGTCCTGGACTCACTTTGTAGCCCAGGCTGGCCTTGAATTCACAGAAATCCGCCTGCCTCTGCCTCCCAAATGCTGAGATTAAAGGCATGAGCCACCACACCCAGCAATTACAGACAGCTGTGAACTGCCATGTAGGTGCTGGGATTTGAACCCAGGTCCTTTGGAAGAGCAGTCAGTGCTCTTAACCGCTGAGCCATCTCTCCAGCCCCTGCCCAGGGAATCCTAATCCAGCTCCACTGCCCTGTCAGAGGTCCAACCAGCTGAGGCACACAGGCTGCTGTGTCCCCTCTGACACTTGTCACCCACTGGATGCCACCTGGGAAGGAAGCTTCAGAAGACTGGTTAATGTCCAGAGTTTAGGAGCTGAGGGGAGAAAAGAATGGAGAAGTTGGGAGCAAGTTGATCCTGATGAGGACTTCTTTGGGAGATACCCAAGTGACCAGCCACCCTGTGGTGCTCATCTTTCCTCATATAGAGGTTGCCTGGCCTTCCTAAAGTATACACACTTTTCAACTCTACTTTTGCTGGGTCTGTTCCTTTCCACCCTTTCCTATTCCTCCATCCTGATGCCTTGCTTTCCCTCTCCTGAGTTTTCGGAGAACTTCGCTCTCAATGCTAGCTAGCTTGCTTGGCTTCTAGCATAGAGGAGCTGGCAAGCTCTTTTCCCATTAAGATCACAGTCCCTTATAACTGGAGCCTCTTCGTCTTCCTGTTCAACAGCCTCAGCACCACCCGAGCGCAGTGGGAACTCTGTAGAAGGTATGCCAATGCGCGAGCAGGTGAACCTAGCGGACTGGGAAGGAAGCTTCAGAAGACTGGTTAATGTCCAGACAGGGCCAGCCTTCACATGTTGCTTGTCAACTCCAAGCAGCAACCAGAGAGCCAAGACCACCCCAAGGAACCCTCCAAGGTGGTGGGTCTTAGCTTGTGGAGCAAGAGGCTGTGGGAACCTAGGAGGTTTCATGTGCTTCAGCCCATTATTCAGGCACCTAGGGAGGTGCCAGAGGCCAGGATCTCCATATGGCACAGCTCCCGAAGCTTTGCAGGGCTCAGCAGCCCACAGGCTTCCAGTTCCCAGGCTCTTGGCAGAATGTGTTAATTAAGTGAGCTGATGGAGGCCTCTTGGGAGGAGAGGACTAAGCAGGGGAAAGTAATAATTAGTGCTCATTAGTGGTGATGCCTGCTGGGAGTTTGGCCTTCTGTAGAGCATTTGCTGGGCTTCAGAAAGTCTCCTGGGCATTGAAGAGGAGGAGGCAGAGAGGAATCCCCACTATCCTGACTGGGAGAGTTCCCAGGATCTTCCCTCCGGCTTGGAGAAGGGGTTGCCCTTAGTCCTTAGGGTCCCTCTCAGCAATTTCACCTCCATTCTTCAAGCCACCCACCCAGGAAGAGGCAAAATGAAAAGCCAAGAATCCTGGGAGCCCAGCCACTTACATGCAAGTTGGAATTTAGCTGATTAATCGTTTTGTTAAGCTTACTCACAGGGTGGAAGACTGGCGGCTGCAGGATGAAGCGGTCAGGAATGGGGTCCAGGTGTTCATCAGTTGACATGGGGGCGGCCCGGGCAACATCAACTTAGTTGGATCCTGATTCCCACAGCACGGTTCCCCACTGAATTGATTCACCTTTCCCAGCCAGGGTTTTCAGCCTCTCCAACAGCTGTGCAAGCTGTTAGTCTCACCTGCTCCCTATGGAGTCCAGTGTTTCTTGGAGCAGGCCTGGGAAGGGTAGTGGCCCACCTCTAGGACCCACGTCATGCCCCGCTCTGACCTCAGCCCTAGTGCACAGTAGCAGTTTTGCTGGACTGGGCCTGCTAGCAGAAACTTCCTGTGTCCAGGGGCGGGTTGCTGGCACTCACTCACGGACCTGCTAACTAGCCTGTGTCTGGAGTGCTTGGCTATTTCAAAGGGAAGCCTGGGGCTAGCTCATTTCAAAGAGGGCTTTTGTTTCCTGGGGCTCACCTGGGCATGGGGGGGGTGGTCAGGGTCGGAGGAAGGAATGGTGATGGTACACGTGTGCAGGTTCCTTGAGAGGCTCCGCCCCCAGCTTCCTGGCACCTCCTGCCTTCATTCCCTTGTCTCCTCCAACTCCTTTTTTTTTTCAAGTTATACAGTCCCTTGAGAACATTTCACCATTAGCTGCAAATGCCAGGGACCAGCTGGGGCCACAAGAGAGTGGAGTGAGTAAAGGGGAGGGAGAAGAGGCTCCCTTGGGCTCAGATAAAGCAGCCTGGGCTAGTAGGAACATAGTCTCTGCTCACATATGCTATGCCCTTCCACAAGTCATTTCTTCTTTATGAGCCTCCCTTTGTTCACTTGTGTGTCAAGAGGGTGACCATGGCAGGGCCTGTGTTTGAACCTGGGCCCAAATAGTTGTGTTTTTGGAGAGCCTCCAGGCCTGTTTCAGATTCCAGTAAAGCTTCTCCTTTAACACTAGAATAACTTCTCAACTTTAGCCTGAGTTGGGAGGTTCTCTGATTTAACCAAGGGGTTAGACTTGGCAGCAGGGTATTCCTGGCAGGACTAGGAATGCAGAATGTCAAGTGCACAGGGTGTTGGAGTAAACTGGGGCAGAAGAGAGCAAGTGAGGAGCTGGGCTGATTGACCTGATCTCCCCACTTAAAAGCTTGTCAGAAAGGTGAATTGTGGGGCCTCTACTCTGAGCCTGCTGAAGAGGGCTTTTTTGGGGGAGTGAACTCCAGGAATTGCCCCTGCAGGCAATTCTGCTGCGCATAAATGTTTGAGAAACCCTAAGTTGAGTCATAATTGAAAGCACGGTGGGTGCTGAGCCAAGGAGTTTGTTCAGCTGCTGCTAGGTAGGTGGGGCAGGGGAGCCAACTTGGCCTTTGTGTGGGAAACCCAATCCCAGGTGTGTTCAGAAGAAACTGCAAGTGGAGAGACCAGTTGAGCCAGGATACAGTGCCCTGCACTGTATTCACATCTGGCTCTGCAAGGTCAGTGGTGGCCTTCCCCCACCCCACACTCAGTCCTGCTTGGAAATGAGGGAGGATGCATTCATTTACTAGGGTTGCCACAACAAAATATAACAGGCTGGGGTTGGGGTGCAAACAACAAGAGAGCTATTTTGTCTCTCCTGGAGGCTGGAAGTTGAAGATCGAGGAGTTGGCAGGTTTGGTTTCTCCTGGAGCCTCTGTTCTGGGTTGACAGATGCCTCTTCTTGTCCTCATACAGTTTGTTGTCTCTGCAGCTGGGTTCTAATCTCTCTTTCATGTGAGAATAGATGTAACCATACTGGACTAGGGTTCACCTATGAGACCTCATTTTCATCTTAATCATTTCTGTAAAGGCTGTGTCTATAAGCACAGTCACATTTTTGAGATTCCAGGGGCCAGGATTCAGCATACAGATTTTAGAGGGTCACAACTGGACCTGAAATAGGAGCAGTGGTCAGTGTTCTCCTCCTCAAATTCCAAGGCCCAGTGGTGAGGGGTGTGGCCAATGAGGGCCTTCCAATGAAGGGCAGTGAAGGAAGAAGGGTAGCATAATGTCTTTCTCTAGGTCACCTAGGTTTTGAACATCTGGGAGGGACTTGGGTGAGCTCAAAACACCCCAAGAATCCATTCTCCAGAACAAGAAAGGTGTCCTTCTTTACCTGGTTGGGGGGGCAGTTCACAATGCCCAGGAACTGGATGGGATAATTAGAGGGTGTGAACATCAGTACAAATGGATAGAACTTGACAGCTGCACCATCACCATTAAGCCTAACTGAAATTAGGTTTGTGTATGTGGGAACTGGGTGGTCCAGTTTCATTTTTCTCAGTGTGAATTATCATTTCTCTTATAATCATATATGGACATTCTTTTTCCAGTGATGAACAAGGACATCCATGTCTTGTGTTGGGTTTTCATGAATGAACAGGAGTATTAGCAAGTACATTCCACCCCACTCTTCTTGTGGTATTCATTATTTATTATTTTTACTTATGTGTAGTGTATGCTGTTTGAGTGCAGATACCCACAAAGGCCAGAGGAGGTCATCAGATTCCCTGGAGCTGGTGTATGAGCGGTTGTGAGTTACCCAGTGTGGATGCTGGGAATTAGATCTGGGTCTCCTCTAAGAGCAGGATGTACTCTTAATAGCTGAGGCATCTCTCCAGCCCCTTAGTAAAAGACCTTAATAAAATATTTTATAATCTTTTAACTGGAAAAATTAACTGTGAAAATATTAGCCAACCATGAAAACATACACCAATAAGACCTCTAACATATTGCTGGTGGAAATGAAATTGATATTGTCAGTTAGAAAAAGGTCCTAGGTTTTTACAATAAAGCTGAGCATTTATATGGACACCCTGAGTATCAAGTCACATGGGCTCTCTTGAATGAACATACTGAGACACAATTCGGGTTCCTTCTCCATTGCTTCAATGGAGGGGGGAAAAGCAATCAATCAAACCTATCCACCCAGTAGCTTTATCACTGGAATGATAAATCATGGCACGAGTACACAATTTACAATCACTACAGTAATATGAGTGTGTGTATGGGTCTCCGTGATCACCACAGCCAGCAAAGTAATGATCCTTGGGATGCAAGCAGACAGTTCGGCACAACACGACTAAGTAGCCAGTGTTGGTTCAAACTTTATGAGCCTGACTCTGAGTAGTTTATTTTTAGACATATTTAAGCACAGCACAATTTGGCAAAAACGTTCCTGGTGACAATTCAATCCTGTGTGCACAATAAAACAATAAAACACCCAGTAAGCTAGATAAAGATTGGGCGTGACTGCATTGAAACTCTTTGTAAAGTACATGTGACACCTGGATGAGTTCTACAGCTTAATTGAGAAAAACAAACTCATGAGAAGGAACTGGGGGGCAGGTGGAGATATGGTGTGGCCTCAGCCATGCAGATAGTATAAAAGTCACCAGGCTATTAACCAAGGTGGATAACGGGTTATAAATCCCTTCCTTTGAAGGAACAACCCTTGGTGTTTAACATTAAAAGTTCCCTAGTACTTATCTGTGAGCACAAGGAACCTCTTGCCTCCTACATACAAGCATGTCATAGAAACAACCCTGAAAAAAGATTGTTGCCAAAGAGAACACATAGCATGATAGTAGCATTTGTCTCAGTGCATTTGCTAAGTGTATCAGTTGCCCTTTGTTGCTGTGGTAAAAACTGATACCATGGCAACTCATAGAAGGAGGGTTTTTTTTGGGCTTAGGTTCTAGAGGGATGTTGAGAAAACATAGCAGCAAGGAGCAGGCATGGGGGCAGGAGCAGGAGGCTGAGAGTTCACACCTCAGCTGTGAGCACAAAGCAGAGAGTAGACTGGAAGTGGCACAAGGCTTTTTTGAAGGTGTGGCCTATTACCTTCAGCAAGGCCACACCTCCTAAACCTCCCTATATGAGTCAGGGTTCTCTAAAGGAACAGAAGTGATAGAATAAATGAATATATGCCTTGGATAGTCCAACAGCTAGCTGTCTCATGATGGAAAGGCCAAGAATCCAGTAGTCAGTCCTCCAGACTAGATATCGCTGGAGAAGTCCTGACTTGCTGCTGGAGTCTCGAAGGAGTCCTAGAGAGCTGCTGGTCTTTAGTCTATGTTGGAATCCTGAAGAATCGGGTTCTAATATTATGGAAGGAATGCCTCAGCAGCAGGATGGATGAACTTGCCAATGAGAATGAGGGCAAGTAGGCAAAAAGCAGAAACTTCCTTCTTCTATGTTTTTTTTCTTCTTTTTTTTTTTTTTGTGTGTGAGCTTCTACCCGAAGGCCTGTCCCACAACAAACAAACAAAACCCTCACAGGTGAGCCCAGCTGCTTGGGTTTCAGCTGATTACAGATGTAGTCACATTGACAACCAAAATTAGCCATCACACTCCCCAAGCCAGCACCATGAACTAGGGAGTAAGTGTTCTAACATCTGACTCTTTGGGGGCATTCATTCAAGCCATTACAGCATGCTATAACAAAGACCCTTGTAGATGACAGAGATGTCTCAAAGTTCTCCAGGCAGGGATGTTCAGGGCCTGTATCAGCAGATTCAGTGTCTGGTGAGACCTGTTTTCAGGGTCATAGATTGCAATACCTAGATTTCCTATGTGGTAGAGGGGGTTCCTAGCTCTCTAGGGACCTCCTTTATAAAGACAGGTCCCATTCATGAGGAGTTTGCCCTCAGGGTCTAAGTTCTTTCCAAAGTTTTTCACCTAGTCTATCTACTCAGGGGTTGAAATTTCAGCATATGAATTTTGAAAGGACACAGATATCCAGGCCAGACATCATTTTAAAAATTAAGCTTCACACATGAAAACAAAACAAGGCACTAGATATGCAAAAGAGGGATTAGGAAAAAAATTAGTTTAAAGGTAAGAGGAAATCAATGGATAAAGAAAACGTTTTTTTCAGCCACAAAGAATGACTTTTCATTGTTTTCAGGAAAATGGAAGGAACTGGGGACCTAGGTAAGCAAAATCAGACAGACTGAAAAACAAATTTCCCACATGTTCTCTTGTGTGTACTTTAGGATCAATGATAGGAAAGATACCAAAGTAAAAGAGGGGCTGAGAAGGATGTGGGAAGAAACTGAGGTGAGGTGATAGAGAGGGGAGGATAGCTGAGTAGTGAGTTTGACCAAAGCATATCAAACACATACATGAAAATATCATATGACTTGGTAGAGGCCAAGGCCTGGCAGGTAGTCAATGTGTATGTAGTCCTAGCTGAGGCTGAAAAAGAGGGCCCAGGAGTTCAAGGCCTGCTTGCTCAGCAGAGCAAGGTCTCATGGTAGAAAACTAACCAAAAATCAAAAAGCAAGGACACCTTAGACACAAAACTCAGGATGGAGGGGGATAGGAGGTATATAGAAGGGGATATAGGTAGAGCCTGTGTACGGGGTGTGTTATAGTTCTGAGGGTCCTCCTTTCTTATATATATAATATATATTACACTATATGTACATTTAGCTTTAATTAAAAAAGGATTTATTTGATGTGTGTATGTATTGTGCCGGCACATGTATCTGGGCACCATGTGCTTGCTTGGTGCTGGTGGAGGCCAGAAGAGGGCGTCAGCTTCTCTGGAACTGGAGTCATAGACCCTTGGGAGCCGCCTGATGAGTGCTGGGACCTGAACCCAGCTGCTCTGCAGGAGCACTAGGTTCTCTCAACCCTTGCCATCACCCCAACTCTCATATTTAGCTTTTGTGTCTCACTCTAATGCAGACTTTCCTGGATCTCACTGTCTAGCGAAACCCAGGCGTGCTTACCAAGCTTCATAATCCGGTGTTTATGAAAGCCGTCCGTGTGGCTGGTTTAGTAACTGTGAACTTCTCCAGGGGCCTCAGAGGCTGCCTCTGAGACTTTGGGACCACGTCTTTGCGTGACTCACGAATAATCTACCTTCTGCGTAGAGCACCCGCCTGCCTTTCCTCTGAGTTGCTGTGGCGCCTTCTTTCGCGCCAGTGTCCACGGATAAGCTTACTGCGCAGGTGCAGCGGTTCGCACCCGACCCGCATCCCCGCGCGTCCCCGTTCCGCTGTCCCGCCCTACGCGCTCTCGCTGCCGTTTGACACGCGCAGCGCCGCCTCACCTCGATCAGCCCCGGCTCTAGACCCGCCAGCCCCGGGCGCTCATGATCCTGGGGCTCCGCGAACCCCGGGCGGCGCCATCTCCGAGCTCTCCAGGCGCGTCGTCCCCGCTGGCCACAGCGCAATGAGCCTGAGCCCGGGGACCACCAGGGTGTGTGGGATCCGCCTCTTCAGGGTCCCACGGCTGCGCCCTAAGTCCACCTCGAGGACCACCAGTAACAGGCCAAGTAACACCGAACTTACAACTGAACTGTCAACGATGTCGCGCTCAGGTCTGCTCTAGTAGTGGGGTCTCTCCCTCGAAGCCTTCTAGGGTGGTGGTTCTTGTCCCCGCGAATCGCCCCCTGCCAGCCCCCCTCCAAATTTTATGGAGGGCAAAGCAGGAGCAGGCACAGTTCTAATTCTTATTTATTTTCTGTATATATATATTTGGAGACCGGGTCTTGCTATGTAACCCTGGCTGGCCTGGAACTCACAGAGATGCGCCTGCCTCTCTGCCTACAGAGTGCTGGGGTTAGAGGTGTTCGCCACCACAGCTGGCTTCAGACACCATTCTAAACCAGAACACGTAGCCCTCCTTTGGTTTGAGTTGATCTTTCATGGAGTGCATTTCTTGCCCCATAGAAGGCAGTTGTGTGTTAAATCACACCCATTCTCTCCTGAATTAGAGTCATCGAGGTCTCTAGCGCTGTTGGTCCAGCTCTTGCCTAAGCCATTCAAGCAAGGCCGCCAGTTTGAACAGACCCGAAGCTGGCTTAAGCGGAGGAGGTAAGATGCTTTGTATGAGCACCGGGGCTTTGGGCGCCAGAAGCCTTTTTGAAGATCTAACTTAGATGCTAGTTCTACAGAACAAACCCCCCCCCCCCCCCCGCGCCGCAGACCTGATGGCTGTTGGCGTGTTTTGTTGAAGTTTTCATCCACAAGGCCACTCTCCAGACTCGTGAAAGTTGCGAGGGTTTGTAGGAGCACAAACCAACGAAAAAATCAGGAGGCTTGTGCCTAGGCATTAGGTTGGAGTGAGAAGAGGCTTTTTGCATTTTATTATAATCTCTTATGTACTGTCCTCTCTCCCTTTAAAATTGGTGTGCAAGTATCACATTCAAATGATAGACGTTTGAAAAGAATAATGCACAAATTAAAAAAAAATAATGGGAAAGCTGGATCAGAGGAGGAGGAGAGAATGAATAATAGAGTTTAAGTGCATAGTGCAGTGCAAAGTGTACACACCTTATAGAAACCAACAGTGCATTACAAGAGCATGGGATACAGAGAAACACTTAGAGTTGAAATGTGGAGAATGGAAATTGCTGTGAATAGATTGTCTTTGGCCACAGGTTTAATAAATAACAGGAGTGTTTAGGGACCAGCAGGAAGGTGGGTGTACCAATTCAAGCTGAACTGTTGCTGGCCAGGTGTCCCTGAGACGTCTTTTTGGCACGTTACCATGTTCTTTGTGTAAAGTTATGGCTTTGTGGAATTTCTTGAGGTAGCTCTTGTTAGCAATGCATGGCAGCACTTCCTCTGGCTATATTTTATCTGAATTTGAGACCAGGGGCTCCATTTTGAATGTGACACCTTCCACCTACACACTCAGTTTTTAACAACTGGAGAAAACCAGGAAGCAGCAGTTGTACCGCATGAAAGTGAATGTCTTCATGGAATCGTTTGTGGTGTGTGAGGGATGTCTTTCAATAACAAAACTGAAAAATGTTTTAAAAGCACAGATGTGAAGTGAAAGGTCACACAGACTTTCTACCAGCTTCAGAATAATGTTTACAATGTGATTGCAAAATCATTTATAGAGAGAAGCCAGTAATTAATGTGGAGGTCACATCCAACAAGAAAACAGAGCTGATTTCAACACCTGATTTGGAGATCGAAGGCAAACTAAACAATCAAGCAGATGAGGTGCATATCTCGAGAATTGATAGAATAAGTATTTTAGTCTCTTGGTGACTGCCATATTGTCTTGTATTTCACTCTGCCTGTGTCTAGTAATATCTGCACTGACTTGAGATGGTTTGTTATATGTTTTTCAAGCAGCTTTCCTGAGGCATATTATCACATATTTAAACTCTAGGTGTTTAAAATATGCAGTTAGACATGTTTTGATATTGTTAGAGCTGAAAAGAAAAAAGAAAAAATGGCAGGTTCCTGGGAAGGCGCTGACATGGGATCACCACCCCTAACCCCAAGACCTATCTTAGGATCAAGAGCTTTGCAATATGGGGGAGGGGCAGCATCGGGCCTTGGAGGGGGAGAGCTTGAGCAGAGGCAGTGTTTTAACAGCAACATGGCAGGGCCTTGGAAAAGAGGGGTGGGGGTGGGGCAGACTGCTGACTGCTGACCCTTCACATCTTAAGAACAAAGAGGTTTCTGACTCTTATAGGTTTTGGAGATGTGTGTGTGGGGGGGGAGGCTGGGGGAGACAAGCTTCATATCACATGATCTATCTTGGCCACTTACCGAAGGGCATGGTGGCAGGCAACAGGTAGGAACATGAATTTACCTTGCAGCCCCAGGGGATGGGGTTGTTGGAGGGCTTCAAAGCCACAGAACAACATGGTTTCTTATCAACCCTCTGTCTCAGAAAGAGAGAGCTGAAGCAGGGCATGGTCTGATTTCAGAGAGAGAAAGAGAGAGAGAGAGAGAGAGAGAGAGGGAGGGAGGGAGGGAGGGGAGGAAAGGAACATGCATGAGCCAGCAACAGGGGTTGGTGTGGGTCTGTGCTCTCACAGATACATGTGTTTATTTGTGAAACTGTTGCCACAATTGAGACATGTCCATCAAGCCTGTTTTTTTTTTGTTGTTTTGTTTTGTTTTTTAAAATGCCTGTTTGCAATCCCTTCCCTGTTGCCATAGTGCCTCTATCTCCAGGTAGCAACCAGTCTGCTTCTGCTTTCTGGCAGCTTTAGATTAGTTTGCATTTTGTAGACTTTGCAAGTGAGGCATAGTGCATGTACTTTTTTTTTAACATTTATTTATTCAAGTTATATCTTGATCACAGCCCCCTCCTGTCACGTCCCCCTCGACCAGCAAGGATGATGCAACTCACAAAAGCTCTTCTCCAGCAGTTTATTCAGGTCCCTTGAAAACAGTCTTCCGAATGCCCGGGCAGACCCAACCCACAGGCTAAATACTATATGAACAGCCAATCAAGTAAAGCCACGTGGTGCTATCTTAGAGGCCCACGTATGCGGAAGCAAGCCAGATCAGCGGTCTTAGCCAAATATGGACTTGTTTACCACCGAGAGCGCTCACCGTCGGGCTGGTGGAAGGCGGAGACCAGCGCCATCTTTAGGGCGCGGCACGTCACAGCTCTCTACAGTTCCTCCTTTTTTATTTTTTCTAAAGTTGGTAGAAGTCCCTGGAAAGGCTACGTAATCCCCATATCTGGGGATCTCACGGTGGGCCTGAGCCTGTAGGAGGGCGGTGCTCAAACTCTTACCCATCTCTGGGTCAGCCTCCCCACTCGGGACTGCCCTGTCTTAGGTGGCCGAGACTTACCCTTCAACTCCGTCATTGACTTGCCAGACCCCAATATCCGTGGAACGAATACCTCAGTGGGCCGGGACTATGCTTAGTGAAGATTTACTTCACGGCAGCGAGCCATGCCTGAGGGGACTGGCCCGCCTCAATGGCGACAAGGGCTTGTATAATCATGGCTGCATTACGCTTTTGTGTGGCTCTCATTTTGTAGATGCACCATAGGCAAACCAGAGAGGCTAGTATCATCAGTATCGCCAAAGAGCCTATGCCCGCCCACTCCTTAAGATGATCCATAGCCGTCTGTATCCAGGAAGTCAAGCCAGTAGCCAGACTCAGATCCACCCGAGTGGAATTGATGTGGATGATTGTCGCTCTCAGCTCTCTCATCAGATTTTCAAATTCAGCCGACCAATCCTGTAAGAGGAACTTTGACAATTGTCTAGACAGATTAGCAGCCTTTGTAAAATTTTGATACTGCACAGAAGTAACACACAAACCTTGCAATTTCCACTCACACCCCAATTGTGCTAGTTGCCAAAGAGAATCAATCTGTTCTTGTATTAAATCTATGCATTGATTAACTATCATAAGGCCTCCTTTGAGATGAGAATTCATAGAGGTCTGGGTATCCAATGCCTGTGCTACAGTGGCTGAGATGTTATTCAGGGCATTGGCAGTCTGTATAGAACTAGACAAGGCAATAGCTGAGGCAGTAGCTCCCACAGCAGCAATAGTGATGGCAGTAACAATAGCTGCAGTGATGCCAAAATCTCTTTTAAACCTGAATAGCATCATGGTATTAGGGGCCTCTACAGGAACTGGTACATATCGAGGCATTCTAGTCACCACAGCCACAGGAAAGGCTGTGGCATTCCGGCATAGGGCATAAAAACATGTGCCCGGAGTGCATACTAACTTTTCTTCACCCAAGGATGCACTCCCATTACTTACAATCCACAGAAAAGGAGGCCAGAGACATACTGGCGAAGCTGAAAAGGTCTTATTGCGGTAAGAATGAAACAAAGATTTCCAAGTACCAGAGCCACTACCGCTAGAAAAATCCAATTTGGTAGCGGACCCTAGGGAAAAATTACCTCTTTGATAAATTCCTCCCCCAAGCATAATGACAGGTCCCAAGTCCATGCAACTTCCATTTACCCCACACAAAAGCCACAAATCAAAAGGATTGGTGGCAGTCTGCTGAGGATCCCTAGTAGATATATCAAGCATTCCTGTACAAGACTTATTCACTATACTACTAATCATGGGGCTAAAGGAAAAATAATCTTGTTGAACCCAAACTGCTCTGCGCTCCTGACATCCAGTCCAGGGAAAAGGTCCTTCCTCTCCTGTGGATCCTCTACAAAAAGGTGCCCAGCGTGGCTGTCTAGCCTCCAAGGCAGCAAAGGCTTGCACCAGCATGGCATTACTTTTCCTCTGTGAAATCCTCATCTTACAGATACACCATAGGGCAATGAAACTGACTAGGAAGAGCATGCCTCCTAGGGCACCCATTCCCACCCATTCCTTCAGATGATTCATGGCTCGGAGGATCCATGTTGACAGTCCTTCAGCAACAGAGACATCAACCCGGGTGGAATTCACATGCACGATGGCAGTTCTTAGATTCTGCATCAGCTTATCAAACTCGCCAGACCAATTTCCTGTAAGATACTGAGAGAGTTGCTTAGACAAATTTGCAGCTACAGTATAATTTTGATATGGCACAGAGGTCACACACAAACCAGTCATTTTTCACTCACAGCCAATCTGGGCCACCTGCCACAATACATCCAAGGCCGTGGCTACATTGGCTGACAAATTATTCAAGGTAGCGGCAGTCTGCACTGAGGCATCCAGGCTTCCAACCCCTTGTTCTTATAAGGGGTGATAGCTGCTTTACATTCCTTTGTACACTGCTCATACACAAGTTGTTTAATTAAGGGCATTGCCAAATCAGGGTCTCCAAATACCCTTCCAGCTGCTTCAACCATTATAGCCACGAAGTCTGAGAAAGGCTCCAGGGGATCCTGAATAACCTTGGTTAGATTGCCATTCACTTCGCCTTTGTTAGGCAATGTTTTCCAAGCTCTGGTTGCGATTAAATTGATTTGCCCAAACACCTGAGCTGGATACCCAGTTTGTTGTTGAGCAAATCGACCTTGCCCAAGAAGCATGACCACATCCCAGGCTGGGTTTCCTGCTGCACGATTAGCAGCAGCTTGTTTATTAGCAAACTCAATCAAGAAAGCCTTCCAATCTAAATACTGCCCAGAGGACAAGCAGGCACGTGCCAGGCTCCTCCAGTCACTAGGAGTCATGTAATAACGATGAAGAGCTTCCACCTGAGCTACAGTGCCTTTGCTAACATTTTCAGACTCTGAGCTATCTTCTTCCGAAGTATCTTTCCCAGATTTGACCGAGCGCTCCTCTTTTAACTGCTTTAATGCCTCTTGTCCCTTTTCCACAGCCTTGCAATATCTCTGATCTTCTAAACAACTATGAACAAGTCTCCAAATAGGCCGTGCTCCTCCCTGCAATGTACCTTGCTCCCAGGCAAAATCTAGATCTCTCCCAAGCTTATCCCAGCAACTGATAAAGGCCAGCAAGGCCAGCATTCGCTCCATTTCTGTGAGGCACTCTCTGCTTTCCTCACCTTGTTCTGCCAGTTGTGTCTTCTACTCGTCCGAATCATGGAACTTTATTGCTCCCTCCCGGAGACTTTATTGCCTCTTTACCGAGGTCCTTATTGCTCCCTCCGGAGACCTTATTGCCTCTTTACCGAGGTCCTTATTGCTCCCTCCGGAGACCTTATAGTTCGCAACTTCCCGCGAAACTTTACCTTTAGTTCGCAACTTCCCGCGAAACTTTACCTTTTGTTCACTATTTCCGCGAAACTTTACCTTTAGTTCGCAATTTCCGCAAAACTTTACCTTTTGTTCGCTATCTCCGCGAAACTTTACCTTTTGTTCACTATCTCCGCGAAACTTTACCTTTTGTTCGCTATCTCCGTGAAACTTTACCTTGTGTTCGCTATTTCCGCGAAACTTTATTGTCCTAATTTATCCCAGGAACTTACCAGCGCTGCCCCTGACTGCAGGAGTTCTGAGTCTTTTTTGGGTCCCCGTACGGGCCACCACTTGCCACGTCCCCCTCGACCAGCAAGGATGACGCAACTCACAAAAGCTCTTCTCCAGCAGTTTATTCAGGTCCCTTGAAAACAGTCTTCCGAATGCCCGGGCAGACCCAACCCACAGGCTAAATACTATATGAACAGCCAATCAAGTAAAGCCACGTGGTGCTATCTTAGAGGCCCACGTATGCGGAAGCAAGCCAGGTCAGTGGTCTTAGCCAAATATGGACTTGTTTACCACTGAGAGCGCTCACCGTCAGGCTGGCGGAAGGCGGAAACCGGCGCCATCTTTAGGGCGTGGCACGTCACAGCTCTCTACACCCTCCCTCCTCCCTTCCCAGTCCCACCCTTCCACCCTTTATTGTCTCTCGCATCTATCCTTTTCTTCCAGTGTGGGGGACCCCCACATATCAGAACCCCTCAATTCATCAGTCACATGAGGGCTTCCTCTTGCTCTGGAGCCTGGGGTCAAGATCAATACATGAAGATCAACAGAACCAACCAATCTAGGCCCCTAGAGGCTTACAGAGGCTAAAAGGCTAACCAAAAGAAGGAGAAGGAGTTACTTAGTGAGGTATTCAAGGTGAGCTGGAGACCTCAGCTGTAACAGTTACCTCAGGCTTTCACTCTGATCTTGTGATCCTGTTCATTTAAATGATGTCTTTAGCAGAAGAGAAGAGTAACCCTGACAGTCATGTTCTGTTATGGGACAGAAGACTGTCAGTTGAGTGTGCAGATCAGTTACTGAGGGCTCTAGAGATGCCATCCTAACATTTTCACAGGACCAACACATGCATCCCTAGTGCCACAAGCAAAGAGAATCCCAGGGTCTCCTTAAAGGCTCTTTCACAGGGCACTGCGAACATTTCTGTTAGTGCTGGAGATCTGTTCAGATGATACTTCCAAGGACTGATTAATATTAACAGAGAACAGAACCATGGCAATAGTTATGAATATTCATAATCCCTTCATATCGCACAATGCAGACAAGCTCAGTTGAGCACTTAAAAAGCCAGATTTGTTTTCCAGTAAGTTTTATGGGGGCAGAAAGCTATTGCTGCTTCTGTTTCCATAGAGTGGTTATTGCGTTTAACACTCGAAAAGTGAGCTCCAGGCTGGGCATGGTGGCGCGCCTTTAATCCCAGCACTCAGGAGGCAGAGGCAGGCAGATCTCTGTGAGTTCAAGGTCAGTTTGGTCTACAAAGTGAGTCCAGGACAGCTAGGGCTGTTACACAGGGAAACCCTGTCTCAATCCCCTATCCCCCAAAAAGAAAGGTGAGCTCCAGAATTTCATGTGGTGACATGAGCTAATGTGAGGACCTTGTAATTCCATATAACCAGCAAAACTGGGGCCAAAGTAGAGGAAGGCTGGGTGGCACTGAACATCGTGGCAAGGAGTTCACAGATTTGCATCTTTGCAATGCCTTGTCAAACAGAGTCTGTAAAGGTGGCCATGTTCTTGCCCTAGAGGTCCTTCCATGCCACTGAGCAGAACAGGAAGAAAACAGTCAGTGAGGGCAAGAGGAAGAGAGCACCATGTGGAGCTCTCTGGTTTATATATAGCATTGTCTAGTAATCCTTGGTGGTCTTGAGGGCCCACAAGATCTCTTGTAATATCCAGTGGTCCTGTGGCAACCAATGTCATCTGCGGCCTGTGCAGTTTCTTAGCCACGTCCTTTCTCACAGAGCTGTGGCCTCAACTGGGCTCAGCCCAACTCAGCTCCAAATTCAAGGGGCCAAGCTCCCCCTTTATGTGCTTCCAGATGCTAGGCTGAACTGCATACTAACTAACTTCTACCACACACCTGACTTGCTGACAGTCTGGAGTATGCTCAGGTTAACATGTGTGTTGTTTAAGGCATCCAGTCGGCGGAGTTCAGTCATGTCAGGTTGAGCAGACAAATGCAGACACACAGCTCTTCCCTTGAGAGGGGCCCTCCTTTATCTCTTGGTCTCAAATCTTACTCCTAGATGCAGTCTGGGCATTGGTCTTGCCTAGGGAGCTCCCCAGAGCCTCTCATGTTGTCTCCACACTTCCAGGCCTAGCTTGATTAGTGTACCTTGTACAGCAGCCCAAGCTGCCCCAGCCAAAAGTTTCCTTGGTTACTATTGAACTGAACCAGTCCTGTCTCTCCAATCAAAGCCTAGCACTGGGTATTTGAAGGACTGACTGACTTGATCTGAAATCAAACAAGCTTCCATCCAACAGAGGCATATCAGACACACAACAAAAGAAGCCCACATGCCCAGGTCATGTAACAGCATGAAAGGCTAATGTGTCCCCCGACCCCTAGTTCCTCTAGTTCCATAGAAACATTCTCCCATGAGAATTCCAGAGATGAACCCCATGGCACAGAATTTAAAAGAAAACTATGAACATAATCAAAGAATTCAAGGAGTTTAAAGCAGAACCCAGTACCTCAGTGAACTTGAAGAACATAGGAATAAACTCCTGAGTGATGTCCCATAAAACATAAGCACACAGCTGAATGAAGCAAAGGCAAGTCAGGATCTAAAAACAGAATTCAGTAGAGAGAGAAGCGGACTGAAGCTGAAACGAAGATGTGATTGAAAAACCGAAGGCCCCATCCCTCCTCACTGTGCTTTTGATCTTGAACCCTCCTGCCATCATTTCCTGGATAACTTTGCTGAAACCGTCCTTTTCAATTATTAAACACTTAATTTATTAGTAACTATATTCACTTATAACAAATATAAACAACTACTAACCCTACAAATGACTACAACCCCTATGACCTAACCACTAAACCTATTGATAACTATTACAACTATTTTCATAACCTTTTAGAAGGATACAGTCTCTGGGGCAGGTCCTCAGTCATCAGGAACACAGTCTCTGGGGTAGACCCTTTAATGCACTTAGTGGTCTTTCTTCTGGAATATCTCAGATGTAGATCCATCAGGGTAAATTGGCTATCGAAGTCTCACCTTAAATAAGGCTTGAAGCTTTCTTCTTTCCGGGAGACCTCAGCTGTCTGCAAGCCAACTTATTTCCTTTGTATCAGCAACTCTGCCGCTCTGCCTCAGTCCTTAAAGCTGGCCACAGTTTTGTTCAGGCCACTGTTCGGACAGGTCAAACCCCTCTAGGCAAAAGCTGAGTCACAGGGTTTATTTTAGTCCTTGGCCTTTTGCTGTCTTGCTGAGGCTTTCTCTGCTCACCAGCTTCTTTCTGCCTCAGGGAGATCTGGCCATCAGTTCACCAGCACTTTCTCCATCAGAGGATACAAATTATTCATTGTCCTTTTTAGCATGAGGCTAGCATTGGCTCTCTAACATGGGGCCCCTAGCATGCCCTCTCCCTGGCTCATCCACTTGTCTTTAAATAGGATCGCTCCTTGTTCCACCTGCTTCAGCTTATTTTGTGCTCTGCCTACTCAGCAGCTGAAAACAATGCCAGGCCATAAAGTCTTTCCTTGTCTCACCTGGCTTCAACCTTGTTTTTCAGTCCATAGAGACTCTCCTCGTTTTACGTGACTTCATCCATAAGCTGATAAGCTAATTGCTCACAGCCAAGTTGATCTTCATGCCCCAGATTAAGAGACTGTATCAGAAACCTAGATATTTACTAAATCTAATTTATATTAATCTATCTCCCTACACTTTGCTGATGATTAACTATCTCTGTTGTCTATATCTCTCTGCCAGAGCCTCACTACCGCACTCTCGTGTGTGCTATTGTCTTTCCTTCTGGGAAATGTCTTTTCTGAGCCCCTTGCCTTTTATAACCGGTGCCTTGTGTCTTGTCTGCCAAGCACCTTGTCTCTGGTTTCTCACCGTCTATTTCCTGTAGGAGAAAGACCTTCCCTTTTACCCACCTGCTGGAGTACTCTTCCAGACTGCCCCCTAATGTTCTTCTTCTTGCCTCTGGGGTCTCAATCCGCCCCTTGTAAGTGGTCTCTCCTGACTGACCATGTGACCCAGAATAGCTAGATGGTCACTGTCTGCTGTCAGTGACTCTGGAAAACTTTTTCATGGCTGCTGGTAGGTAAGAGCCAAGGAGGGGTAACAGAATATTTCTATTTGTAAACATTTATATTTATTAATACTTAACAAACATCCATAAAATACCTAAATCCTATAATTTGTCATCTGTAATCTAAGAACACTCTAATATCTAAGAATATTCTAATGCCTAACAAAAAAGACAACTAACACTATCCTAACTTTTAAAAAAGGATATTAATATTTTTAGCGTAGGTCTGTGTATGATTTGGTTTATGACAGTCCCATCAGATAGTCCTTTTTAAAGCTTAGTGTTTGTTGGGCCTTATTTTGTCAGTTCACAAGGCCAGTTTATTTTTTACCACAAAATTGTGGCCAGTTCATAAAGTGAGTCTGTTCCAACTGTCAAACTGAGGCCTCTTTGGCCCAGGCAAGTCTAACGAACGAGAGCCTCTCCAAGCGACTTCTTAACTTTGCTTGCCTCTCTCACTTTTTTGGTGCTCTGAGGTCCCAAGACACGCTTTTTAAATTTTTGTATTTTTTGAAATTTTTTATTACTTCAAGTTATATCTCCATCACAGTGCTCTCTTTCCACCTCTCCCAGTCCCACCCTCCCACCCTCTCCCCCCTCTCCCTTCTATCCTACTCCTCCATTAAAGGACCGTCTCTCAGCAGGTTTATGCTATTGCCTTTGCTTTGGGCTTTAGCAGTCTAAATTTTGTTAATTGTGTACCTTGCTATGAGGTGGGAGGGGGGAGGGGGAGGGTGGGGAAAGGGGAGAGAGCAATTAAAGGAGGGAAGGGAGAGGCCCCTGCTGTCACAGTTGATGAAGGATGTGTACAAAGACAGGCACAGAGAGCCAACTGGTTGACCTCTGCAGTTCCTGGCCCTGATCAGGGTGGGTAGGCTGGCTACAGTGGTATGGGGCAGGTTTTACAGAGTCTGTCCCACAGGGCTTCCCCAGGTAAGCTACTATGTCACCTCTGAACCATCCACTAACTTTATGTCATTGCACTCAAGCACAGACCTGCGGACCTGAGAGTCCTGCCCACGACATCCCCCTCCATCCAGACTATTGAGCCACCAGATGTCACAGATGTTCCTTCTAGGAGCCCACTTCCCTACCAACAAAAGTGCCACCTACTTCCTAGGCAGCCCGGCTGTCTCATTCCCAACGGTGGCACGACACCGTGATTTCAAGAAATAAGGGTCGTGGTCGGCCTTTCCTGGAACAGATAGATGCCTGGATAACAACAGCAGAGTGACAAAGCCTAGCCCAGAAGATGAGCTGATGAAATCCCACTTGAAGCATCGAGGATGTTGAGCAAGTCTTGTGGCCCAGGAAACAGGGAGTCAAGAAGAAGAGAAAACCTGAGAATTTTTAAGGCATTGTCTTGAGAAGCCCAAGATATGGCCTTAGTAGTTACAAGCATTCCATGATCTTCCACAAGACTCAGATTCAGTTCCCAGCATTCACATGGCCCTACCTATAACTCCAGTTCCAGGCATCCAATGCACTCTCCTGGCCTCCACGCATTTCATGTATATGGTGCACATATATACGTGCAGATAAAAACCCCTATGCACATTAAACAAATACGTTTTCTTGAGTTTTGAGGAGATGTTTTCATTTGCAACTTTGTTACTGGGCAATCTAAAAAAGTGGAAAGTAAAGTCTCACACAGACTTGGAGTTATTCACACTAAATCCAAGGTCCCATCTTTCCCTCTCATTGTCCAGCTTTTTCTAAACAGCAGGAACTCATATCTTCCCTCCCAAAGGGCTCCAACCCCAACCAATCCTTTAGTGTTCAATTTCTGTGGACCTTACCCTGGCTCTTCCTCGGATTCCACCCCACTCTGGGATATACTGTCATTTCAAACCCCTTCAGCCATCTGCTGATGGTGCTCGTTAGATGGCTCAGGGGTTAAGAGCACTCATTGCGCTCACAGTGGGCCCAGGCTCGGTTCCCAGCACCTGTACTAGGTGATTCATAATTGCCTGTAACTCCAGTTCCAGGAGACCTAACTCCCTCTTCTGGCCTCTGCAGACACTGCATGCACCTACAGTCAAGTAGGTACACACACATATACAGAAATTAAAAAGAAATACTGTTGTCCAAACCCTTTGTCATTTATCAAGACAAAGGCATTTGGATGAACATGGTCTTGTTAATACTGAGTCCCAGAGAGAATATCATTAACTTGTCAGACATTCCTGTTTAATATTCTTCCAAAGTGAGAGCATTCCCTCTGCTCTTGGCTTGCTCCTTGCTCTCTGTGCCTCCCCATGCCTCTGGACCATTTCTCTGCTATTTCCACAGCCTTAGCTCTCACTCTTTTCATATGCTATCCCCTTCTGGACTTTAGGGAAGGCTTATATCTACACATCTCTCTTTCTGGTCCTACAGCCAAGAAAAAGGAAATCCATTTGTGAGTGTGTATATTGTGATTTTTATTTTTGAGATTATAATATAATCACATCATTTCCCCTTTCTCTTTTCTCCCTTTAAAACCTCCCATGTACGTTCTCCTGCTTCTTTCAAATTCATGGCTTTTTTTCTTTGTTGTTATATAAATGTATATATATATATATATATATATATATATTCATTCCTAAGTATATAAATACAACCTGCTTAGCCTGTATAACATTACTTGTATACATTTGTCTTCAGGGCTGAGCATTTGAGATTGGATAATGGATTGGGGTGCTCTTCCTTTGGGAAGAAGATTTTTCCCTATCTCAGTTCCTTACTTGCCTGTAGTTCTTTGTCTGGGTTGAGGAACCCTGGGCTTTTCCCTTCCCACATTAGTTTGTATATTGGTTCCCTACTTGTTCACGACATGTTTCAGCAGCCATGTTGGTGAGACTTTATGATTCTGAGCACTAGGATACAGGACTTGTAGTGTAGATATATCTATTGGGACTAGGCTCTACAACTCTACATTTTGTTGTGGTTTTCTGTAATGGTCTCCTTCTGTTGAAAATGAGAAACTTCCTTGATGAGGGATAAGAACACTTATCTGAGGGTATATTATATTTAGAATGTGGTTAGTGATTATGCTGGTTTAGCTAAGTGGCAGTTGTAGGTTTTCATTCAAGATCTGACCTGAAAGCCTCCTCCATGAAGAGGATTACTTTTCATGATACCAGAAGGCACCATGCAAGCTTTTAAATGAGTTAAGAACCAACAGTCCTACCCAGCTATGATACCTATGAGTCACAATGGTGTCATTGAAAGACCCGGGGGAGGGAAGTTCCTCACCCGACACTCAGGATATCACGGCCGCCCCCAAACTCGCAAGAGACCATCTTGATGCAATTGCAAGAGGTTTATTTCGGGGGGGGAAAAAGGGGGAAAAGGGGGGGCTCGGTGCACTGAGGGGTGCCACTCGTATCCCACGCAGGGCTAGGAGTCGCGACCCCCATGCAGGGCTAGAGTAGAATATTTAATAGGGGAGCACCACAGATTAAGGGGCGGGGGGAAATTACAGGTGGGAAGTACCAGCCCAGCCCAGCGTTTACCACAACCCAAGGGGGAGGGGAAATACAGCTGGAATGTACCAGCCCATTAGTTAGTCAGCGGGAAACATCCTACATCTGTTTGTCTCAGGAATGAATCTAATCTTGTGGTCAGCCAGTTCCTGAAGCCCTGGGGGCCCGTGGCCCAATTGACCTTCATTCTTGGTTTCAACCTGTTTATGGTCAGCTAAGTTCCGGGAATCACCTGGCGGCTGGCCTGGCTCTACTGCCGACTTAGGGGGTCTTTTAATAATTTTCATTCCCTTCATTCTCCACTCCTTTTAGTCCGTTGTTTTAATCTTAGAACCTATATATTTGTTTTATTTTATTTATTATCTTGTCCCCGTAACCCTTGATATTGTTTCAGCATTAAAATCTGTACAGCGCTTACTCTTAATTGATGAAAGTACTGAGGGGCCTGCACTAGGGCAGCTGTTCCAGTGTCATATCTGATCCTAAAATTACAGCTAAAGTCAGGGAAATAGGCTCTCTCTTAAATCGCTCATGGCGGAAATCAAATTTATCTACAAAGGCATCTGTGGGGAGATAGAGTACTCTAGGCATAAGCTGTACTAACATATAATAATCTTTGGTATCATTAAAGATATTAGTGGCAACACAGGGAGTTAGTCCTGTGTTGCAGGCCCACCAGCTATCTATGCCAGGATATATGTATCTGGTATCAGAAGTCTTGGGAGACCTCAGGGTCTCATTGCATAAGTGTTTATAGGCAGCAGGTGGGTTTTTTAAATAAGTCTTTTTTCCTGATACTTTAGTTAGGATCAGTTTGTTTTTTTTTTATGTCATGAGCAGGCATCATGGTTGGTGGTGTTATTAAAAGTACCCAACGCGGCGATGCCCTCATAGTAAGGGGGTCCAGAAGTTAAACAGAGCCAACATCCTCCACATTGCCTAGCTGCACTCCTGTCCCTACCTTTCCTTGGACAGACGTAAAAATCTTGAGCCAGCCCACAGCGTCCCTCTGGTCTCCCACACCCGAACTTTGCTCCTAGCCCTATAGAGTGTCTTTATCGAGGGTCCCTCTCAGGGAGGTTCTGGGGGTCTGCCTCAGAAATATCCCATTGTTCCAGGCCTGCAGCTAGCTGGCAGAAGTCAGGAAAGGGAGGGGACTACCTTAGAAATTGACCAGACGACTTCCCCAGTTTGGGAAGCTACCTGACAAGTACAAGTTTTTGAGGGGCATGGGGGTTGTCATTCCCCATCTGGAGAGCACCTGCAACGCAGGTGTAGCTTAAGAGGGTTTATAGTCTTTTTTTAATCTCCATTCATCCTTAGGAGGTTTAGGAGCTTTCTTTACGTGTGAGGCGTGGATCCAAGCAGAGATGTTCTCTACCTTCATTGGGGTGGGGGTAGTTGAGAGCACCAGGTATGGTCCCTTTCAGTGAGGCTCAAGGTTCCCAGCTCCATGGCGCCAGATGAGTACGGTTTTTCCAACCTGGAACTGATGAGACACGCTCTGGTCTCCAGCTTCATAAGCCTCCCAGAGCTGCTCCCAGGCTTTACGCCAAAATTACTTCAAGGGCTGGGCAACGAAAGCAGGTGAACAAGGGGTTAGAAAGGACAACATCAGGATGGAACATTCAGCCAGCCTCAGTAAGAGAAGGAGGTCCCCCCACAGAGAATCTCATAAGGTGTCAGCTTAAACCGCCCCCGGGGTGTTCCTGACCCAGAATAAGGCAAAAGGAAGGAGGGCTGTCCAGTCTCCCATGCCCGTCTCTAAGGCTAATTTAGTCAAGGTCTCTTTTAGAGTTTTATTTATCCTTTCTACCTGTCCTGAACTTTGGGGACGGTAGGCACAATGTAATTTTTATTTAATCTCCAGTTGAGTGGCCAGTCCCTGACTTACCTGGGCAACGAAAGCGGGTCCATTATCAGACCCAATTACCTTGGGTACTCCAAACCTTGGAAAAATCTTTTTAAGAATCTTCTTGGACACTGTATTGGCAGTCTCATTCCTTGCAGGGAAGGCCTCTACCCACCCTGAAAATGTATTTTTAACAACAAAGCTGCTTCCATCAGTGTACCAGTTCAGACTTCCTGGCCAGGGTTGGTCCTTTAGGTCACTCCAGGGACCCGTTTCTTATGCCAGAATATCAAGGCAGTGGTGGGCAGGAGTGGAGTCATTAGCCTCAGGCAGTAGGGTAGCAGGATTCAGGGTGGCCGGGGGAGGGGGGGTGTGAATATCACTCTCTCAGTCAATAATAGGCTTTGGTAGTGGGTCATTTTAGCATCCACCGGTCAGGGGGCTGTCGGATAATGTTCTCAAGGGCATGGGGTGCCACCACTGTAATGTGCTGTCCCATAGTCAGTTTATCAGCAGCATCTTTGACAAGTAAGGCCACAGTCGCAATAGATTTCAGGCATGTGGGCCATCTGTTTGCAACAGGATCTAGTTTCTTAGATAAGCAGGCTACCTGTCTCTTTCAAGGTCCTAAAGTCTGAGTAAGAACGCCTCTAGCAACCCCTGTCCTTTCATTCGCATATAGAGTGAAAGGCTTGGTTAAATCCGGTAGGGCTAAAGCTGGTGCCGTTAACAAGGCCTTTTTGATATCTTTAAAGGCCTTCTGATGTTCAGAGGTCCAGGTGAACCCTCCTCCCTCCTTGGTGAGGGGAAATAAAGGAGCTGCCAGCGTAGTGAAACCCGGAATCCATAGTCTACAAAAACCAGTAGTGCCCAGGAATTTTCTTACCAGGCGCGGGGTGGTCGGGACAGGAATCTAGGTGACAGTTTTTTTCCTGGCTTCCGTCAGCCATCGCTTTTTATCTCTCAGGGTGTATCCCAGATAGGTGACCTCAGTTTTACATAACTGAGCCTTCTTAGCAGAAGCCAGATACCCCAACTCACCAAGTTCTGTCAGCAGCCTCTTAGTTCCTTGGAGACATTCAGGTTTAGTTGATGCTGCCAAGAGTAAATCATCTACGTACTGTAACAATGTTAGCTGAGGATTTTCAGCTCTGAAGGAGGCCAGATCCCGATGAAGAGTCTCTTCAAAGAGGGTAGGGGAGTTTTTGAATCCTTGTGGCAATCTAGTCCAAGTTAACTGTCCCACCAGTCCAGTGTCAGGGTCTCTCCATTCGAAGGCAAAGATGGGTTGGCTGTCAGGATGTAACTTCAAGCAGAAAAAAAGCATTCTTTAGATCTAGAATAGTCTTAAATCTTGGACTGGCCTGTAATCATTAGTGCCTGGCTTCTTTACCGGTAACAGGGGGGTGTTCCATGGTGACTGGCAGGGAACCAAGATGCCCTGTCTGTGAATGTCGTCTCTGTTTTTTATTTTTATTTGGTCTAGGTCTTCTGTTGCCCAGGTTCCCTGTCTGTCTAGGCCCTGTTCTCTCTCTCTCTCTCTCTCTCTATCTCCTACAACTGCGGCCAGTATCCTAGTCAAGTTTTTTTCTTGTTTGCAATCCCGCCTGTCCTCTCTCTCTCCTTTTTTTTTGTTTCTCTTCCTCAGTCTCTCTAACAAGATTCCTATAAAGGCCATAGCCACAGCCGCTTGTTGTTCCCTCAGAGGTGGGTCAAAGGGAGTGTGCCGCCTGTAGGCCTCCATCAACCTCTCAAGGAGTACGCACGGTGGCTCAAGAAGACCCTGAAGTACTCCTCTTACCTTGGCCAAATTGGTGGGGCGCCGAGCGCACCTCTGAGACCTGCCACTAGAGTCCGGTGGAAAAACTGTCAGCCGCTCCCTACCTGCAGCCATGTTGAAGTCCCAATCTGGTCGATCAAGGGGGAACTCAGCATCGATCTCATTCGGGAGGGTAGTGGGGGTCCCATTGTCTTCGGGACATTCTTTTGTGCCTTTAAGAGAATTCTCTCCCTCTCCTCTGTAGTAAAGAGAACCTGCAAAAGCTGCTGGCAATCATCCCAGGTGGGTTGGTGAGAAAACATCAGGGATTCCACCAAACCTGTACGACTAGCAGGGTTTTTAGAGAAAGACGGGTGGTTAGCTTTTTAATTATATAAATCAGCTGAGGAGAAAGGCCAATATTGTAAGGGTTGGAAAGCTGGTGGTTCCACGGGGGCCCGACTGTTCGGAGGGGTAGAGTCACAGTGGAATCGGGTCCCTCTGGACTCAACCCTCTCTGGCTCCGAGTGCCAGTTGCCGGCCCTCCCCCCTCTGCTCCTTGTAGTTCCAGGCTCGGCCAGAGCCCGGGTTGGTGTGGGGACGCCTGGGGTGGCTGGGGGAAGGGGGGTGGCCGCGGTGGGCTCGATCACTCGGGTGGCTCCTCCATCTCGGGATAGATCTTAGGCGGAGCCGAAGGTGTTGTTTCTGAAGCTGGCTTTTGTTTTGATTTAGGCTCTGTGCCATGGAGAGCCAGGGCTCGGGAGCCTGGCTTCCTTTCTCTCACCCAAGGTTTTACCCATGGGGGTGGGTTCTGGACCAGGTCTTGCCAAACAGTAATGTATGGCTGTTGATCGGGATGAGACCCTGGTCCTTCCTTAAAGACAATAGTTTTTACCTCAAAAATAATGGTCTAGTCAAAAGTCCCTTCGGGTGGCCACCCGACGTCAAAAGTAGGCCACTCCGAAGCACAAAAAGTCTGTCATGGTCTCTTTTTAACCTCAACTGCCAAATTATGAGTCCTAATTCTAACTTCAGTCCAATGATCCAGTGTCAAACTTAGAGGAGTCCTTACAGTCTGTCTCATTGTCACAAGTAACACAAAACACAAACACAAGGTACACAGAAAAACACTACGAAAAATCCTTCTCACTCTCAAATGCCGGCACCACACCAGAAAAACAGACGGCCGGGAGGTCTCTCGCGTCCCCTCTCTCAAGAGGACCACTGTATCCTCCCCAGCACCCAGATGGGACCCTCCCAGGCGTCCCTGGGGTCCCTGTCCTCCTGGGACGTCTCCCAGGGCTACAGCCGCTGATCCCTTAGCACGTCTGCCCGATCACCCATCCGTCTCCTCGCGAGACAGAAATGGCTGCCAAACCGAAAACAACCTTCGCGAAGCCAACTTTTAACGCAAACCATATAACAGAACCAGACAATAGAGACAAACCTAGGACACAGAGATAGAAATCTCACAAACCAGACAACTTTTAACTTTTGCGCAAACCATATAACAGGACCAGACAACAGAGACAAACCCAGGACACAGAGACAGAAATCTCACAAACCAGACAACAGAAATAGGCCCAAGACACAGAAATCTCACCTCCAAGAGGGTTCTTGTGGAGATTGGGATGGCCGCAAATTCCCGGCCAACGCACCAAATGAAAGACCCGGGGGAGGGAAGTTCCTCACCCGACACTCAGGATATCACGGCCGCCCCCAAACTCGCAAGAGACCATCTTGATGCAATTGCAAGAGGTTTATTTCGGGGGGGGAAAAAGGGGGAAAAGGGGGGGCTCGGTGCACTGAGGGGTGCCACTCGTATCCCACGCAGGGCTAGGAGTCGCGACCCCCATGCAGGGCTAGAGTAGAATATTTAATAGGGGAGCACCACAGATTAAGGGGCGGGGGGAAATTACAGGTGGGAAGTACCAGCCCAGCCCAGCGTTTACCACAACCCAAGGGGGAGGGGAAATACAG
Source organism: Lophiomys imhausi (assembly GCA_907164525.1). Classification (NCBI taxonomy): domain Eukaryota; kingdom Metazoa; phylum Chordata; class Mammalia; order Rodentia; family Muridae; genus Lophiomys; species Lophiomys imhausi. The sequence continues at coordinate 4,383,095 of CAJQZJ010000838.1, forward strand.
CTGGAATGTACCAGCCCATTAGTTAGTCAGCAGGAAACATCCTACATCTGTTTGTCTCAGGAATGAATCTAATCTTGTGGTCAGCCAGTTCCTGAAGCCCTGGGGGCCCATGGCCCAATTGACCTTCATTCTTGGTTTCAACCTGTTTATGGTCAGCTAAATTCCGGGAATCACCTGGCGGCTGGCCTGGCTCTACTGCCGACTTAGGGGGTCTTTTAATAATTTTAATTCCCTTCATCATGACCCTAAGGGTGTGATAGTGGTATACACACCTTAGAAGTAACCAACAGCTCTGTAATTGGACTTAAGGGGAGGTCATGAATCTTGAAATCTATTTTTAAAATGGGATCTTTCCTTTTTACAAGATTTTTTCCCTTTTATCAAAAATAGATTCTTTTCTCATTACACTACATACTGATTACAATTTCCTGTTGAGAGAAGGTCTAATATTGTTTCTGATACATTGAATTGAATGCTGAGATCTGGTTAACACTCCTTCTGAGGCATTCTCTTGATTAGTTAATAAACGTTGCTTATGGCCAATTAGCTGGGCAGAAAGAGTATAGGAAGGCGGGACTTCCTCAGATCAGCACAGGAACTCAGCACACACACAGACTCTCTTTTTCCGCCAGGAGACACAGATGACTGGTGAATTGCTGGAAGGTACTCGCAGGTACATGGTGGTTTGGAATTAGGTGATCCGATACGGGTTAACTTAGAGTAGCTAATTGAGAGTCTGCCCAGCTAAGGGCTAAGTGTTAAAATATTAAAAGGTCTTGGTGTGTTTAATTATTGGAGAAAAGACTGTGGCAGCTTATAGGCCCTCAGTCCAAGCAGTCCCGGGCTGTTGGATTCCCAGGACTCCCCTTGAGCCCAGGCGAATCTCCTGCCAAGCCGCCGGTAATTCTACTGGTCTAATATAACAACTTATATTAATTAACAGAGTTTAGGTTATAGGTGGTGAAGGCTACCTTTGGTCCTGGGGCTCTTTCTCCAGGATAAGTTAGGCAGCCGGTTAAGGCACTCAGGCCAGGCCGCCTGCTCCTCTGCCAAGCCACCGGCTACTCTGCCGGCCTAATATTACAGTTTATACTTACAAATAACTACATTAATTAATTAATTTGCAGTTTTCAATTTCCCCTTCCTCTACTCCTCCCAGTTCCTTCTCTTCTCATCTTCCCTCCCATCCAGATCCACTCCCCTTCTGATTCTCATTAAAAAAGAACAACAAAATAAAATATAATAAGATAAAACAAAAACCCCGAACCAATCTCATCAAAAGTTGAACAAGGCAAACCACCAGAAGGAAAAGAGCCCAAGAGAATGCACAAGAATCAGAGAGACCCACTCTTTCACACACTCAGGAGTCCCATGACATAATAAACTAGAAACTATAGTGTATATGTAGAAGACCTGGTGCAGACCTGTGTCACCCCTGGGCTTTCTGCTTCAGTCTCTGTGAGTTCATAGGAGTGTTGCTCAGTTGATTTAGGAGACCTTGTTCTCCTGTTGTCCTCAATACCTTCTGGCTCTTACACTCTTTCTTCCTCCTCTTTCACGGGCTCTGCTTAGCTCTGATGAGAGGATTTGATGGAGATGTTGAAATCCATTTTTAAAATTATAATGTTTATTTATTACATCAAGTTACATCTCCATCATAGTGCCCTCTTTCGACCCCTCCCAGTTCCACTCTCCCACCTTCTCCTCCCTCTCCCACCCATCTGATGTGGAGTGTCCCTACATATCAGCCCCTCTCAGTTCAACAGTCATATGAGGGCTAAGAGCTTCCTCTTGCACTGGGGGCCTACATGGTAACACCCCTAGGGCAAATTGTCCCCTTGATAGGTAACAAAGTCTATGTTCCTGATCTTTTTGGTGTGTTAGTTGTAGGATAGTTATCCTGTACTATATGGCTAAATCCAATTATAAGTGAGTAGATGCCATGTGCATCTTTCTGAGTCTGGGTTAGCTCACTCGGGATGAGCTTTTCTAGTTGCATCCATTTGTCTGCGAATTGCATGACTTCCTTGTTTCTGATAGCTGAGTAGTATTCCATTGTGTAAATGTACCACAATTTTTTTTATCCATTTGTCAGTTGAGGGACATCTGGGTTGTTTCCAGTTTCTAGCTATTACAAATAAAGCTACTATGAACATAGATGAGGATATGTCCTTGTGGTTTGATGAGGAATTATTTGGGTGGATACCCAGAAGTGAGTGGTATGGCTGGGTCTTGAGGTAGAGCTATTCCAAATTTTCTAAGATATCACCAGAGTGATTTCCATAGTGGTTGTATAAGCTTGCACTCCCACCAGCAATGGAGGAGTGTTCCCCTTTCTCCATAACCTCGCCAGCATGTGCTGTCATTTGAGTTTTTGATCTTAGCCATTCTGACTGGTGTGAGATGGAATCTCAGAGTCCTCTTGAGTTGCATTTCTCTGATGATTAAGGATGTGAAATCCATTTTTAATTTTACAATAGAAGTCTGCTCTGTGGATGTGAAGCCTGGTTTGGGCCGCCCTCTAGTGGCCAAATCACTTGTTAATGCATTTCCCCTTCAGGTAGAAAAGGAGAGCGGGCTCTGGGACTTAAGGAACCTTGTAAAGCTCTTTGTACCCCTCACCTCTGGTTCTTTCAGTGGAGCACTGTGATGTAGACTGTATGCCTTGTGCCTAGAAAAAGACATTCTTCCAGTAAGCAGACTTTGTTGAACAGATGAGCAGGCCTCAAGACATCCTCTTCCCCAAAGTCAAGATAAAGTTTGGAGGAACTGCCCAGCTCGTTAAAGGGTCTGAAAATCTGACCTAAAGCACGCAACACACTGCAGAGTATTTCTTTTTCATTTAAAGAGAAATTTTATTTTATGTGTATGGTTGTTTTGTCTGTTTGTGTGTCTGTGTACCATGTATGTACCTGATACTTGAGGAGATCATAAGAGGGCATTGGATCCTCCTGGAATTGTAGTTATGGATAGTTGTGAGTCTCTGTGGGTGCTTGGAATTGAACCTTGAGTCCTCTGTAAGAACAAAGTGCTTTTAACCACTGAGCCATCTTTCCAGCCCTGTGAACAAAGTATTTTTAAAATTTTATTTTTATATTTATGCATTTGATTGTTTGTGCATCATGTGTGTGCCTGGTGCCCTTGTAAGTGCTTTATGCCCAGGGATGCCAGAGGACGGTACTGGAGTTAAAGATAGTTGAGGGCCACTGTATGGATTCTGGTAACTGAACCCAGATCCTTTGAAAGAGCAGTAAGTGCTCTTGACTGCTGAGGCATCTCTCCAACTCTCACAATGAGAATTAAAGTTCAAGATGGTCTCTGGATCTTAGGCTCTCTGAAAGAACGGTGGAAGTGTGTTGTGCTTTGGAGTACCCTGGGTGGTGGATGGGACTCACTAGTGGGTCTGTTGACCATGGCAGCAGAGGGACTGATTATTTGGAGCCCAGTGTGTATGGTTCCATTTCCAGAGATGTTGCTGAAGGCAATGGTTGTTTCAGTTGGCACAGAAGCATGGCCCGAGGCTGCAGTACTGACTGGGATAAGCAATAGCCCATCTGACCAGCCAGAAATGTAATGCGAGAGATAGCTGGAGAGGACCTTGAGAAGCCACACATCTCCAGTGCACTGGAAGGTGTGTGCAAGGCTGGCACACACATTCTGGGGGGGTCTGTCCCCGCGGGGTGAATGGTAGAGCTCGTAAGTATCTGTACGAGCAGAAGCTGACACAGCCGTAGCAGTTCTGGAACTTTGAGTGAATTTTCCCAAGTCATGCAGAAATCCATCCGTAAAAGACAAAGCTTTTCTGGCTTAAGGTCTAGCTGATCTTCAGTCACAGGTGGGCCACTGGGTGGATGCTCTGATCCCAGAAGCCAGGCTTCATAGAAGCAAGAGGTTTGAGTAGAAACATTAATGGTCTGTGTGGGCCACTGAACAATCAGTGACAACCTACAGCCCTAGTTGGGGAGGAGAATCAGATCCAGAAACGAGGTAATGGGTGCAACTGAAAATCATTCTGCGAGGTGACATGATCCAGACTTAGGAAGTTGAGCAATGCACCTCGTGTTTACTCTCATGTGTGAAACCTAGATTTAAGATTGCATGTTCCTGCTGGGAGGCGGTGGCACACGCCTTTAATCCCAGCACTTGGGAGGCAGAGGCAGGAGGACTCTGGTCTGCAAAGTGAGTCCAGGACAGCCAGGGCTACACAGAGAAACCCTGTCTTGAAAAAAAAAAAAAAGATTGTGTGTTCCTGTAAGAGATGGGGTAAAGTGATGGAGGAAGAGATCTTAAGAAGAGATGAGGGCAATGAAAATACGTAAACAGGAAAGTAGAAGTGGGGACTAACTTAGGGGAAGAAAGAGACCCAGCCTTGGGGCACGAGAGGGCACTGGGCAAAGGGAACAAATGAGAATATTTGTGTGAAGAAGTGTCAGATGTCCTGGAATTGGAGTTGTGGTTGTGAGCTGTCTGACACGGGTACTGGAAACCAAACCCAGGTCCTTGGCAAGAGCAGTAAGCACTTTGAACTGCTGAACCATTCTTCCAGCTCCTCTATCTGTCATTATTGCTCTGGCAAATAAATGGCCGAGGAACTTGTACATTTGGAATAAAGAACAATGGCAGTGAAGGTGAATGGAAATATGGGGCAGCTCACAGCTGTCTTGGCTCTGACCTCCTAGTCTGGGCAACAGTGGGCAGAGCCTCTCCCAGCACCACTCCTTGATACACTTAGAGGGTAACCAGAGCCTACAGAGAAATCTTATGTTAAAGGCTCATTACTGGAGTAGGAAGGATAAAGGAATTTTGGTAATTGCAGGAAATCAATTCTTAGGGAAGCTTAAGTGTGTCATATGAGTACACTGGCTTCTTTCTCTCTTATGGAACCACAGGTATTTGTGTAATCTCAGCAGGTTGTTTGCATGCACAAATACAGGCACATTTATGTTACACACACACACACACACACACACACACACACACACACACACACACTAATATTCACTAAAGTGCCTAATTGCACC
>CAJQZJ010000838.1:4388515-4415848 GCA_907164525.1 Lophiomys imhausi
GGTGCAATTAGGCACTTTAGTGAATATTAGTGTGTGTGTGTGTGTGTTTCTGGAAGAGAATGAGAATGTCTATGAAGATTAAGTACAACATTACAAATATGAGGAGCATCCAGGTCATCAAAAAAATATTTATTGATGGTCGCTAGGATGTCTCAATGGATAAAGGCACATACACACGCACATAGAGACACAGAGACACAGAGACACAGACACACAGACACACAGACACACAGACACACAGAGACAAAGACACACAGAGACACAGACACACAGAGACACAGACACACAGACACACAGAGACACAGACACACAGACACACAGACACACAGAGACACAGACACACAGACACACAGACACACAGACACAGACACACAGAGACACACAGACACACAGACACACAGACACACAGAGACACAGACACACAGACACACAGAGACACAGACACACAGACACACAGAGACACAGAGACACACAGAGACACAGACACACAGACACACAGACACACAGAGACACAGACACACAGACACACAGACACACAGACACACAGACACACAGACACACAGACACACAGACACATTTTCTCTCCTCTCTCACACACATCCTCTTTTTCTCACACACATATGTATAGTTAACACACACTCCTACATTCACAACCCCACCTGGCCCCCATCCCTATACTTTCATATGCTCATAAACTCCCAATTCACACACACAGACACACACACTCTCATATAAAACTCCACCCCCTATACTTAAACACTCACAACTCACACACATCCAGACACACTCACACATATACACATTCACACAGAAACACACACAGACCTTGTTAGGTGAGCCTTGTTTCTCCTCTTGGTCTTTTTGAGAGACAGTGAGTCCACATTCTGGATCCATTCAGGAGGCAGGAGCCACAGTGGGTTGAGCTGGAGGACTTATGAAACTGTTGAAAGTCTTACCTTTAAGTTGGAGGGCTGTAGGGCCTGTCAGGGTTGGGGGAGAGTACTGGGGGAGGGACACACTTGGAGAGGTTCAGAGCTCAATGGACAGATGTGGTTGAAGTCATCTGAAAACAGTTTCCCTGGTGCTTGCCAGTCTACAGCTGGCGTGCCACTGGTGGTGCTGCAGGTGATCCGCCTAGAGGACTTGGACAGGGAGTCAGGCTGTCAGTGAGGGTGGTGGGCCTGTAGACACTGGTCATGACACCAGGTATGCCCCAGAGAGGCCTTTGCCAAGTTGGGACTTCAAGGTAAATGGTTCTGAAGATTCTGGGCCAGGGAAGAGCTCTATGCACCTCAGCAGTGACCAGCATCCTACTTGTCAGGAGACTCCTTCCTCTTGCAGGGTTCCTCCAGCATCCACTACTCAGAAAACTTAATAGGCCCACTCCCAAGGAGGAATGCTCGAAGGGGTTTTAAGGCACTTGCCACAGGGAGTTTGTTGGTGATTCAGAGCTGAGAGTCAACACACTGATCACCAACAGACAGCCCAGGTGATGTGCCAGGGCGGGGGACATCCTGTGGTCTTCTGGTGGGGAGAGATCAGGTTGGATTCCTTTTTGTCAAGTGATGGGCCACAGTGAGGGGAGGTACTCAGCTCATTAGTCTGAGCTGTGGCTCTGGTATTCCTTGGATATGTGCAGCTTGTCTGTCTCTTTCTCTCTCCCCATCACAGGAGAAACCAAGACCCAGACCTGGAGACCTGATTGAGATTTTCCGAATTGGCTACAAACACTGGGCCATCTATGTGGAAGATGATTGTGTCGTCCACCTGGCTCCCCCGAGTAAGAGTGGATACGCCATTGAGATACTGATGCGGAAGTTAGCAGAGTAAACAGAAGGGTAGTCAACTGTGATACTCAGCCACTGTCCTTTATTGAGAAAACATTCCCAGACCTTTTTTATTTTGTTTATTAGTAAGAACCAAGTGTCCAGTGGTAAGAATGGCAGGAGTGTAGAGTGTCCCTAAAATCCTCTTGAGCTTCTGTGTCTTGTCCGAACCGTTTAGCCTCCTTCATCATGCTTCTGAAGATGCCAAGGAGGGCAGAGGCTCACAAGTCACTTGTTTCATATCGCTCCCAAAGTATGCTTCCCACTTCCTTGTCATCTTTGTCTTCTTCCTGCCCAAGGTGGAGACCTTTGTCTTCCTGATATTCCCGTGTGCTCTCGGCTGCCTTATCCTACAGCAGGGGTTCTCAACCTTCCTCATGTTGCCACCCTTTAATACAGCTCCTCATGTCGTGGTGACCCCCAGCCATAAAATTATTTTTATTGTTACTTTATAACTGTGATTTTGCTATGGTTATGAATTGTAATGTAAACATCTGTGTTTTCTGATGGTCTCAGGTAACCCCCGTGAAAGGGTCATTTAACCCCCAAAGGGGTGATACCCACAGTTTAAGACTGGTTGCCCTAAATGTTCTCCTGGTTCTTATTTCATTTCCTGCAGTTTTGACTGGATTTGGGGCTTATTAAAGTGAAGTGGAGATTTGATGAGGGACCAAATGGTGAAAATAGATTACAGAGGAATGTGAAACAACTTAGAATTGTATGTGGTCTAGAACCTCTGCTCATAGTAGCCATCTCAGGAGACTGGACCTGGGGGTGGAGTGGGGAGGTGGGGGAGGGATGATCTGATGCTTTTTGAAGTTTGTGTCCTGTGAAGGTCTTGATGGCTCAAAATGGAATCACAGAAGGGCACTGCTAAGGCCTTTGACTTGCAGCTTTGATCTCTGTGGGGTTCCCTTGGGCTCCATCTCCCACATTGCCAGGACCTTCCTGCAGAGGAGGGCCCCTTTCCCCTCTCTTGTCTTCTCAGTTCCATACACTTCTTGTCTCCATTTTCCATCTAGGAGTCTAGTCAAAGTGGTGAGAGGAGCATCTGGGAGGAGGTGAGGGAGGAGAAAGAATATGAAATCTTCAAAGGATAAGTGAAAACATTTAAACATTATATATATGTATACACACATATATACACCATATATATACACACATACATATACACCATTTCCACCTCTTTCTTGCAGCTTGTGTCTAGAAATGCCCTGCTTGCATAACTTGCATAAGAGATGGTTGACAGTGATCCCCTCCCCTACCAGCTCATCTCAAAGTAAAGTCTGGCATCACTGTGCCTTTTCTGATGACAATGGTTCCATAACACACTTCCCTCTGTGGCTACTGCAGGGGCAAAGTGGCTTTTGTAAAACCAGTAGATTTTTGTTTGTTTGTTTTTTTTTTTTTAGAACACAAAAGAATAGAATAAGGGACATTTTTCTCCCCTCTTGGACAACTTAGAAAGAGACATATGTACTGTATGCAATCATCCAGGAGGCTCTTGCAGAGAAATAAAAAGTTTTGTCTTTAATTAATATAATAATGGTAGGTATGTATGGGATACAGTGCAATTCAGACAGCTTTGTAATGTGTAATGACTACATATGGGTTGTTCCTATTTCCATCTCCTCTAATATCATTTCTTTTTCTTTGTGTGTGTGTGTGTGTGTGTGTGTGTGTGTGTGTGTGTATAATGGTCTTGATGTGTAGGCATGTTTTCATGCACTCACATGTGTGGAGGCCTGAAGTTGACATCAGATGTCTTTCTTGATCTCACTCTCTGAACCTTACAGTTTACCAGTTCTGGCTAGTCCAGCTAGGTATCTAACCCTGGGATCCCTATCTCTCCCTCCCAAGTATTGGGATTACAGGTGGCCACCACTCTTGCCTGACTTTTCCATGGGTTCTGAGGATCTAAAGTTTTGTTTTTGTTTTTGCTTTTTCAAGACAGGGTTTCCTCTATGTAGCCCTGGCTGTCCTGGAACTCTGAAACTCACTCTGTAGAGCAAGCTGGTCTTGAACTCAGAGATCTACCTGCCTCTACCTCCTGAGTGCTGGGAAATTTTATCTTTATGCTTGTGGCAAATGTTCTATCAAATGAGCTTTCCTAAGCTTTTTTTTTCAAATGAGAAGATTGAAAATCATCACTTGTAGCTGTTTTTTAGTGACCACCCACGTGACCTCAGACAGGTTCCCGACCCTCTTGGAGCTTCCATGTCTTCTAAATATAGAGTGTAAGAGAATTCAGCAGCTTTCAAATGTTTCTTTTTCCTGAAGCTTCAGAGCCCCTTGGTGTTCACTACTATTCAAATATGGGGGGTTTTCATTAAGGCTTACCACCAGATAGGGGCTCTGAATGGATGGTGGTAGAAATGGGTGCCAGAGGTCCAAATACTAGCTCCACTATTCCCTTGCAGTGGCTGAGAGGGAGGCATGCTATGGAACCACTTTTATCATGCACATGACAGAGCCTCACCCCGGAGGCGGGACACAGAGTTTGGGAATTAATAACATCTGCTTAGGAAACAAGACTCAGCCTCTAAGACAGGGGCAGGCCAATGTGGTAAGATATTTCCAAAGTTGCTAACAAGAGATTCTTCTGGAGGTGAACAGCATATAACTCAGGACAAAAGATTTCTTGGTGTGTGAATGTGGGCTGCCTCAGTTGGTAATGTGCTTCGCACACAAACATGAGGTTCTGAGTTTAGGTACCCAGTAATCATGTACAAAAAAAAAAAAAAAAAAAAAATCTGTGTATCCGCAGAGCCCACTGGCCAGCTTGTCTAGCCAATAGGTGATCTTTTGATTCAGCACGAGACCAGGTGCCAAAAAATACAATGGAGAGTGGTTAAGGAAGATTATTGACACTGGCTTCTGTGGCCTCAAGACATGCACATACACACACATACATGTGTACACCATGTGCAGATTCACCCCCCCCCCCAAGAAAAGTATCTCTCAGGAAAGTTGATCCTGTATGCTGCATTTAAAACAACTCCCTCTCCTCTGCCATGCTCTAAGTTGATGGTGCTCATGGGAAATGGTTTTATGAAGGTCTTGGCAGAGCCAGTATATCTTGTCCCCTTACTCCTTGAGGCTTTCTAACTTCTGTTCTTGTTCCCCAGGTGAGGAGTTTGAGGCAGGCAGCATCACTTCTGTCTTTAGCAACCGCGCCATGGTGAAGTACAGCCGCCTGGACGATGTGCTTCGCGGCTGCTCCTGGAAGATCAACAACAAGCTGGACGGGACATACCTGCCCCTGCCAGTGGACAAGATCATCCAGCGCACAAAAAACATGGTCAACAAGATAGTGCAGTACAGCCTGATTGAGGGGAATTGTGAACACTTTGCCAACGACCTCAGATATGGCGTGCCCAGGGGCCAGCAGGTGTGTCCCCGTGGGCCCTTCGTGGCTCCTCACTGTGCTTTGCTGAGCTTTATTAGGTCATCTTTGGTCAGCTGGGTGGACACTGGTTTCCTGAAACTGTTTGTTGTGCAGTGCTAATGTGACGATGGGTTACATCATTAGGAACACCACCCATTGGTGTGTCTGGGTGACCTCCTTCAGTTGCTTTCTCTTGAAAAATTTCCTCCCTTTACAAAATGGAGATAGATCAAGGTATAGATCAGTTTGCCGTAAGAGCTGAGAACCAGTAGCTTGTGGGCCACATCTGGGGCGTGTATTATTATTTTAAAATTTGAGTTACTATCTGAGTTTTCTAAATTTGGAGACTATAGAAAATTTACATAGATGTATCTAGGTTTTCAGTCTTTCTTTAATCCATTGATTAGTTCCCTGAGCTGGCATTCCTGTCCTGATCCTCTGCTGGGCCAACTGGTAGCTCTGTGCCATATATTTCCCATAGAGGTGCCATCTGCCAACTCTTGTCACATCACCTGCCTGGCACACACTGTGTACTGGGCACAGATATGCCATCTCCCAGCTCTTGTCATATTACTTACTTGGTTCACCCTGCATTTGGCTCTGTAACTCCTGCCCCAGGCTGGCCAGTGATAAACATACAATACATATGAAACAGTCCTGAATCCTAAATATCTATAACAATTTAAGCTGCTCTCATTTAATAGTTGAGCCTTATCAAAAAATCTTGATGAGCAGAAGGAATGTGCAACTTCTTTCAAATACATAAAGTAAATTAAGGGTGAGACATGACTTTCTGTTTTTGCTTCTCCTGTGATTTTATTTTCTGCAGAGTGAGGTCAGATCTTCCTGTCACCCACTTGTCAGCACTCCCCTCCCCCACATTTTCTCTATCCATTTTACTTTCCTGCGCCTTCCTCCTCTCTGTTCTGCAGCCTCTGCTTGCCTGTGCTCTGGTCTTGTAAGGCTTTGTGCTAGGAACTTGGTGGGCTTCAGCATGAAGGGTCTCCCATCCCATGAGCATTGCATGTGAATAAAGACCCTATAATGCAGGGCACTATATGAAGTCCTCTGGAGATCTCTGGGCCCAGGAGTCATGAAATTCAAGCTAAGTGTGAATATTGATTTACATTCAGTTGTGCCCACATGAGTTCCCCTCCCTGGATCTCAGAATCCCTTCTTGTTCAGTGGCCTCAGCCTATTGCATGTAAAGATCCTTTGTCCCATATACTGCTCTAGAGGTAGACTCTATGCTGAGTGGCTCCTGGGAAAGAAAGAGGCCAGAGGTTCCATGACCTGGGGAAAGCGAGCCTGCCCTGCCTTGGGTGCCTGTCTTCGGATGCCTCCTTTGCTGAGTCTCTGGAAACTTCAGGGATTTGGGAAATGTAGGATAGTGCAGGTGGTCTCCTTCCCCAGGCAGGCTGTGTCCTGAAGGGAAAGGGCAGGGTAGGAGCAGGGAAGGGTCAGCCTGCAGTTCACACCCACTACATTGCAACCCACTGTGCTTTGCAGGTGGAGCATGTCCTGGTGGAGGGAGCAAAGGCTGCTGGCGCCGTCATCTCAGCAGTGGTGGGTAGCATAAATCCCAAACCTGTAACTGCTTGAAGGTGCTGCGAACTCCAAGTGGAAGAAGAGCTACTGACAGCCACCGAGCAAAGACACCTTTCTTCCTCCTTACCTTCCTTGCTCATTGGCCTCATTTAAGAAGATTGTGAGTTTCTGGAAAATTGAAATGTGTTTAGTTACTTCCTCTGGCATCCGCCCACTAGAGTTGATGTGGACCCTCACACCTTCAGCACAGGAGAGACTGACATCTACTGTGAATCTTGTATGTGCCAGGCACTGTTGGGGCCATTTTATGTATTTATTTAATCTTAATCTTTTGCTTGTTTCTTAGGCCAACTTTATTTTGTGGCACTGGGAAAACCATCAGAAACATTCTGAAAACTTCCTTTGAACATTTCCAGTAATGAAGAACTCTCCCCAGGAACTGTTTCTCATGTTCTCAGATGTCTCTACCTTCTTCCATTGATCCCAGTCCTACCTTTTCAGACCCACTGTATCATTAGGGGGAGGTGGGTGGAAAGAACACCAAGGAAAGCTGTGGCTCTCTATTTATGGCCAGCTGTACCTTAATCTGGCTGGAGAGGTAGCTCAGTGGTTAAGTGTTGCTCTTGTAGAGGACTTGAGTTTGGTTCCCAGCACCCATGTTGGTGTCTCACAGCAGCCAGTAACTCTAGTGTTGGCCTCTGGCCTCTGTGGGCACTAGCATTCATGTGCACATACCCACACCCATACCCACATATATACACACATGCTTAAAAAATGTAAAGTTAAGCAAATTTATATTATCTCTTTAACAATCATGGCTATCCTCTCAACACCACCCTGGATACTCTCCTGTTCTAAAATGCTCTCTGCCAAACAACCCAGTCCATGATCAGCTTCACTCAAATTCTCAGGACATGCGCAGAATGAAGCCAGATCCTTGCCCCAGATATCACACAACTGGTCCCCAGATCAGTTCCTGATAGAGTCCTTGTTTCCTGCTGAAACCCCAGGAGCCGGGCATTTCTCTCAGCATTCTCTTCTACAATCCCACCAAAATTTCCCATTAATTTCCACTTCCAGCATCAAAGAGCTTTTCTAACCCCACGTTCTAAAAACTCTTCCATATTTTAGCTACAAAACAGTTCCAAAAGAGGAAGAACCACCTAGTGAGGTTTATTACAAAAGTGATTCCACTTCTTGGAACTGATTTCTGTCTTAGGTTAGGGTCTATTCTTGTTGCTTTGATAAAATACTCAGACAAAAACAACTCAGAGGAGAAAGGGTTTATTTAGTTCACAGTTCCAGGTTATGGTCCATCAGGGTAAGGAAGCCATGGCAGGAACTTGAGGGAGCTGGGCACATTATGTCTGCAGCTAGAATAAAAGCAGTAAACACGCACACACTTGCTACTCAGTTCCCATTTATCCATTTCAGGGCCATCCCATGAAATGATGCTGCCCTCACTCAGGGTGGGTCTTCTCACCCCAGTGGACCCAACTAAGAACATCCAGCCGTGCTCAGAGGCCCATCACTTAGGTGATTCTAGATTTTGTTAAGTTGACCACTGACCCTGACCATCATATTTATGGACTTTGTTCTTTACTGCTTAAAAAATTTCAGTTTAAAGCACAGCCAATGGGACTACCAAAAATAACGTATACCTCATAAATACCGGAAATTAAAAATGTCCATTCTGACCACCACTGTGTGAATGATGGAGTGATTCTGATGGAAGATCTGAAAGTGTTCCCATGGATTTTACTCTGTGGAGAGCTGAAGTCACCCAAAAAAAGCTAGAGATGGTTTTTCCCATGGCCCTGGAAGTGCCTGGAAAAAATAGAGGACATGGAAGGCACATCAGCAAGATGGAACCCTCAAAGTGTTTTGGAGATCTTTTAGGCTGCTTTCTCAGGGCCTTTCTGCTGTTGCGAGGAAACAGACACACTGAAACACTTTGGTTTTTATCTTCCAACCCTTTCTCAGCAACCCAAACTTGATGCCTCATTTAGCTTCTTGGATGCCCAAGCCTGTTATATTTCTTTGTTGGAATTTCCTCTACCCTTCCCCAACAGCCTGTGTACTGGGCATGGCCACCCTGGATGCTTGCAGTCAGGCAAGCCCTCATTCCTGCACATCACTATGAGTACACCTGGTTTCCCTTTCTCTGTCTCCCTGGCATCGGGAAGATCAGCTGGGCTCCCAATAAGTCTTCTTTCAGTCTCTTACCTCATGGTACTGTCTGTGTTGAGACTTCCTTCAAGGCAGAACCTAAGCACCAGGCCTCTGCAAGCACACTGGCTTTAGTTTTAAACTAACACTGCCATGTTTTAGTAGACTCCTAAATGATTCTGAACTCTTGGACCACATTGGTGTCTAATAAGCAATTTCTTTGATTAACAAACAGCCCCTCCCCATCACAAAGTGTTTAGTGACTAACAGTGAACTCACCCACCTCCTGCTCACTGCTCTGGCTCTCTGGTATGAACTTCACGGGCAAAGCATATCAGCAATTATGTTCTCTTATCCATTAAAAACACATTTTTGAGAGTGTGCCAAATTCCATGTGCTGGATATTTGCATATTTGCCAGCCTGTAAGTAGTGCTTCAAGGTGCCCAGGTGCCAGACCATTGATATTCTGAGGATGAAGACACACGGGGCCATATACCACTTTCTGGACAGCAGTCCCTTCTATTTCCATGCTGTCTGTAAGGCCGTGAGCTCTAGAATTCACATCTCACAACTTGGAGATGAGGTGAAACTTTATTAAAGCTTTTTCTTCTTTAAAAAAAAAAAAAACTTGTGGCAGCTTCTGCATTGTAGACTAGAAATTGAAATTTCTGCTTTGAGTGAGTCCTGTCATGTTACCACTTTGAATGGGCATTCCTCCCCTATTGATATCAGGAGGATGGAGGAAAGGGGAGGGCCTAAAAGACAGTGACCTGAATGTGAATGATTCTGAGATTCACAGAATCATTGGTGAGGTGGGTATAGGCTGGTTCACTTGGCATGTCCTGTGACAAGTCACAGACCTGGAATTTGCCCTCCTGATTAGGGAGGTACAAATCAGTGATGTTTTACCTAATGATAGACAGACTGGTTTCAGGATGCAATGTTGCAGAGGTTGTTACAGCCATGGGGAGATGTGGTTTTGCTAGCTGAAGTGGGCGAAAGGTACCAGAGAATGTTGTCAGGCATGTCATGTGTGTATGTGTGTGTGTGTGTGTGTGTGTGTATGTGTGTGTGTGTGTGTGTGTGTGTGTGTGTGTGTGTGTGTCCGTAGCTAGGTTGGCAGCCAGGCAGCCTCAGTGAGTCTCCTGTCTCCACCTCTGGGATTATAGACACATGAAGCCATACTCACTTTTTACATGAGTGCTAGGGATTTGAACTCAGGTCCTCATGCTAGCACAGCAAGCACTCTAACTCACTGAGCCCTTTTCTTAGTCTCATGCATGCCAGTTGCTAGAGGTGAAGAGTTAGGGAAAAAGGCCAGAGAGGACTCTTTGGGAAACTAGGAATAACAGCCAAGCTGTCTCCTATTCTCAGCTTAGAGTTTCTTTCTTTCTTTCATAACCATTCTTTGATGTCTTAATGCTTTGGTATCAACTGTGCTTAGAGAATAAAGGGAGGAATCAGGGTCCTTAGTTTGTAGACGCCAAGCACAGAAAAAAGGAGATTCAAGGGTCATCAGCACTTTTGTTACCTAAACTGTTCCTAGGGAGATGCACAAATCATCCAGAGAAGGCCACAGTGACAGATCAGAGTAACTACCACGGTCCAACTGGGATTTCTGTCTAGGGGTTCCTTCCAGAGCATAGCGGAGTGCTGGCTTACATGACCATGGGTCATCACAAAGCAGCTGGACCACCGAAGGGTCTTAGCACAGCATGGATGAGTACTTCCCCATACCTGCAGAGATTGGGGCCTCCCTTCGGCTCACCTTTCACGCTATATCTTCCAGCACTTCCTGAGATCACCATACCACATACACCTGGGGCCAAATTACATATAGCTGGCAGTGTGTTGCATGCATTAGCTGTACTTGCAGGAGGGAGCAAGCTGAGGTCTCAAGTAAGGTATGATGACCTTCCTCCCTCTACATCAACAAGCCAGACCTTGAGGACAGAGTTCTAGAACCAGCAGCCCATAGGAAACAAAAAGAACTCAGAGGTTCCATGTTAATCTAAAAGCAGTCTTTGTGTCTTCTGGAGTTGAATCATTTATTTATTGTATTTTTTATTTTTTGAAAAAATTTTGTTACACTTATTTACTTACCTATTTATGGTGTATATGTGAGTATGTGTGTGGACATATGTGTGCCACAGTACACATGGAAATCAGAAGATACCTTGTGGGAGTCAGGTCCCCTTCTGCCATGTGTATCTAGAAAACCTAGGCCATCAGGCTTGGAGGTGGGTGCTTTTAGCACCACGCCCCACCCAGCCGCCTCACTGGAATTCTTTTTTGAGAGTGAACTGGCCAAAAAGTAAGATATTTTTGAAGGAAAGGATGATTCTGGAATCCGTAGGATAGGCTTTATCACACATGGACAAGAGTTAGGAGAGTAAGGACTGATTCAGGGCATCTTAGTGGTCAGAGACCATTTTAGCCCTCATAGTGTTCCCATGAAAACACTTTATTATGTTAGAACAAACTTCAGTCATTTGGACTCTAGGGGAATCAAAGCCACTGAGGGTTCTGGTCTGGGGTTCTCTCTATGGGCTTCCAACTAGGAAAGATCTTTTTTTTCATTTTATTGTTTATTTTATGAATTTCACATCATGCACCCTGTTCTTTCTCATCTCTCACCTCCTCTCAGACCTACCCTCCATATTTACAACCTCTCCCAAAATAAAAAATATCTCATTGGGGAAACTATAGTGTGTCACAGTGTATCCCACAATATTCCCCTTTGTTACACCTTTTTTGTTTGCAAATTTTCACTGTAATGACTCCTTGTCTGGTACAAGGCCTCTGGCTTCTTCTACTTTGTCAATACTGGAACCTCACTGGGACACCTCTCAGATATACTGTTGTTTTCCTGTGTCATGGAGTCCTAAAGTTTTGGGGTATAGAACTGGCCTCTTCATGCACTCCAGAAGTTCATCCATGGGGTATATGTTGGGGTGGGCCAACTCAAAGTTCTGGTCCAGGCCAGGTGTAGTGTGCTGCCCAGGCAAGATGCAGGGCCTGCTCTTCCAAGTGCTGCAACATGTGAGGGGCTGCGACAGCTCTTCTGCTCTTGTGACCCCATTGGGGCCAGATTTCCTGTCTGCCACTGGTGGTGAGGACAAAAGGGAGGGGAGGGGATCTTTCCCTCCACAATACCACTGCAAAACAAAAGGCAGTGCTCCTATATTCATTCCCTCAGGGCTGGCTTACCCAAAATCCCCACATCCAGGCCAAGCAGGGGGTTCCTCTAGTCTCTGCCTTGCTTCCTGTCTTGGAAGTCCATCTGGTGCTTGCCTGGTGCTGGAATGGTGGTCGCCACAGGCTAGCTCCCTGACCAGGCCCCATGGTACCAAACTGGTGTTGGTCTCTGGCTTGCTTTTTTCTAGGAATGTTAGGCTACTATTCATTCAGATGCTCGTAGGTCAGAACATTGAATGTAGACATAGCCTCTCTCCTCTCTGCCACCTACTGATGCACATGTGACACAGCAGCCACATCTGCAAAGCCTTAGGGGCAGGAAAAAGATCTTTAATGTGAACAAACTACTTAGATATTTTTGTTTGTTTATGGTAGGTTTTTGTGTTGTGTCTCAAAAATATTTTTTTACTTTCTCAAATTACTCAGTTTTCTAGGAGAAATGTGAAAAGATGAATTCATGTTAATTTTTGTGCATGTGTGTGTAGTGTGTGTATATGAGTGTGGATGCAGCACCATGTATGTACACACACATGTGGAGGCTAGGGGTCAACACTGAGTGTCTTTTTTTTTTGTCATTTTCACTGAAGCTGGTGGTTGACTGATTGCTGGTTGCTGGCCAGCAAGCTCCCTGGACCCTTGGTCTCTGTCTCTATGCAGCTGAGTGTGACTCTGCCTGGCCTTTTTACACAGGTTCTGGGAGATTCAAACTCAAGGTCTCAGGCTCATCCAGCAGGCGCTTTACCAACTGAGTCAACTCTTCAGTCCCTAACTCATGTTTTTGAAACAGGATCTTGCTCTATAGCCAGCTGACCTCCAACATGTGATCTTCCTCTCTCAGCCTTTAGAGTACTGGGGTTGTAGATGTGTCTCACATTTGATGCCTCACAAATGATTAATTTTTACATTTACCTTTGGAATTATTGCTTGAAGTTCAACTTCAAAGTTAAAGTATACCTGAGATTATGGTGATGTGGGAGGTGCATTATAGGTGATTAATTTTTGCTATTTCCAGTTTCATAAGAGGAGCATTTGGAAAAAAAAAAGTCACTGGTGGTTGGAGGTTTCTTCTTGTGTTTTTGCCTTGATGAACACTGGCTACCCTGTCTTTTCCTAAGTTCATCAGCAAAAGGTCAGAGAAACTCTGTCACAGAGTGAGAGACCTTGGACTTGACTAATTTTCTACACCAGTGGCTTTTACACTTTTCTTTCAGTAGCAGGCACAGTACCATTGAGTTGCTCAGTGTCAAAGAGGAACTAACCATGACTCATGAAGGTAGCTAGAGGCATCTGCTAGACCAGAAGCCCTGGACGACAGTGTCTTCCAACAGTTGATAGCAATAGAACAAAAATGACAGCAACATTAGACAAATGTTCTTGATGTCCCTGGTACTGCAGCATGTGCTCTGGAAACCTCTCTAAGGAGCTCCCCTCATCCTGAGGTTATGTGTTCATCTCTGTTATTTCCATTATAGACACAGTGGCCTCCTTAGACACATTGCCCCACTCTGCCGGCTTTATCCAGGACTTTATCTGAGTAAACACTGACTGTGGTTATGTCTTCATTTGATGAAATAAGGAAATTGAAGCAGGGACCTGATTTATAATGAACTGAGAGATGAGTAGGCAAGGGTAGTTAAGGACCAAAGATGTATCAGTAGTGGGGAAGTTTGGGTACCAGCAAATGGTCACACTGTCTGTGGCACTCAGTTGCATAGGGAGAGTTACCTTCACATGATCTTACTATCTGAGATTGACTATTAGGTGAGTAGTATCAAATATTAGCAAGTAGGATATATTTTCAAAACAAGTTTATGGCCCCTTTGGGATGGTCTTTATGGTTTCTGTAAGGTGTAGATGCTGTTCTGGTTTGGGAAGTTGCCCCCTCTAAAGGTGCATGGATTAAATACTTGGTTGCCAGCCTCTGACTGGAGGTGATGGTACCTCATTAAAGAAGTCTAGACATGAAGGGATGTTGGGAACTGGTCCCTTCCTGTCCCTTTGCTTTCTGGCTGCTGAGAGGTGATCAGGGACCCCTGCTGGGTGTTCCCATTATAATTTTCTGCTTCCCCATAGGCCTTAAAACAAAGCGGTTAGGCAACTAAGAACTGAATCTTCTGAAATCGTGGACCCAAAATGTCCTCCTCATAAGTTGGCTCTGTCGGGTATCCACACTTAGTATCAATTCACAAGAGCCACAGCAACAAGGTGCATCATTTTTATGGAAATGAGATCTCAGTGTAAGGGGGAGCAAAGGGGCCTTGGGAGAAACGGTCAGCCTTCCAGGAGTGACACAGTAGAGAGAACACCAACCCTGCAGCTATGGCAGAGCCAACATACCAGGAGGATAGCTTTGGTGCTTCAGGTAACCCAGTTTGGCCTCACTGTAGCATGAGCAGGAATTGGTATAATTTCAGTACAGGGGAATATAACAAGAAATGTCTGTATGCCTCCTCTAAAATATCAACACTCTGGTTCTACTCTACACTCTTATCTATGGGTGAGTATCCAGGGAAGTTGAGAAATGGCTTCCCTTCTCACCCTAGAGCTCTGGCACGTCACAAGAATAAGAAAAGAGTAAGTTAGCAAGTGATTATAGGTAATTGATGGAGAAGCTATCTGAGGCACAGATGTGTAGACTGGGAAAGCACATCAAGGATTGTGGATAAAGATTGTAAACCCAGACTCCACATAGGGGGATCCAGCAGATGCAATCTATTAAGAAATGTATAGAAAGAAGGGCTGGAAGATTGCTCAGTCAGCAAAGTACTTGCCTTGTGAGCATGAGGATCTGAGTTTAACCCCAAGAACCTATGTAAAAAATATGAATGTGGTGGTGGTGTGTGTAATCGCAGTGCCAGGGCAGTGGAAACATAGGCATTCCTGAAGCTCACTGGCCAGCTAGTCTAGACTAATTAATTAGTAAGCTCCTGATCAATGAGAGACCCTGCTTCAAGGGAGGTGGATGACTACTGAGGATAATACCTGAGGTTGTCCTCTGGGGCTCACACACACACATGTATACACATGTGCATAACCTACATATGAAACACACACATGTATTCTCATGCATTAAAAATGAGAAACATGTTTAAAAAAACTGTACATGGGATTGTTGACTTGTCAATATTAAAATATGGGAAGAAGTCACAAGTGAATCTGTGTTAGGACTCTCCGAGTTGACCAGAAAACTCAACAAAATAGCTTAATCAACATGAGGAATTTACTGGCTTAAGTGACTATCAAATCCTGGGAGACTGTATCTGAGACTGGGGCATCATGACATCAGCTTTAAAATAATGTGCCATGTCAGTGATTATTGTGGATCAGGAGGGAAATTAATTTATTAAAAAGATTTTCTGTAGAGGGAATCTCTTGTGTCTGTATGCAAGCTTCACCTGTCAACAAAAAGCTGATGGCCTATTAGCTTAGGCAGCAAATAGAAGGTGGGGCATCGGGCAAAGAGAGAGGATTCTGGGATAGAGTCAGGCTCAGGAAAGAGATTCTCCCCAGAACTCAGAGGAAGAAGACACATGAAGCAGAGGAGTAGCAACTAGGAAGGTGGTGGCAGAAATGGCACAGAATACATAGGGTAATAAGTTATGAACCAGTTGGGGAACATGCTTAGCTATATGGCCTAGGTGTTTTTAAATATAATGGGGTCTCAGAGTCCTTATTCTAGGAGCTGGGCAAGGGTGGAAAACATGAGTTTACAGAACCCCCAACAACAATTTTCACTTGAAGGAAGTGAAGACAGTATTGCCTGTCTTCCATTGATGTTATCAGTGTCACCCAATGGCCAAATCTGAAAACAATTTTCCCTTTCAAATGTTATGTGTAAATATAATGGATAGAATTGTTTTTAAAGCCAAGTAAATAGGATGTGGAAAAGATAACTTAGAAAAAAACAAACAGAATTTCACTTTCACTCAGAGTCCAAGTTCTGCCTGATGTAAGGCAGGCAAATCCAGTCATTTCAGACTTCATGCAAATGTGTAAAAGTATCTTTTATTCACCAGATATAATTGTCATCTCAGAGGCTCACTGCTGAATAAGATCACCTTTTCTAGTTTTTTTTTTTTTTCTGAACTCTGGCTGACTGGTTCAACTCAGCTGTTCTGGCTCAACCTCCTCTCCCAGCTGACTGAGGTAATCTGGCTTCGCTTGGCCCCTCACTGAATTTCTCTGCTTGGCCTCAAAATAACTCTGGCAATTTGTTCTAATTCTTCTGGTTTCTTATTCTCTGGCTTCAACTGTCTCTGTGTGAACTCATGAATAATTCAGTTCCGCAGCACCAAATGCACCAAACTCCACTCCACTCAACTGAACTGACCGACTGATTTGAACTGCCACTAACTGAACTGCTACTGCACTGCCTCTCCACAGGCTCCTCAATGACTGCCAACTGAATGACTTCGAGTCAACTAAACTGACTGAACTGCCTGTATTGTACTGAACTCTACTGTCCGGTCTTCTCTACTGTACTGAACTGACCTCTCTCCCTGGGCTGCTTTCTTAAGTCAGCTCTCTTTCTTCTCCGTTCTCCCGAGAGTCTGGCATATCCTATCTCTGACTCATTCTGTCATATCTTTCTCTGATGTCACTTTGCCCCTCAATTAGATGGCACTTTCAAACAAGAATGCTTCCTTCTATAAATTAACTTTACATTCATTGTTTGGGATTAAAGATGTTTATTAAGGGCATGTCTGCATTCCATCCGAGTCACATAGATCTAGAAAGAAAAGTTTTGGATATGATTCCTTGCCAGAGCAGTCATGTTGCTGGATTAAAATTCCTCTACATCTTCCCCCTTTCTGTTTAAGCTAAAAGTTGTACACAGTTTAATTATTACAACAGAAACAATTATAAATCACATAAATTTAATAGTCTGAATGTCCTTAAACTTAACAGTCTGAATATCCTTATGAAGATCCATTGATGCAATGATCCTTATCCCATAACTGCAGTCCTGATCATCTGTCCTTCAAGAAATGTCCATTTCAGCATCAAGGTTTTTCAGTCTGCCCTTGGATCATATCTTTTATCAATTTTGATGGAACACAATCTTTCATCACCTGTAGAAATACAGATAAAACCTCTTTCCCAAAGTAACACATTTCCTGACTTCCATTCTGATGTTAAAATATTTTTAAAGAATATAGATTGATCTAATTCAGTATTTTTCTTCTACAATCCAGTTTCTTTCAGCTAATCTTATTTCTCCTTTCTGTTTATCAAGATGCAATTAGATCTTTATGAATCCACACCTATAAAGGGCCAAGCCATATTACACAAGATGTCAATATACAGTGTCTCCAATACCTAGTTTAGTTTTCTCTAGTTGTTGCATGGATTGCTGACAGGAAATGCCTGGCTCATGTTGTTTTTGCCAGGGTACAAGCTAATCCCCCTAGGAAGTTTCCTGTCAGTAAGGGATTACCTTGAATATCTCTTGCTGATCTGCATTCATTAGTCCAATGCCTACTCTTCCCATAGATTCCACAAATCCCAGAAAGCTGAGGTCTTATAGATAAGTCTTTAGGAATGCCTTGTCTACAATCTCTTTTCAAATGACCTCATCTCCTACAGTCAAAACAATGGACATTTTGATATCTAGGATTATTGACCATTGCTTGTCCAATTACATAGTCATTAGAGTTAATATCAGTAGTAGTTCTAATTCATTCATTCATGGGTGCTGATTAAGTTTTTAAAAGTCGAAGAACTTTTTGACACACTGCATTTTCAAAAGCTAAAGTTTTATTAGTAGCTTTTTGCATCTGGACCTGATATTGCCCTGTTCATAGTGGATATTAATCTATGTAAGAAGTCAGTAAAAGTCTTTCTAGGGCTTTTCATAATCTTTGTGAATGACATAGACCTTTTTCTTGTTATCCTGAGGCTTGGGATTTTTTCCTATGCATTACCTAATGGCAGATATCACTGGGAGGTTGGGGGGGGGGGCGCGACAAAAGACAGCCTTCCTGGAGTTTCTTTTTATGAGCCAGGTAGGCAACAAAGGTCCAGACAATTGGATTGGAAATATCCCCTGATATGCCCTAACAAGCACAAGTATGCCTGAAGATTTAAGAAACTGGCAACTGTTCCAGTGACTTTGACATGGTTGCTGCGTGACCAGGTTTTTTTTTTTTTTTTTTTTTTTTGAGAAGCTAAAAGGTTATCGCCTATGGCCAGTGAGGCTGTCAGGGTCCAGAAAGAGGGTAAGGGAACCTTTGACCAATATTGGGGATCAAAAATATTCAAAATAATTTTGATAATCCTAGATATCAAAACGTCCATTGTTTTGACTGTAGGAGATGAGGTCATTTGAAAAGAGATTGATCTGACCGAGAGGTGTCAGTTGTTCTGCAAACCATATCTGCAAAGAAAGGAAGAGACTACCAATCCTCAGGCAGGATGGTCAGGCGAAAATATTGCTAGTATGATGGACTTCTGGGAGTCAGCTTCAGTAAGAGTTTTATTCAGGGTGAACAAGGGCTATATAAACCTTGGGGAGTGGGTAGGGGTTTCCAGGGTAGGTGCACATTATTGGCTGGGGATGAGGTGCTGAGAATGCTTCATTTATATGAAGATATTCCAGGTAATTGCTGGGCAGGTTCTTATTGAGAGAGAGGAAGGTGAACCTGTAATTTGGCTATAGTACTTGAATGTCCTCAGAGGTGGTGGAGGTGGGGGTCATGTGTTGAAACATGTAGGCCCAGAACAGGGAGAGAGCAGTCCTAACTCCTGCCAGTCTTAGGATGAGATTTTTGGGGTTTGGGCACATCTCAACTTCACTCTTGCTCTAGGCCAGCTCCTCTGGTCAAATGTGTGAGTCCTAGTAAGTTTTAGAAAATGGCTGCAAAGGCCCAGAAATAGCTTAGTGGTTAAGAGTGCTTGCTAGCCTTTTTAGAGGACCACAGTATGATCTCCAGCAACTCTGTTGGGTGGCTCACTAATACTGCCTTTAACTGCAGTTCCAAGGGGATCCAATTAATGGTCTCTTCTTACCCTCTTGGACAAGTATGGTTGTGTGCATGCATGTATGGATACTTGTATGTGTGTGTGCATGTGTGTGCATGCATACACATTGGTTTCAAGTTCACTGTATAAATGTGGATCTTCATGTCTGATGAGTGGGTTTGTTCTGGATGGTCAGATACTTCCATGACCAAAGTTCTTCATTACTCTAACCTTTCTTCCTTAGCATGTCTGGCTAGATAAATTATACATTTTAGTAAATCTGTAATATCGAACAACTTTGTTTGAACCCAGAGTCAAACATTGCCTACTTGGATAATTTCCTTCTCATGGCCTGTTGACTCCTGGTGAGGAAGTGTAATTAATCACTTTGAGACAAATTGTCCTTGTCTAGAAGGCTTTGGCAAGATAATCATTATGATCTAAAGGCAAGCACTTTTGGAAATGAAAGAGTAAATTGGTATAATTAAGCCTAGATCACAGGTACAAATCAGGTACACTTGAGGCAAACCAAGATGAATGACAGCAAGGCAGAACTGGAGAAATTAAGGTTGTGTGTGTGTGTATTTGGGGATGGAAAAGACAATGTGTCAGTAAATATTAAAAAGTTATCTTACTCTATGTAAAAATTAAGATATAACAATACTACATAGTACCATTTTATTTGTTAATGACATGTTTTGTAATATAGTTTAAAAATATTGTTTTAACACTCTGGGTATCATTTTATTATGCTCTTTTAAGTTTTCTCTCTTTTTTGAATATATTAGCTTTATTTTTTTTTCATTGTTGTGACAGAACACCAGATAAGAACATACTAGAAGGATTTATTCTGGCTCATGGTTAAACATGGCAGGAAGGCTGTAGTAGCATCAAGAGAATGAGGCCATCACAACTCAGAGTCAGGTGGAGCCAGACCTAGCCATAACCTATAACCTCTGGCCAGTGGGCCACTTCCTCCCACTAGATCCCACTCCTTAAAGGCTCCACAATCTCCCAAAACAGTGCCACCAGCTGGCATAATCAAAAGGATGAATATGAATATGTAGTGAATATTTCTAAGCAAATCACAACAGAGAATATTCACAATGTATTGTTCACTGAATTAGTAGTCAATAATTTTTTCTTTTTTTTCACTTCTACCTTAAAATGCACTGGAGTATTAGGCTGTAGATCTCTAGACTTTAAAAAAAAAATGCAAAGAAGAAGGAAGAAGAGGAAGAGAGAAGGAAGATTTAAAAGTAAGGGAAAAAGGAGGAACAGAGTTGAAAGAATAGAATTAGGTATAGTGTCAGTCAACTGAAATCCCAACACTCAGCAGGCTGAGGCAGGAAAATGGCAAGTTCCAGTCCTGCCTGGGATACATAGTTAGATCTAATCTCAACTCCCAGCAAGGAGAAAAAAGTTAGTAAGGAAGATAGGCACACATGAGGAAGGGAGAAAACAAAGGGAAATGGGAGAATCATAGGTCTGGCCAACAGGATATGAAGTATGGAAGGATGGGAGAGAAGTGAGTCTAACAAATGCAAAGGAACAAAATAAGCACTGGTCTGAAGACTGAATAAATGGCCAGAAAGAACCTAGAATTTTATTTCTAGCAACATGGTAGAATGAGCCCTCTGGACATAGATAAAATGCTGAATAAAATTTTAAAATCTTTTTGTTGAGTCTGAGTTTCACATCATTCACTCCAGTTCTACTTAACTCCCTATCCCCTCATATCAGCCCCTGCCCTTGCAACTTCCCCAGAAAATAAAAAACACACAAACAAAAAGTAAACAAAACAAAGCAAAGCATAGAAAACATCTCAATGTAGAAGTGTGTCCCACAGTATACCCCTCTGCCCACACATCTTCACTTGCAAATAAATGTTCATTGCAATGAGTGGTCTGGTTTGAGAGTGGTCTGGTCTCTCGCTTCTGTGACACCATCATTATTGGATCCTCACTGGGACTCCTCTCGGTTATCCTGTTGTTGCCCTGTGTCATGGAGATCATGCAACTTTGGATCAGCAGGACTGGCCCTTTCATGTGCACCAACAGTTCACAGATGATGTAGATTTTGGAGTTGGCCAGCTCAAAGCCTGGGTGGTAGCTGAGCTGGTTAGCCTGCCAGCTCTCTCTGTTATCTGAACAACCAGGTGGAGCTCTCCAGCACTGCTCAGGCTAGGCCACCCAATGCAGCCATCAGCAGGAGGGTCAGCTCTCCTGCTCTCATGTCCTCAGGGCCTGTTCATCTGCACCCAGAACCAGCCTCACTGTGCTGCCCAGTTGAGGTGTGGGGCACTGTCTCTCAAGTGCTGCAGCTGGCAAGAGCTGGGCCAACTCTCTCACTCATACCCTCAGGGCTTTGCCTTCAGCATCAGGGCAAACTCCAGCGTTGCACTGGAGAGGTGCAGGGCCCTCTCTTCTGAGCTCTACAACCAGTGAGGATCATGGACAGGTTGTCCACTCCTATGACCCTGGGGTTGTCCACTCCTATGACCCTGGGGTTAGATTTCCTAACTGCCACAGGTGGTGAGAGGTGAGAGGACAGAGGGCATTACCCCTGTGTCCAGGCCACCTTACAGCAGACAAGTGGTGGGGCCAAACTCTCCCTTGCTCATGCCCTCAGGGCTGGCTCACCTGTATCTCTGCCGTCAGAGCCAGCTCTACTGTGCTGGTATGGGCCAGGTGAAGGGCCCATTTCCCCAAGGGCCGCAGCCAGTGAGGGACAGGGCCAGTTCTCCTGCTGTCATGACCCTGGGGCCAATTTTCCTGACGACCAGAGGTGGCAAGGGGTGAGTGGTGGGTGAAGGTATCACCTCTCCATCTGTGGCACTTCACAGCAGACAAATTTTGGGGTCTGCTCTCCCATGCTCATGCCCTCAGGGCTTGCCTACTCTATACCTGCCACCAGGGCCAACTCCACTGTGCTACCTGGTCGAGGAGCAAGGCTGGATCTCCTAATTGCTGCCACAGGTGAGAGGTGGGCTGAGATTTGTCAGGCTAAATCTCTGCAGAGCACCACAATCAGTGAGGGGTAGGTGTGGGCCATTCACAAGACTTAAGTGGCAGGGAAGCTTTCTCTGCCAGAGATACCCTTTGTTCACTTTGTATACTTGGTAAATTTTACAGGGAAGTATCCAGGCCTTCACTTGAGGAGCTCCAGCAGCCAGGCTGGGCAGCTTTAAATTTTGCCTCTGGGCTCCCCCTACATCTTTGCTTGGGTGGCGGGTCTGAAGCTCTGCACCTCCCCTGGGTCCCATCCCCTGTGGTCCCTGAAAGGGGTGCTCAGATCTTCAGGTTGTGCTGCTTTTCTCTCTACACCTCTGGACAGCAACACCTCAGGTCTCCAGAATGGCTGAGGCTAAATCTCCACATCCCTGGGACCCGAGATCAGGTTCCTGAAGAAACTGGGAAGCTGCAGCCAGAGAAAGCAGCAGCACCCAAGGCTTCAGTTATGGCTGCTGCTGACAGGGAATTTGGGATGGAGCTAGTCTATAAGCTCAGCCGCCATCTCTGTGGCAACAATGTATAAACTAGCCATTTCCCCCCAAGCAGGGCGATTTATATGGTCTGGCACTGCCAGCCAGGGACCAGGACTAGGAATGTGACCCTTTAGTATAAGTATAAGTTCATAGTTTAAGTTTATAGTTTAAGTTTAAATTTATATCTTAAGCTCACAGTTTAGTTAAGGAAAGTTGTTTTGTTTAGCTTAGAGTTCAAGTCTGTGTAAACCCCCTAAGGCACGAGTTAATTAGCTCCTCCCCCACACCTCTCTGTCAGAATGTCAGTTTCAGTCTCTGTCACAAAGGCCATCTCCAGTCCCAGTGGGACCCCTCCCATATTTATGCTAATTTTACATGAAAAGTCTGAACAAAACCCCACCAATCCCTAAAGCTCCCCCAAGCTCAGGACTTGAAATTCCACCAATCCTCACTCTGGAAATCTCTGCCCTAGAAAGCACCTCCCCCTAAAAATTGTATATGAAGGCTGTGTTTGCCCAGCTCTCAGATGTCTTCTGGGAGTAGAGGCAGCCCCTTCTAGATTTGTCCCTCCTCTCCTGGATTTGTCCCTCCAATAAATCTCTCTTAAGAGATTTGATGCCTGCTGTGATTCTCTCATCGAAAGAAGCCAAGAAGCCCAGAAGACGTGAAGGAGGAATGGGACTTAGGCTCCTGAGCTCCTCAGCTCAATGGGGTTGGGGAAACCTTCCCTGTGAACTCCTCTCAGAGCTGTGTGGTTCCTGGGCTCCTGTGTCTCAGGATGCCCTTTCCTTAGGACACTGTCCCACTTCACAGCTGTGTGGTTCCTGGGCTTTGGAGTTGTGGGTTTCCTGGACACCTTCCCATCCAGTCAGGAAGACCAACAATAGAGCCAGTTCTGCACAGCCCCTGGACATCCATGTGGTCTCTGGCAGCTGCCCAGAGCAGCGATGTCCTCATGGTCTCTAGTGATAATATGAGACACATAGATCAACACCAACCCCTGCTGCTGCATGGCCAGGGACCCAGACCATGGTCCTTAGAGGCGGCACAGGCTGGGACTTCACCATGGCCTCACAGGTGGAAGGACTGACTAGTCAGCAGGCTATTCCTTTCCACCCTTGAGTCTCCGGTTCTGTCTTTCTTCAAAATTCCCAAACTGTTCCACTTTGTCCACAATGTACTTGTATGTTGTAGTTGCTCCCCCTGGAGGTGGGCCACCTGACTGGTGGGCCTCTGGGTGACCTCCTCTGTTAGCACACCTGGCAAATGGGCCTCTAGGTGTCTATAGCTTGTTTGTGTGATATGGAGGCAGGAGGGTCTCGGGATGTCTTCCTCCTCCTGCACTCCATTGGGTGGCATCTGGTGGGGCTCTGTGTGTCTACAGTCCACCCTTGCCAGGCAGCAAAGGGCAGCCCTGTGGGTGTCACTACCCACCCACACTGTGTCTTTTCTCTTAAAAAAAAATCCTGACCACAGGTTTCCCTCCCAACTCTCCTCCCAATCCCTTCCCTTATCCCCTCACTGTAATAGGTTAGAATTAGCAAGGACTTTTCCAGGGCATGCAGATCAACCTGGCACCTGGCAACATGTGGCTTTAGGGAACCATTGAGAGAGTACTCTGAAGGCCCAGGAATCTGAAAAAAGCTCATAGCTTGGCATTGTTTGAATGCTATGGGGACCTGAGCTGAGATGGGCAGAGCCCAGATTGGACTGAGGCCTGTGAAGGGCGCCAGTGGAGGTGTGGCTACAAAGCCAAAAGAGTCTCCAGAATTTGAAAATTTCCTCAGGAGAGTTTGAGAGCCCATGGGACTGTGAAAGGCTGTGAAACGATATCCTATATAATTCACTAGGGACCTCCACATGACTCTTTCTTGCCCCCACAGACATAGAAGACAGGAGCGAACAGACTAGAGATTAAGTGAAGTAGGCCATCTGCCCTGAGGCCATGAGAAAAGAGCCCGAGACCTGAGGCAAAGAAAAGAACTCTAAGCTGCAGAGACTGACAGCAGTTGGCAGAAGAAGCAAAGAAGCCTAAGATGGAGTAAATAGGCCTAAAGTGTGCTCCTGGGAAATTTGGGACTGACTTAATGCCAAATCGGTGGCAGGAGCAAAGCAACTGTGAGGAAATCTTAGATGTAGAAACTACATCTCTGAGGAGACTGTGTAAATCCCTGTTGAGGAAGCCAGGGCATTGCTATTATTATAGGCCTTAAATCCTGACCCATGAAGAACACATGGGCTGATGAGACTGTGGAACTTCCTGCACAAACCTGAAAAGCTAGGCCTGGAGGAAGCTGAACCAAGCTGAAAATAATTCTGCTGTAATTGCCAGAGCTAGACTTTTAACCAAGATGCCCTAATGGATCTGCATTAGAGAATCTTAATATCCTTTCAAGAAAATTAAAATAAGGTTGATTAAATGTTCTTAAGTATTAAGTATTTATAGGTTTTAGATTATAGGCATTAAATATTGTAGTTTTAGGTGTTTTATAGGTGGTGATTTGTAGAGAGCTGCGACGTGCCGCGCCCTAAAGATGGTGCTGGTTTCCGCCTTCCACCAGCCCGATGGTGAGCGCTCTCGGTGGTAAACAAGTCCATATTTGGTTAAGACCGCTGATATGGCTTGCTTCTGCATACGTGGGCCTGTAAGATAGCACCACATGGCTTTACTTGATTGGCTGTTCATATAGTATTTAGCATGTGGGTTGGGTCTGCCCGATTATTCGGAAGACTGTTTTCAAGGGACCTGAATAAACTGCTTGAGAAGAGCTTTTGCGAGTTGCGTCGTTCTTGCTGGTTGAGGTCGACGTGACAAGTGGTGGCCCGTACGGGGAACCAGAAAAGACTCAGAACTCCTGCAGTCAGGGGCAGTGCACTGGTAAGTTCCCGGGATAAATTGGGACAATAAAGTTTCGCGGAAATTGCGAACTAAAGGTAAAGTTTCGCGGGAAGTTGCGAACTAAAGGTAAAGTTTCGCAGGAAACTGCGAACTGAAAGTAAATTTTTAATCATGGGATCGTCTCAGTCACAACCAATTTTTCTGGCTCTTCAGGAGCTACTTTTAGCTAGGAAATTGAAACTTGAGAAGTCAACCCTAGAAAGATTTTTCAATGAATGCGACTCCGTGGCTCCGTGGTTTGCGGTGTCCGGGAATCTTACAGTATCCTGCTGGGACAAATTAGGCAGGGACTTGGATTTTGCTTGGGAGCAAGGTGCTCTGAAGCATGGAGTAAGACCGGTTTGGAAGATGGTGAGGAGTTGTTTAGAAGATCAGAGATGCTGTAAAGCAATTAAGGAGGGAGAATCAGCCTTGGAACTGCTGCAAGGGGAAAGATCTGAGCAGGCAGACAGTGAAAAGGGAAGCAAAAAAGGCGAAAGATCTGAGCAGGCAGACAGTGAAAAGGGAAGCAAAAAGAAGGTCCCTCTCTATCCCGATCTTAGAGATTTTAGAGATTTTGAGGACTCAGAGGGCACGGATTCTGAAGGGGAGCTATACGCTCTAATAGAACAGTTGGAGAGGACTGCTATTAGAAAAAGGGAAAAGAAAAAGGTAAAAGAGAAAGACACGTTGGCGGCAGTCAGTGTAAGTGAAGTCGTTGCCGCGGCGCCTTCAGCCACGTTGGTGGCGGTCGGTATAAATGAAGCCGTTGCCACAGCGCCTTCAACTCCCCCTCCATACCCAGAAGCCATTCAGATAGATCAGACTGTTCAGTCCCTGAAAGTAGGGAGATCTTTCTGCCCGGGGATGTGGACACAAGTAAGAACAGAATTACAATTTGCCTATCTGGTATACCAAGATACACAAGGGAACAGTTACAAGGAACCGCTTGATTTTAAAGTAATCAAATCCCTTGCAGAGTCGGTTCGTACCTATGGTATTACCGCTTCTTTTACATTGGCTCAAGTAGAAGCATTAAGCAGACATTGTATGACCCCAGTGATTGGAGTGGCCTGGCCCGCGCCTGCTTAAGTCCAGGACAATACTTAGACTGGAAAGCTTTCTTGATTGAGTATGCTACTGAGCAAGCAGCCATAAATCAGAGAAATGGAAATCCAGCCTGGGATAGAGATATGCTGCTTGGGCAGGGGAGATTTGCCAACCAGCAGACAGGGTATCCCAATCAGGTTTATGAACAAATAAACCAGACAGCTATCAAGGCTTGGAAGTCCCTTCCTAACAAAGGGGAGGTGAGTGGGAACTTAACTAAGATTCTACAGGGCCCCATGGAGCCCTTTTCAGACTTTGTGGCACGATTGGTGGAAGCGGCAGGGAAGATTTTTGGTGACCCAGATGCTGCTATGCCACTAATAAAACAGTTGGTCTATGAGCAATGCACCAAAAAGTGTAGAGCCGCTATCAACCCTTACAAGAACAAAGGGCTAGAAGCCTGGATGAAAGTGTGTAGAGAACTTGGAGGGCCGTTAACTAATGCTGGTCTTGCTGCCACGGTAGTACAGTTGACCAGAAAAGGTGGAGGAAGTCCAGGAGTTTGTTTTAAGTGTGGCAAGATGGGACACTTTAAAAGACAATGCCCCGGGGGAAGGAGTACAGAAAGTACAGGAAGTGCACAACGCCCCAGGCAGCCAGGGTTATGCCCAAAATGTAAGAAAGGGAACCATTGGGCTAATGAGTGCCATTCAGTGACAGACATCCATGGCCAGCCTTTGACTCAAGGTTATGGTGGCGCTCGTCCAAAAAATGGACAGCAGGGCCCACGACCTCAGGGCCCACAAATATATGGGGCAGTAGAGAATC
>CAJQZJ010000838.1:4416248-4428284 GCA_907164525.1 Lophiomys imhausi
GAGACAGGGCCTGGGTTTTTCCTAGGGGCCACTGAGGAGGGCATTCCCATAACTTGGAAGACGGAGGACCCAGTATGGGTTCCTCAGTGGCCACTTTCCTCTGTAAAATTGAATGCAGCCAAAGAGTTGGTGGATGAACAGATGTCTTTAAAGCATATAAAGCCATCTGTATCTCCCTGGAATACACCTATCTTTGTCATTAAAAAGAAATCTGGAAAATGGAGATTGTTGCATGACCTGCGTGCCATAAATCAACAAATGCAGATCATGGGCCCAGTGCAACATGGCTTGCCGCTTTTATCATCTTTGCCAGCCTCATGGCCCATAATAGTTATAGATAAAGGGATTGTTTTTTCTCCATCCCTTTGTGTGCCAAAGATAGTGAGAGATTTGCATTTACTATTCCATCCTGTAATCATGAAGAACCTGATCAGCGGTTTGAATGGGTAGTATTACCTCAGGGCATGGCGAACAGCCCCACTATGTGCCAACTGTATGTGGGGGAAGCCATTGCTCCCTTGAGAAAGAATTTTCCAGATTTGAGATGTGTTCATTATATGGATGATATCTTACTGGCAGCTAAGAGTGAACAAATGTTAGATCAGGCCTATGAAGAATTAGTTCAATTATTAAAAAAGGAAAGGTTGTTTATTGCTCCTGATAAGGTTCAAAAGGAAAATGTGGTTAATTATTTAGGAACGAAGGTTGGACCTGAAAAGATAATACCTCAAAAGATTGAGATAAGAAAAGATAATTTAAAGACTATAAATGATTTTCAAAGGTTGTTAGGAGATATCAATTGGGTAAGAGGCTATTTGAAGCTACCAAATTATGAACTAAGACCCCATATGATATTTTGAAAGGTGATTCAGCACTTAATTCTCCTAGGCAATTAACAGAAGAAGCAAGAAAAGCTTTATGTAAAGTGGAAGAAAGGTTACAGAGTGCCTTCCTAAAGAAATGGCAGGAAGGACAGCCCATTGCATTGTGCATACTTGCCACCTATGGTCAACCTACAGGATTGTTATGGCAGGATGGACCATTATTATGGACTTATTTGAAGATTTCTCCAAAAAAATCCATAGAACATTATCCCATTGCAGTTGCTGCTTTAGCCTTGAATGGTATCCAACAATGTTTGCAGTCTTTTGGAGTTGCTCCTGCCAGTATAATAGTGCCCTATTCCAGTCATCAAATTAAGATTTTGTGTGGCACTGTATATGATTGGGCAATATTGCAATGTAGCTTTGAAGGAGTGATTGATAACCATTATCCTAAGCATCCATTGCTATCATTTTTTAAAGAGCACCCAGTAATATTCCCTAAGGTTACTTCAGCAGTACCACTTCAAGGGTCACCAAATGTGTTTACTGATGGCTCAAAGACAGGCTGTGGAGCCTATTTGATAGAAAGACAAGAGCCCGTGCTATGCCAATTTCAACCGGGCTCCCCCCAAATAGTAGAGTTGAAAATAGTAATTGAGGTGTTTAAAAGATGTCAATTTGCATTCAATTTGATCTCAGATTCAGTCTATGTGGTCAACGCAGTGAAAGTATTAGAATTAGCAGGTCCAATTAAGAATAGTAGTACTGTATGTGCCTTATTACAAGAGTTACAAGTTTTAATCTGGCAGAGAAAAAGGTGTTTTTATATTCAACATATCAGAGCACATACAGGATTACCTGGACCATTAAGTGAGGGTAATGATAAGGTTGATCAATGGACTAGGATGGAATGCATTTTTTGGAGCTCATTCCTGGACTAAGCCAGACAGTTTCACCCATTATTTCATGTAAATGCAAGAACTCTACAGCAGAAATTCCATTTGTCTAGAGCAGATGCTAGACAAGTGGTTTTGGACTGTCCTCAGTGTGTGATTCATCATCATCCTCCCAGTGTGAGAGTGAACCCTAGAGGGTTGATGCCACTCAAAATCTGGCAAATGGACGTTACCCACATTTCAGAGTTTGGAACCTTAAAATATATTCATGTATCTGTGGATACCTGCTCAGGTATCATACATGCTACACCTATGAGTGGAGAAAAGGCTCGCAATGTCATAGGGCATTGCTTAGAAGCCTGGGCTGCATGGGGAAAACCACAGCAGCTACAAATGGACAATGGACCAGCCTATACGGCTCAGTCCTTTGTCTCCTTCTGCAACCAGATGGAGGTACAGCTTAATCACGGATTACCATATAATCCTCAAGGACAAGGAATTGTGGAGCGTGCTCATTGCACCTTGAAAGAATGTTTGCAAAAACAGAAAGGGGGAATAGGCCAAGGCCGTACCCCCAAGGAGAGAATGTCTTTAGCCTTATTTACTTTAAATTTTTTAAATTTGGATGCTCAAGGCCGCTCAGCAGCGGACAGACATCAGGATTCCCATGGTCCACCTAGAGGCATGGTGAAGTGGAAGGATATTTTGACAGGCTCTTGGCGGGGGCCTGACCCCGTGCTAACATGGGCGAGAGGGTCTGTTTGTGTTTTTCCTCAGGATCAACAAGATCCAGTGTGGGTGCCTGAACGCCTTGTGAGGAAGATTCGTCATGAAGACCTTCCTGGGGATCCTGGTGATAGTAGCAGTGAGTATGTCAGGAATGACTGAGCCGAGATGGGGGATCCTGTCGATATTCCCAAAGCCGATGCCAGTCAGACATGATGCAACTGTGTTTCCACGCTTATTTAGCAGTAATAGAAGCTTAGGCTTACCCTACCTTCCCTTTGATGATCAGAAAAGCCCTATAGAGGGTAATAGAAATGTCAGCTTGAAGGGTAGTCTGTGCCTTTTAATGAGCTTCAATAGGTCAGATGATACAGAGTGCATTAAATTGTCTCAGCAGTCGGTGGACTTTGTATCAAAGATTCCTCCTTGGAACGGTGCATGCGGTTTTAATATCTCAGTTAACGGTTCTCGCCTTGAAGGATGGTGGCCCACACGAGTCTCTGACTGGGACCCCCCCCAAACAGCCACTGCAGGAGAGGAAGGACCTTTTCCCTGGACTGGATGTCAGGAGCGTAGAGCAGTTTGGGTTCAGGGTAGATATTTTTCCTTTAGTCCCTCAATTAGTCATGTAGTAAATGAAAATTTTTCAGGATTGCTCAATTTATCTACTATGGATAGAGATCAGACTGCATTGGGTATGCAACAGACTGTTACTAATCCTTTTGATTTGTGGCTTTTGTGTGGGGTAAATGGAAGTTGCATGGACTTGGGACCTGTCATTATGCTTGGAGGAGGATCTTATCAAAAGGGCAATTTTTCTTTGGGGAACTATTCTGTGGGGGTCAGAGATTCTAGTGGTGACAGTGGCTGGGGGAATGTGACATTTCTTTTGTCCAGGAACAAGACCTTTTCAGCCTCGCCAGTGTGTCTCTGGCCTCCTTTTCTGTGGATTGTAAGTAATGGGAGTGCATCCTTGGGTGAAGAAAAGTTAGTATGCACTCCGGACACATGCTTTTATGCCCTGTGCTGGAATGCCACAGCCTTTCCTGTGGCTGTGGTGACTAGAATGCCTCGATATGTACCAGTTCCTGTAGAGGCCCCTAATACCATGATGCTATTCAGGCTTAAAAGAGATTTTGGCATCACTACAGCTATTGTTACTGCCATCCCTGTTGCTGCTGTGGGGGCTACTGCCTCAGCTATTGCCTTGTCTAGTTCTATACAGACTGCTAATGCCCTGAATGACATCTCAGCCAATGTAGCACAGGCATTGGATACTCAGACCTCTATGAATTCTCATCTCAAAGGAGGCCTTATGATAGTTAATCAACGCATAGATTTAATACAAGAATAGATTGATTCTCTTTGGCAACTAGCACAATTGGGGTGTGAGTGGAAAATGCAGGGTTTGTGTGTTACTTCGGTGCAGTATCAAAATTTAACAAAGGCTGCTAATCTGTCTAAGCAATTGTCAGAGCTCCTCTTACAGGATTGGTCGGCTGATTTTGAAAATAAGATGAGAGAGCTGAGAGCGACAATCGTCCACATCAACTCCACTCGGGTGGATCTGAGTCTGGCTAATGGTTTGACTTCCTGGATACAGGCGGCTATGGATCATCTTAAGGAGTGGGCAGGTGTAGGCTCTTTGGCGATACTGATGATACTAGCCTCTCTGGTTTGCCTATGGTGCATCTACAATATGAGAGCCACACAAAAGCGTAATGCAGCCATGATTATACAGGCTCTTGTCGCCATTGAGGCAGGCCAGTCCCCTCAGGCATGGCTCGCTGCCATGAAGCCTTAAATCTTCACTGAGCATAGTCCCTGCCCATTGAGGTATTCGTTCCATGGATATTAGGGCCTGGCAAGTCAATGACGGAGTAGACGGGTAAGTCTCGGCCACCTAAGACAGGGCAGCCCCGAGTGGGGAGGCTGACCCAGAGACGGGTAAGAGTTTGAGCACCGACCTCCTACAGGCTCAGGCTCACTGTGAGATCCCCAGATATGGGGATTACAAAGCCTTTCCAGGGACTTCTACCAACATTTTACAAAAACAAAAAAGGAGGAACTGTAGAGAGCTGCGACGTGCCGCGCCCTAAAGATGGCGCTGGTTTCCGCCTTCCACCAGCCCGATGGTGAGCACTCTCGGTGGTAAACAAGTCCATATTTGGTTAAGACCGCTGATCTGACTTGCTTCCGCATACGTGGGCCTGTAAGATAGCACCACGTGGCTTTACTTGATTGGCTGTTCATATAGTGTTTAGCCTGTGGGTTGGGTCTGCCCGATTATTCAGAAGACTGTTTTCAAGGGACCTGAATAAACTGCTTGAGAAGAGCTTTTGTGAGTTGCGTCATTCTTGCTGGTCGAGGTCGATGTGACAGTGATTGTTAAGTATTAATGTAGCAAAGGGCAGCTCTGTGGGTGTCATTCCCACCCACACTGTGTCTTTTCTCTTTAAAAAATTTACTTTACATCCTGACCGCAGTTTTCCCTCCCAACTCTCCTCCCAGTCCCTTTCTCCCCCCCCCACTGCCCCTTCACCCCCATCTACTCCTCTACCATTTCTCTTCATAAAAGGGCAGGCCTCCCATGGATACCCATCAAACATGGCATACCAAGTTACAGGATGACTAGGCTGTTAACAGAAAATGTTTATTTAAAACACTTATATTTGCCGGGCAGTGGTGGCGCACGCCTTTAATCCCAGCACTTGGGAGGCAGAGGCAGGCGGATCTTTGTGAGTTCGAGGCCAGCCTGGTCTACAAAGTGAGTCCAGGACAGCCAAGGATACACAGGGAAACCCTGTCTCGAAAAACCAAAAAAAAAAACAAAAAAACAAAAAAACACTTATATTTATTAGTACTTAACAAACACCAATAAAATACCTAAATCCTATGACCTAAAACCTTTAACCTATCTAAGAACACCCTAGTACCTATCTATGAATAACAGCCTAACTATGGCTATTTTAACTTCATTAAAAGGATATTAATATTCTTAGCGTAGATCTGTGCAGGGTGACTTGGTTTACAGCAGTCTCAGTAGGTAGTCCCTTTCAATCTTAAAGTCCATTGGGCCTTACTTTACCAGTTTGCAAGGCCAATTTATTGTGACCAGCTTATAAAGTCAGTCTATTCCAATCACCAAATTGAGGGCAGCTTTTCCCATCAGCTGAGACTCGCCTCCATGGTCTCCTTGGCCCAGGCAAGCCTCAGTGGCCAAAAGCCTCTCCAAGCAGCTTCTGAATTTGGCTTGCTCTGCTCAGTTTTCTGGCACTCTAGGGCCCCTAGATGGACACCTTTAATGTCCATTTATTAAAGAATTCTCTCTCAGCAGGTTTTAATCCCAGGCCTTTGCCTCAGGCTATTGTAGCCTAAATTCTGTTAATGGCATACCTTGCTATGCTCTTCTCCATTGTGACTTCTCAGTCAGCGAGGACAGGAGGAAGAGATCACCTTGTGGAGCTTTCTGGCTTATATATTGCATTATCTCATGTTCCTTGGTGGTCTCCAGGGTCTTCAAAGTCTCTCGCAATGTCCAGCAGTTCCGTTGCTTCTCATGGCAACTGACATCATCTGCGTGGCTTGCACGATTTCTTAGCCCCTTCAACAGGGCATATCGACCTGACTCAACTGGGCTTTGTCCATTTCAGCAAGTTAAAGGAATATTAAGCTCCTCCTTATGTGCTGCCAGATGCTAATCTGAACTGCCTACTAATTTCACTAAAGAGGCCTAACTTCTACCACACTAGGCACCACACCTCACATTATGGCTGGATGAGGCAATCCAGTAGGAGGACAAAGGTCCCCAAAGGAGGCAAAAGAGTCAGAAACACCCCTTGCTCCCTCTGTTAGGAGTCCCACAAAACACCATGTTATATAACTACAACATATATATGCAGAAGACCCAGGTCAGACCCATACCGGCTCCCTGATTGTCAGTTCACTCTCAGTGAGCCACTATGAGTCCATATTTGTTGATTCTGTGGGTTTTCTTATGGTGTTCTTGACCACTCTGGGTCCTATAATCCTTCCTCTCCCTCTTCAGCAGGATTCCTTGAGCTCTGCCTAATGCTTATATGGGTCTCTTCATCTGTTTTCTATCAGTTGCTCTGTTGACAATTAGGTTAGGCACACTAATCTATGAGTTTAGCAGAGTATCATTAGGCATCATTTTATTGACATTTTCTTTTTTGCCAGTTGTACTTGGTTCTATCCTAGGTCTCCAGGCCATCCTGCCTCTGTTTTATGGTTTTCTAGGCAGAGTCAGAACTAGCGACTCTCTTATGGCATGGGTTTCAAGCTGGACTAGTCATTCTCTAGCCACTCCCACAATTGCTGTGCCACCTTTACCACAACACATCTTGGAGGCAAGACAGATTGTAGGTCAAAGATTTCGTGGTTGGGTTGGTGTCCCAAACCCTCCACTGGAAGACTTGCCTGGTTATAAGAGATGGCTGGTTCAGGTTATGTATCCCTCATTACTAGGAGTCTTAGCTAGGGTTACCCTAATAGATTTCTGAGTGTCTCCATTGCACTAGGTGTCTACCTTGCTCCTGAATTACCCCCAATACCCAGTCTTTCCCAGTGTTCTCTCCCTCCATCCTTTCCCCAACTGATCCCATCTTTTTCTGTACCCACCTACCTTCACTTGACCTGCAATATCTATTCTATTTCCTCTTCCCAGGGAGAGCCATTCATTCACTCCTTGAGCCCTCCTTGTTACTTAGCCTCTCTGGGTCTGTGGATTGAAGCAAGTCAGCCCAGCTAGAGGAAAGTGATCCAAAAGCAGGCAACAGAGTCCATGTCTGAGACATCCCCTACTCCAATTGCTATGGGATCTACATCCAGACCAAGCTGCCCATCCGTTACATATGTGTGGGAAACCTAGGTCCACTCAATGTATGTATGCTCTTTGGTTGGTGGTTCAGTCTCTGTGAGCCCCCATGGGTCTAGGTTAATTGACTCTGTTGGTCTTCTTGTGGAGTTCTTGTCCCATCCAGGTCCCTCTATCATTTCCCCAACTCTACCACAAGACTCCCAGATCTCTGTCTAATGTTTGGCCATGGATCTCAGTATCTGTTTTGATATGCTACTGGGTGGAGCCTCTCAGAGGACAATTATGTTAGGATCCTGTCTGCAAGCATAGCAGAGTATCACTAATAATGTCAGAGGTTGGCTTTCTCCCATGGGTTGTGTCTTGGGTTGGGTCTCAAGTTGGGTCAGTCATTGGTTGGCCATTTCCCCAATATCTTCTGCATTTTAATCCCTGTACATCTTATAGGCAGGGTAAATTTTGGGTCAAAGGTTTTGTGGGTGGGTTGGTGTCCCAGTCATTCCACTGGAATTCCTCCTTGGCTATAGGAGTTGGGCATTTTAGTCTCCATTATCTCACGCTGCTAGAAGTCCTAGCTAGAGTCACCCCCATATCCTCCCAGGAGCATACCCCATCCCAGGTCTCCAACTTGTCCCAGAGATGCTCCCCCATCAATAACCCTTCTATCTCTTAGTGCTCTCTCTTCCCATGCCTGCTCTCCCCACAGCTGATCCCCACCTTTGTTCTCCTCTCCATTCCATTGACCACCCAGTTCCTTCTCTTCATCTACTTCCAATGTCTATTTTTTTCCTTCTGGATGAATTTCAAGTATTCTCCCTTGAGCCTTCTTTGTTACTTAGCTTCTTTGGGTTTGTGGTTTGTAGTATGGTTATCCTGTAGTATATGGCTAATATCTACTTATAAGTGAGTGCATACTGTGTGTCCTTCTGGGTCTGGATTATCTCACTCAGGATTATGTTTTCTAGTTTCATCCAATTACCTGCAAATTTCATAATGCCCTTGATTTTAAATATCTGAGTAGTATTCCATTGTGTAAATGTATCACATTTTCTTTATCCATTTTTCTGTTGAGGGGTATCTATAGGTTGTTTCTAGTTTCTGGCTATTACGAATAAAGCTGTTATGAACATAGTTTAGCAAAAGTCCTTGTAGTATGGTAGAGAATCTTTTGGGAATATGCCCAGGAGTAGTATATCTGGGTCTTGAGGTAGAACTATTCCCAATTTTCAGAGAAATCACCAGATTTATTTCCAAAGTGATTGTACAAGTTTTCACTCCCACCAGCAATGGAGGTATGTTCCCCTTGCTCCATATTCTCCCCAGCATATGCTATCATTTGAGTTTTTGATCTTAGCCATTCTGACTGGTGCAAGATGTAATTTCAGAGTAGTTTTGATTTACATTTCCCTGATAACTAAGGGCATTGAGTCTTTCTTAAGTGCTTCTTGGCTAGTAGAGTTTCCTCTGTTGAGAATTATTGGTTTAGCTCTGTACCCCATTTTTTAATTGGAGTATTTGGTTGGTTGGTGTTAAATTTCTTAATATATATAATTATATATATTTTTATATATAACATTATATTTATATATTTTTTGATATTAGCCCTCTGTTGGATGTAGGTTTGGTGAGGATATTTTCCCAGTCTCTAGGCTTCCACTTTGTTCTATTGACAGTGTGCTTTGCCTTACAGAAGCTTTTCAGTTTCATGAGTTCCCATTTATTAATTGTTGATCTTAGTGTCTGAGCTATTGGCGTCCTCTTCAGGAAGTTGTCTTCTGTGCCAATGTATTCAAGGCTACTCCCTGCTTTCTCTTCTATTAGATTTAGTATATCCAGTTTTATGTTGAGGTCTTTGATCCACTTGGACTTAAGTTTTGTATAGAGTGATAAATATGAGTCTATTTGCAGATGTCAAATTAGATCAGCACCATTTGTTAGAGATACTTTCTTTTTTCCATTGTATCACTTTGGCTTCTTTGTCAAAAATCAAGTGTCTGTAGGTGTGTGGGTTTATTTCTGGGTCTTCTATTCGATCCCATTGATTGACTGTCTGTTTTTTTGCCAATGTCATGCAGTTTTAGTTACCACTGCTTTGTAGTACAACTTGAAATCAGGGATGGTGATACCTCCAGAGGTTCTTTTATTGTACAGGATTGTTTTCACTATCCTGAGTTTTTTTGTTTTTCCATATGAAATTGAAAGTTGCTCTTTCAAGGTCTATAAAGAATTGTGTTAGAATTTTGATGTGAATTGCATTAAATCTGGAGATTGATTTGGGTAAGAGGGCCATTTTTACTGTGTTAATCCTACCAACCTATGATCATGAGAGATCTTCCCATCTTCTGATATCTTCTTCAGTTTCTCTCTTCAGAGACTTGAAGTTTTTTTTTTATTCAGGTCTTTCACCTGCTTTGTTATAGTTACACCAAGATTTTCTATATTATTTGATGCTATTGTGAAGGGTGTTTCCCTAATTACTCAACCTGGCTATCATTTGTATAGAGGACTACTGATTTTTTTTGTGTGTTAATTTTGTATCCAGCCACTTTGCTGAAGGTATTTATCTGTATGCTGTAGGAGTTTTCTGGTAGAATTTTGGGAGTCACTTATGTATACTACCATATCATCTGCGAATAGAGATACTTTGACTTCTTCCTTTCCAATTTGTATCCCCTTGATCTCCTTTAGTTGTGTTATGGGTCTAACTAGAACTTCAAGTACTATGTTGAATACATATGAAGAGCGTGCATACAGCCTTGTCTTGTCCCCAATTTTAGTGGAATTGCTTTAAGATTCTCTTTATTTAATTTGATGTTGGCTATTAGCTTGCTGTATATTGCCTTTATTATGTTCAGGT
Organism: Lophiomys imhausi; assembly: GCA_907164525.1. Taxonomy (NCBI): domain Eukaryota; kingdom Metazoa; phylum Chordata; class Mammalia; order Rodentia; family Muridae; genus Lophiomys; species Lophiomys imhausi. Next base: position 4,426,389 of record CAJQZJ010000838.1, read on the forward strand.
ATGGGCCTTGTATCCCTGATCTCCCCTAGACTTTTATCATGAATGGGTGTTGGATTTTGTCAAAGGCTTTTTCAGCATCTAGTGAGATGATCATATGGGTTTTTTTCTTTCCGTTTGTTTGTATGGTGGATTACATTGATGGATTTCTGTATGTTGAACCATCCCTGCTTCCCTAAGTTGAAGCCTACTTGATCATGGTGGATGATATTTTTGATGTGTTCTTGGATTTTGTTTGGGAGTATTTTATTGCATATTTTAGTGTCAGTGTTTATGAGAGATATTGGTCTGAAATTCTTTTTCTCAGTTGAATCTTTGTATAGTTGGGGTAAAGGCTGACGGTAGCTTCAAAGAATGAGTTTGACAATGTTTCTTCTGTTTATATTTTGTGGAATAGTTTGAGGAGTGCTGGTATTAGTTCTTTTTTGAATTAATTTGAAATTTTTTTAGTTGGGAGAATTTTAATGACTGCCTCTATTTCCTTAGGGGTTATAGGACTATTTAGATTGTTAACCTAACCTTGGTTTAACTTTGGTAAGTGGGGTCTATCAAGAAAATTGTCCATATCATTTAGATTTTCTAGTTTTGTGCAATATAGGCATTTGAAGTAAAACTTTGTGATTCTTTGGATTTCCTCATTGTCTGTTGCTATGTTTCCCTTTTCATTTCTGATTTTGTTAATTTGGATATTATCCCTCTGTCTTTTAGTTAGTCTGGCTAAGGATTTGTCTATCTTATTGATTTTCCTAAAGAACCAGCTTTAATTTCATTGGTTCTTTGTTTCATTCTCTTTGTTTGTAATTTATGTATTTCAGCCCCAAGTTTCATAATTTCTTGCCTTCTACTCCTCTTTGTGCATTTTCTTCTTTTTGTTCTAGAGCTTTTACATGTATTGTTAAGTTTCTAGTGTGAGATCTCTCTAATTTCTTTAGGAAGGTGCTGTTTGCTATGAACTCTCCTCTTAGAACTACTTTCATTGTGTCCCATAAGTTTGGGTATGTTGTGCCTTCATTTTCATTGAATTCTAGAAAGTCTTTAATTTCTTTCTTTGTTTCTTCCCTGACCCAGTGGTCATTGAGTATAGAGTTGTTCAGTTTCCACGAGTTTTCAAACTTTCTGTTGCTTCTGTTGTTATTGAGGCCTAGCTTTAATCCACAGTGGTCTAATAAAATACAAGGGGCTGTTTCAATTTTCTTGTATCTATTAAGGCTTGCTTTGAGACCCAGCATATGGTCAATTTTGGAGAAGGTTCCTCCAGGTGCTGAGAAGAAGGTATATTCTTTGGTGTTTGGGTGAAATGTTAGGTAGATATCTGTTAAGTCCATTTGGTTCATGACATCTGTTAATTTCATTATTTTTCTGTTTAGTTTCTGACTCAATGGTTTGTCAATTGCAAGGTGGGATGTTGAAGTGTCTCACTATTTATGTGAGATGTTCGATGTGTGATTTAAATGTTAGTAATGTTTCTTTTATGAATGTGTGTACCCTTGCAGTTGTGGTATAGATGTTCAGAATTGAGACATTTTCTTGGTGGATTTTTTTTCCTTTGATGAGTAGGAAGTGTCATTTCCAATCTCTTTTGATTAATTTTATTAGAGATTAGAATGGATACTCAAGCTTGCTTTTTGGGTCTATTTGCTTAGAAAACCCCTTTCCAGCCCTTTTCTCTGGAGGTAATGTCAGTCTTTGTTGCTGAGGTATGTTTTTTGTATATGACAGAATGATGGATCTTGTTATTTCATCCACTCTGGTAGCATATGTCTCTTTATTAGGGAATTGGGTCCATTGATATTGAGAGATATTAATGACCAGTGATTGTTAATTCCTGTTATTTTGATGTTGGTGGTGGTAGTGTGTGTGTGTGTGTGTGTGTGTGTGTGTGTGTGTGTGTGTGTGTGT
>CAJQZJ010000838.1:4452586-4465594 GCA_907164525.1 Lophiomys imhausi
ACCGTCGGGCTGGTGGAAGGCGGAGACCAGCGCCATCTTTAAGGCGCAGCACGGAGACCAGCGCCATCTTTAAGGCGCGGCACGTCGCAGCTCTCTACATCTCTGCTTGTGTTTTCTTTATTACTTCAACTTTCAATTTCAAGTCTTGAACAATTTTATTCTTTTTAGACGTTTCCTGCTTCAATTTGTTTGTCTTCGTCTGCAAATCTTTCAAATCTTTTAAATCTTTCATTGCCTTGTCTCTTTCCTGTTCATGTTGAGCTATTTTGGCATGGAGGTCTCTCATGGTATTCTCCATTGCTTTCATTTGTAAAATTGAGGAATCTTTAAATTCTTTCAGAGATTAAATTTCTTCTTGTAAGGGCTCTATCAGTTTCCAAAGTATAGATTTGTAATCATTTTCATGTGTTTCAGCTGTGGTGGAATGGTCAGAGCTTGCTGTACTAGCATAGCTGAATTTTGTTGGAGTCATGTTTCCCTGACTTTTGTCAGATCTGTTCTTTTGCTGACCTTTAGCCATCCGGTTGTTCTAAGCTGTTTGTTCCTGGTGCTTTCTGGGCTTGGTGCCAAGAAGGGTGATTTGGTATAGAAGTCGTATATTTTGGTGATCTGTAACTCTCCACAGGCTGGATGGGGCCTTGTGTGGAGGTTGGTTCTAAGTGTGTCTCCCAGAGCTCACCCCTTCCTGTTGTGCCCCAATTGGGAACTCAGGTCAGAGGTTGTGGTGGGATGTGTTATTCCTATCTGCAGGTTTCTGAGATCCAACTGGTCTTAGTAGCGATGATGGTGCAGCTTGGCAGGCCACAGAATGTTGACTGGGCTGTAGTTCTCCTGCAGCTTATGTGTTGGGACTGTGATCGTGGTTCTTCCAAGCTACTCTCCAGGGGTTCTCAGGTTCAATGTGCATCTTATAGACAGAAGCACTGTGATATGGTACAGCCCACAGCACCCAGGCAATGAGCAATAGTCTGGGGCTGTTTCACTGCTCCCGAGTCAGAGCTCTCTGTGTTGTAGCCTAGGTATTCAGCTGAGGGGCAAGGCAGGTGCAGTCAGGGAGATCTGATGTGAAAGTCACACCCTGTCCACAGTGTTTGGTTTTGGAAACGTTCAGCTGCTTTTTCCCTGCCAGAATTACTGTGCTCCAATGTAGCTAGCCTGCACCAATGTGGCTTGTAGTAGTTTCCTGTGTATCAACTCTGCTGGTATGCTTCTGGGTGTAAAAGCCTAGCCCCTGAACAGATGCTGCGGACTCAGGAGGTCCTATGTTTGGAGGTTGAAACCACCAGCTGGAGTCCTGAAAGGATCTGATCTGCCATCTCTCTTCAACTGTGGCAGGCAGGGAGTAATGTCTCCAGGCGGGAAGCTTTCCGTGTCTGTGTCTGGTGACTCTGATCCTCCAGTGTCTATATTTCCAGTACCAAGTTCTTTGTTGTCCCTGGCTTTCCTGGACAAGCCCAGATAGGCTTGCACCTCATAAACTGCCATTCAGCAAGAGTATATCTTTTCTGTTGTCCAGTCAGTCTTCCTGAAGATCAAAATGTGTCTGACTTGATTGCTGCTATCTTGCCCCCCCCCCGTGTGAAATTTCTAAGAAAAAATAGTAATAATAAAAATGTATTTAAAAGAAACAATTCTTGATGTCAAGTTAGTTTAAGTGTACATGTGTTGTGAGAAGTCAGCATTATTTAGCTTTGATTTAAAATTAAAATTATCTAGAATGTTGTACTTAGCCACAGTGATAGCTAGAGATGGAAGTCCATGATAGAATGAATCTGTAGCACTTGTGAGGCCCAGGATTCAGTACTGAGCCCTGGACAAAAAAAACCTCCCAGTAGTTTATATTCTTTTATAGACCAGAATGTGAGTAATTGTAGTACATGCCTGCCAAGTGTGGGCTATAAGTTCTATCCTCAGTATTGCCAAAAGTATACAGGTAAATAGATAAAACAAAAATATTGATCAGGCTATACTCTAAGAGGAACCATTGGGGAGGCTGTGCCCTGATATATAGGATCCAATAAAAATTAATGATACTGAATCATTGTACTATGTGGCCACATATGAGAACTTCTTTGTGCAGGTTAAAAGTCACTAATATAACCTACATAATTATAGGAAGACTCTTGGAAACAGGTTTATTTAAGCTGAGCCTGAATGCTAGAAGTCAGGTAATGATGGAAAGGAAGCTGAAGAGGAAAATGAGGGCTGGTACAATGGAACTAGGAGCTCATGTTAAAGAATTTGAACAAATTACACTGAGAGACTGCCATGTTGGTTTCCTTCTCTTCCAGTGGGACCTGGTGTGTGGATCTCAGGTACTGAATTCAGTAGCTAAATTTGTCTTCCTCACTGGCGTTTTGACAGGAAGTTTCCTAGGTGGCCAGTTATCAGACAGGTGAGTGTCTGTTCTTTACAACCTTGTCTATATGTCAGTATTTTCAACAGCCACAAGTCACGTGTCTTTTGCTGTGTAGTTACACCACAACCATGCCACCTCTTATAAAGAAAAACATTTAATTGAATCTAACTTACAGTTCAGAGGTTTAGTCCATTATCATCATGGTGGGAAGCATGGCACCTGATAGGCAGACATGGTGCTGGAGAGGTAACTGAGTTTTCTACATCTGGATCTGTGGCAACAGCAAGAGAGATCCACTAATCCTGGAATTTAGATTCTTAAACCTCAAAACCAATCACCCAGTGACATACTTCCTTCAACAAGGCAACTCCTACTCCAAAAAGGACAAATATAATTGTGACACTCTCTGTAGGACTTTGGAGGCCATTTTCATTCAAACCAATGCATTCCACTCCATTTCCCACAAGCTTGTAGTCATTTTATGATACAAAATTCATTTAGTACTGTAAGGAGATAGATTAATAAAAATTAGATTTAGTAAATATCTAGGGGTTTCTGATACGGTCTATTAATCTGGGGCATGAAGATCAACTTGGCTGTGGGCAATTAGCTTATCAGTTTATGGACTAAAACCAAGGAGGAAGCCAGGTGAAACAAGGAAAGACTTTATGGACTAAAAACAAGGTTTATGGCCTGGCATTATTTTCAGCTGCTAAGTGGGCAGAGCCCAGATTAAGCTGAAGCAGGTGGAACAAGGAGAGATCCTATTTAAGGACAAGTGGATGGAGCCAAGAGGGCCGCATGCTTTATTCACATATCAGGGGACAATTGGAGAGCAGTGTTTACATAGCATTGAGACATGAGATCTTCAGAACAAGGACTGAAACCAGATATGGGGGTACAGAATTCAGCATTTGAATTACTCAATAACCTTACACCTGCTCTTAGTGCCTCTATAAAGAAATTGGAGAGATCTCACATTAACAACTTAACAACACATCTGAAAGCTCTAGAACAATAATAAAGAAACATACTTAAGAGCAGTAGATGGCAGGAAATCAAACTTAGGGCTGAAATCAATAACTTAGAAACAAAGAGAACAATACAAAGAATCAATGAAGCCAAGAGCTGGTTCTTTGAGAAAATCAACAAGATAGATAAAGCCTTAGCCAAACCAACCAAAAGGCAGAGAGACAATATCCAAATTAACAAAATCAGAAATGAAAAGGGGCCATTACAACAGACACTGAGGAAATCCAAAGGATCATTAGGTCTTACTTCAAAAGCCTACATTACACAAAATTGGAAAATCTAAATGAAATGGATGAGTTTCTTGATAGATTCCACTTACCAAAGTTAAATCAAGATCAGACAAATAATTTAATAGTGCTATAACCCTTGAGTAAATAGGAGTCATTAAAATTCTCCCAACTAAAAAAGCCTAAGGCCAGATGGTTTTAATGCAGAATTCTATCAGATTTTCAAAGAACTAGTACCAATACTCCTCAAACTTTTCCACAAAATAGAAACAGAAGGAACATTGCCAAACTCATTCTATGAAGCTACAGTCACCCTGATAGCTAAACCACACAAAGATTCAACCAAGAAAGAAAATTTTAGACCAATATCCCCCATGAACATTGATGCTAAAATATGCAATAAAAAACTTTCAAACCAAATCCAAGAACACATCAAAAACATCATCCACCATGATCAAGTAGGCTTTAATCCAGGGATGCAGAGATGGTTCAACATACAGAAATCCATCAATGTAATCCTCCAAACAAACAAACTGAAAGAAAAACCCCACATAATAATTTCACTACATTATGAAAAAGCCTTTGACAAAATCCAACACCCCTTCATGATAAAAATCTAGGGAAGATAAGAGATACAAAGGTCCATACCTAAACATAATAAAGGCAATATGCAGCACGCTGATAGCCAACATCAAATTAAATGGAGAGAGAAACTCAAAGCAATCACACTAAAATCAGAGATAAGACAAGGCTTTCCACTCTCTCCAGATCTTTTCAATGTAGTACTTGAAGTTCTAGCTAGATCCATAAGACAACTAAGGGAGATCAATGGGATACAAATTAGAAAGGAAGAAGTCCAAGTATCACTGTTTGCAGATGATATGATAGCATATATAAGTGACCCCCAAAACTCTACTAGAGAATTCCTACAGCTGATAAACACCTTCAGCAAAGTGTCTGGACACAAAATTAACTTAAAAAAATATCAGTAGTCCTCCTTTATATAAAAGATAAATGGGCTGAGAAAGAAATTCGAGAAATAACACCCTTCACTATAGCCACAAATAATATAAAATATATTGGTGTAATTCTTAACCAAGCAAGTAAAAGTCCTGTATGACAAGAACTTCAAGACTCTGAAGAAAGAAATTGAAAAAGGTATCAGAAGATGAAAAGATCTCCTATGTTCATGTAACAGCAGGATTAACATAGTAAAAATGACCATCTTACCAAAAGCAATCTACAGATTCAATGCAATTCCCATAAAAATTCCAAAACAATTCTTTAGAGACTTCGAAAGAGCAACTTTCAACTTGATATGGAAAAATAAAAAACCCAGGATAGTGAAAACAATCCTGTACAATAAAAGAACTTCTGGAGGTATCACTATCCCAGATTTCAAGTTGTACTATAGAGCAATAGTAATAAAAACAACATGGTATTGGCACAAAAACAGACTAGTTGATCAGTCAAATCAAATACAGGGCCCAGAAATAAACCCACACACATCTACAGACACTTGATTTTTGACAAAGAAGCCAAAACCATACAATGGAAAAAAGAAAGCATCTCTAACAAATGGTACTGTTCTAACTGGATGTTTGCATGCAGAAGAATGCAAATTGATCCATATTATCACCCTGCACAAAACTCAAGTCCAAGTGAATCAAAGACCTCAATGTAAAACTGGATGCACTAAATCTAATAGAAGAAAAAGTAGGAAAAAGCTTTGAACTCATTGGTACAGGAGATAACTTCTTGAGCAGAACACTAATAGCTCAGGCTCTAAGACCAATAATCAATAAATAGGACCTTATGACTGAAAAGCTTCTATAAGGCAAAGAACACTGTCATTAGAACAAAATGGCAGCCTGTGGATTGGTAAAAAAATCTTCACCAAGCCCACATCTGATAGAGGGCTAATATCCAAAATATATAAAGGACTCAGGAAACTAAACACCAACTAACCAAATAATCCAATCAAAAAATGGGTTACAGAGCTAAACCAAGAATTCACAACAGAAGAATCTCTAATGGCTTAGAGGCATCTGAAGAAACACTCAAATTCCTTAGTCATAAGGGAAATGTAAATCAAAACAACTCTGAGATTCCATCTCACACCTGTCAGAATGGCTAAGATCAAAAACACAAATGACAGCACATGATGGTGAGGATGGGGAGTAAGGGGAATGCTCCTTTATTACTGGTGAGAGTGCAAATTTGTACACCCACTTTGAGAATCAATCAGGTGATATCTCAGAAAGTTAGGAATTGTTCTACCTCAAGACCCAGCCATACCACTCCTGGGCATATACCCAAAAGATGCTCTACCAAATTACAAGGTCTTTGGCTCAACTGTGCTCACAACAACCTTATTCATAATAGCCAGAAACTGGAAACAACCCAGATATCCTTCAACCAAAGAATAGATAAAATACTGTGATACATTTACACAATGGAATACTACTCAACTATCAAAAACAAGGAATTCATAGAATTTGCAACCAAATGGATGGGATTAGAAAAGTTCATCCTGAGCTAACCCAGACCCAGAAAGATAAACATGGTATGTACTCATTTATAAGTGGATATTATAGGGTAACCACCCTACAACCCACAGACCTAAAGAAGGAGGAACTACCAAAGAGCCTACCTAGCAGTGGATTGAAACAGATGCTGAGACACACAGCCAAACATTAGGTGGATCTCTGGGAGTCTTGTGTGTAACTGAACTTTTAAAAATTATTCAATACTTATTTATTAACAATATTCACTTATAACAAATACCAAAAATTTATTAACTACTAACCCTACAAATTTCTACAACCCCTTTAACCTAACCACTAAACCTATTGATAATTATTACAACTATTTTCCTAACCTTTTAGAAGGATACAGTCTGGGGCAGGTCCTCAGTCGTCAGGAACACAGTCTCTGTGGTAGACCCTTTAACGCACTTATCAGTCCTTTTTTTTTGGAATATCTCAGACGTAGATTCGTCAGGGTAAATTGGCTATTACAGTCTCACCTTAAATAAGGCTTGAGGCTTTCTTCTCTCTGGGAGACCTCAGTCATCTGTAGGCCAAACTTATTTCCTTCATATTAGCAACTCTGCCGCTCTGCCTTAGTCTTTAAAGCTGGCCACAGTTCTGTTCAGGCCGCTGTTCGGACAGGTCAAACCTCTCTAGGCAAAAGTTGAGCCACAGGGTTTAGTCCTTGGCCTTTTGCTGTCTTGCTGAGGCTTTCTCTGTTCACCAGCTTCTTTCTGTCTCAGGGAGATCTAGCCATCAGTTTACCAGCACTTTCTCCATCAGGACTCCCTAGCATCGGAGCTCTCTAGCATGGGGGGCCTCTAGGATGGGGCTCCATCCACTGTCCTTAAATAGGATCTCTCCTTATTCCACCTGTTCCAGCTTAATTTGGCTTCCACCCACTTAGCAGCTGAAAACAATGCCAGGCCAAATACTTTGTTTCTAGTCCATTAAGTCTCTCCTGTTTTTCCTGGCTTCAACCTTGTTTTTCAGTCCATTAAGTCTCCTGTTTTGTTTTCTGTTTTCACCTGACTTCATCCTTGTTTTCCCACAAGCTGATAAGCTAATCGTTCACAGCCAAGTTGATCTTCATGCCCTGAATTAAGAGACTGTATCAGAAACCCCTAGATATTTTCTAAATCTAATTTAATTAATCTAACTCTCTACACTTGTGAAAGAGAGGGAGGAAGATTAGAGATGTCTGGAGGGGACAAGAACTCCACATGAAGACCAACAGAACCAATCAACCTAGGCCCCTGGAGGCTTACAGAGACTGAAACACGAACCCCCAAAAAGCATATATAAACTGTACCTAGACCTCTTACCCTTATATAGCTGATAGGCAGCTTGGTCTTCACACAGATCCCTTAGCAAATGGAACAGGGTTGGGGGATGTCTCTGACATGGACTCTGTTGCTTGTTCGTTGAACACCTTACCTAAACTGGGCTACCTTTTGGGGGGCCAGTGGAAGAGGAAGCTCTTAGCCCTCATGAAACTTAATGAACTGAGGTGGGTTGATATGAGGAGGGCTTTCCTCATCTGAGAAGAGGAGAAAGAGGAGAAAGGGGTGGAAGAATAGGACTGGGTGGGGAGGAGGGAGTGGGCTGTGATCAGGATGTAACTTGAATAAATAAATACATTTTGAAATGGGGTTAGAGACAAGATGGAAGAACATGGTTTAGAAAGATGAGAAGAATTAAACATGAGGATGAGGCAAAGTGCTGTCTATCTTTTATTTTTAGCAACAACTGCATTGTTTCCTAGATGAAATCTTTGTCTTTTCCTCAGGTTTGGGAGGAAGTTAGTCTTCAGATGTGCTTTACTGCAAGTGGCTCTCACTGGGACCTCTACAGCTTTGGTGCCCACTTTCTTCATCTACTGCTTACTTCGTTTTCTGGCAGGGCTTTGTGTCTTACCTGTAGTCACAAATAGTAATTTGCTCGGTAAGTCATAGCTGTTGGTGGACATCATCCAGGTGTTTGCTGCAGATGTCCTTCACAACTTTGTTAGAAGTCAGGATTCTTTTTTTTTCCTTTCAGTGATAGAGTGGACAAGTCCTCAATTCCAAGCCTTGGTGACAACACTGTTACCATGTGCTCATCATTTTGGAAGCATAGCCATGGCAGGCCTGGCACTTGCCTTTCGAAACTGGCACCACCTCCAGCTGGTAATGTCTGCGCCAGTGTTTTTCTGCCTTATACCCACAAGGTATGAACTTTCTTTCCTCCTCTATGCTTTGAAATCCTGGGGTGACCATATCCATGGAATCAGGATATAAGAAATGCATTTGTCAGTCTCTGGAAATTAATGTGTGTGCCACTTGTGTCATGTCTAAAAACAATGTTTCTTTGGTATCATTACTCCTCTGGGTGACAAAATTTATTCAGGAGTTCTTTCTTTAAAGAAGGATATATAATCAATAAAATTTTCCTATAACCTAACAAGAAATTTGGCAGTTGGCTGGAGAAATGTCCCCCACATTCTAGTTCTATGATATCTCTGGACTGTCGTGGCTTGCCAGCTACCCAAGTAGTGACACAGAGACTTATATTTATAAATGAATACTTAGGCCTTAGCTTAGACTTGTCCTCTAAGCTTGTATACCTTAAATTAATCCATTTTTACTAATCTACATTCTTCATCGTGGCTTGTTACCAGTCCTGGCACCTGTTTCTTCCTCTGAGCTGACGAATTTCTCCACACCCCATCCTACATGACTGATTCTTTCCCAGCATTCCTATCTCTGCCTGGAAGTCCTGCCTTCCTCTCCCGCCTTGCTAAGGCTGTTTGGCTCTTTGTTAAGCCAATCAGAAGAAAATGGAAAAGAATGTTTACAAAACACTGAGATAGGTGATTCTTCATAAAAATAATACTACAAAATCTGCCTGTACTCAACTCCCTGCTAGTACAGAAACCAGCATTTGAATATACAAAGATAGCCTTTACACAGTGCACAAGGACATTATCCCAACATATGAGCTCCTTTAATATCTGTGACAATGTGAGGACAATAGACCAATGTGCCTGGGTCTGTATTCCAGAAGTGCAGGCTCACTGCTTGGTCTAATCATTTCCTGTTTTCCCAGGCAACATATCTCATGATACAAGATTATACATTTTTGTTATAACTGAATGACTGATAGCTAATAGATTTTAAAAATAAAACTATTCAAGAATAAATTTATTGTAGAAAATGACCCCTTGAGAATTTATGTCCACATCTTCTTGAGCAGGTGGATGTCAGAGTCAGCGCGATGGCTCATTGTGACCAACAAACCCCAGAAGGGCTTAAAGGAACTTAGAAAAGTTGCAAGCAAGAATGGAATGAAGATTTTTGAAGATGTCCTAACCATGGAGGTGAGCACAATGGCAGCTGGTTATGACATAAAAGATGGAAGAGGAGTGTGATGGAAGGGATAGGAGGTAGAGGGTGGGAGGACGGGACTGGGAGGGGCGGAAAGAGGTCACTGTGATGGAGATGTAACCTGAAGTAATAAATAAATAATTTAAAAAAAGATACACAATCTTTACAAGCATATGAGTTAGTGCCCAAGATAGAAAATCTTATCTATCATTAAATCATTTAATACAGTACTTTCATTCAAAGAGGATTTTGTAAAAACGCTTCTTTGATATCTTTCACATTTAAACATTTTATAAGGGCATATGAATTATACATAATGAATATATTCTAAAATTTTATACATGCAGAAAATGTATTGCTTAATTTATACCCGTTCATTACATTTCCACTCCTGTTGATTCTCATAGTCTTCCTATTTCTACCTTCTAGTCTCCTAGTCTTTCATTTTGTATCTTTTCTTTGGTGACTTAATATGTTTAATTAAGATTGCTTACAGAAACATGTTAAGGATTTACCTACAAGAACTTGGACAGTTTACATATAGATACATTACTGAAGAAAATGTCCCTCTCTCCCTCAGTAACCATTAGCTTCCTGTATATCCTCAGGAGGGAGTATGGCTTTATGAGCCCTGAAAACTAACAATGGCCAACTACATACAGGTTGTCAAACAGAGATGGGGCTCATGAGTTCTTCCCTCAATATACCATCTAATCTCAAAGATGGTATATTGACTGCATAACCTTGGGCAGATCTTGTGCAGATAATAACAGCTGCTAAAAGTTCAAGAATGTAATGTACATGGCATGGCTGTAAGACAGAGTCACACATTTTCTCACCACTTCATCTGGACCTTATATTCTGTCCTTCCCCTTTTCCATGATATTTCCGTACTCTTGAAATGTGTGGTAGAGACTTTTCACTTAGAGATGATCACTCTCTTTATTTTGACCAGTTGTGAATCTTCAATGACTGCCACCCACTAAATACATTTTTTTTAATTGAGGCTGACACGAACAGTAACCTATGGCCATGAGGAAAAATCTTTGAAGGCTACTTAATTCCTTTGGTGCTCGGATGATTACATTATGAGCCATGGATGCCAGACATGGACCTTCAGTATTTAATGTTTTCCTTGCTGGGTTTCAGTCTTGCATAGATCCAGCCATTTGCTAGGTATCCCACTCTTCCCTTTTGAAATTGGAACATTTTTTTTTATTTTCCCTTGAATACTTGAAGTATATCACCTAGTTAATTATATAAAAACAAGTTATCAAAAGAAATGCATACTTAACACATTTTATTGATTTTTTAAACTAAAGCAGTATTTGATGGGGCACTGGAAGCAAAGAGACTCCCTTGAGTTTCTGATAAGTCTTGAGCTTTGGACTTTCAAATGATATTGCATTTCTTCTTCTCCATAGTCTCATTTTCTATGAGAACATGGAGATAAGTGGTGGAAGGTTATGGCTCAAAGGTGATGTATTTGGGTGTCAAGTTGACGGGAAGTAGAGATATGCTGGTTAATTTTGATTGTCAATGCAAAAGGATCAAGAATCACCTAGAAGATAACCTCCAGGGATATCAGTGAGGAATTTCTTAGTTTAGTTTAGCCTCTGGACATTCTTCTGTGGGATTACCTGGATAACATTAACTGAGGACAGAAGTGCCAACCCTGGGCTTGGGTCTTAGAGTACACAAACAGAAACATAGATTAGCATAGACCCTCATCACCCCCTGTTATTCACCTAAATGCTGTGCAGTCTTGAAATTTCCCCTGAAAAATAAATTAGTTCACTACTTGTCTTTAGATCCTGCCAAATTGCCAGAACATGGTCAGAATACTGCCAGAATTTTTGTTGTTCCTCAAAAGAGAAAGAAGACTGCCTCTTCCCCAATTCCCAAGGAAGTGCCCTTTTTCATCTGAAGTCTCATGGAGAAAGGCCATTGTTCAGATTTTTATCAGCATTTCAGTATACTGAACTTCCAAAAGTGTCATTATATCTATTCTGCATCTGTAAACTCCCCCCTAAATCTACTACCAAACCACAATACATGGTCCACAACAATGTTGTTAGCTTTGTCAAACAACAACTACACTTTTGACACCAATTCTGTTGGTTACCTTTTCATTGCTATGACCAAGATTCATGACAGAAACAACAAAATGGAATGAAAATAAAACTGGCTCACATATTCTCAACATTTAGTTAATCATAGTGAACAATTATGGCAATACTGAGACAGGAGTTTGTGGTAGAGGCTTGTCATATCATGGTGGGCCAAGGAACATAGTCATAACCAAAGGCAAGTAGTCACTTTCAAATGCCCACCACCAGGAGCTATCAAAGAAAGGTAAGCTTTACCTCCTAAGGACTACTCAGTCTCTGAAACATAGTACCAACCAGAAAATCAACATCAACAGCATGCTATGTATTCATTCTAATAACAGGACTCCAAAATGTATATAAAGACCTTGAAACAAATTCATTTTTTTCTGAGTCTATTTTTCCATGAGTGGAAGTATTTTGTAGTCATGGGAAGCTGATTAAAAGAAGGATGAAACCAAAACAAATAAAGAAAAGAAAATACACACACACACACACACACACACACACACACACACACGAATACATATATCAGACAACCATACTAAGTTTCCATATCACTTAAATTCATTCTGGTGTGACTGGATATTTAGACAAGAATTCTAGTTACTCTTTACTTGCTGTTCATGTTCTGTAGCTGCCTACTCTCTAAAAGCTCCTCTCTAGAAATAACATTTTTCTTTAACTCCATCGCTCACTCTTAACACTTTTATTATGCCTGCCATAGGTTCCTTGATGTCTGTGTTCTTCACTAGAAAGAACCAGTAATTAATGATCTGGTAATCTGTGAGTAGCCAGTATGCATCCAAATGCTCATCATTTTGTGAGAACTGAACAGTTTCTTGATGCTATTGCTAAAGGTTGTGAGAACCACCATGAAGGAAGAGCTGGAGGCAGCAGAAGCAAAACCTTGTCCGCGTGACTTGTTCCGTACACCCAACTTGCGAAAGCGTGTGTTTCTCCTGGGCCTTTTGAGGTAGGCTTCACACTGCATTCCCCACTTGTCGGTTTCCATTTCTAATGAGGTAAAAATTTGACTATAAATTACACGAGCATATACATCTCGGTGAATACACATGCGAAGTTATAATATAACCCTTACCTGGGGAAAGCTCACTTAGTGATGCAGGAGGCCCCAGCCAACTTGCAAATGGAAAGTTACTTTTTTTTCAAGGGAGGGGGAAATAATCACTTCTAAGGGTAGGCCCCATTTCCAACTTCAGATGGTCAACTCAATGCCAGCTTTGGAGGTTCTTTTTCTCAAAATGTTGTGTCACTACATTTTTTTTTAAATCTCACAGGTCTGTTGTGTGTATTTCAGCTTCCTGTTGTGTGTTGTTGTGCAGTTCCCCTGTGGTGTGTGACATGTGTGCAGTTCCCCTGTGG
>CAJQZJ010000838.1:4484290-4501053 GCA_907164525.1 Lophiomys imhausi
GTCACACAGTGGTCGTAGCCTGCACTGCTGGCGAGGCGGGTGTGGCACACTTGGACTTGAGTTTTGTGAAGGTTGATAAATATGGATCAATTTGCTTTCTTCTACATGCCAACATCCAGTTAGAACAGCACCATTTGTTAGAGATGCTTTCTTTTTTCTATTGTATGATTTGGTTTCTTTGTCAAATATCAAGTGCCTGTAGATGTGTGAGGGTTTATTTCTGGGCCTTATATTTGATTCAAATTATCAACTTGTCTGTTTTTATGCCAATACCATTTGTTTTTTTATTACTATTGCTCTATAGTACAACTTGAAATCTGGGATAATGATAACTCCAGAAGTTGTTTTTTTTTGTACAGGATTGTTTTCAGTATCCTTTGTTTTTTAGTTTTCCAAATGAAGTTGAAAGTTGCTCTTTCAAAGTCTCTAAAGAATTGTTTTAGAATTTTGATGGGAATTGCATTGAATTTGTAGATTGCTTTTGGTAAGATGGCTGTTTTTACTATGTTAATCCTACTGATACATGAACATGGGAGATCTTTACCTTCTGATATCTTCTTCAGTTTCTTTCTTCAGAGTCTTGAAGTTCTTGTCATACAGGTCTTTCACTCACTCTGCTGGAGTTATACTGATATATTTTATATTATTTATGGGTATTGTGAAAGGTGTTGTTTCCCTAATTTCTTTCTCAGCCCATTTATCATTTGTATAAAGGAGGGTTACTGATTTTTTTTAGTTATTTTTGTATTCAGCCACTTTGCTGAAGGTGTTTATCAGCTGTAGGAGTTCTCTGGTACAATTTTGGAGTTCCCTTATACATACTATCATATCATCTTTGAATAGAAATACTTTGACTTCTTTCTTTCTAATTTGTATTCCATTGATCTCCTTTAGTTATCTTATTGCACAGTCTAGAACTTCAAGTACTATGTTGAATAGATATGGAGAGAGTGGATAGCCTTGTCTTTTCCCTGATTTTAATGGAACTGCTTTAGGTTTCTCTCCATTTAATATGATGTTGGCTATTAGCTTGCTGTATATTGCCTTTATTATGTTTAGGTATTGATCTTGTATCCCTGTTCTCTCTAAGATTTATATCATGAAGGGGTGTTTGATATTGTCAAAGGCTTTTACAGCATTTAACCTTGAATGTGATGATCATGTGATTTTTTTTCCTTCAGTTTGTTTATATGGTGGATTACATTGATGAATTTTCCTATGTTGAACCATCACGCATCCCTAGGATGAAGCCTAGTTGATCATGGTGGATGATGTTTTTTATGTGCTCTTGGATTTGGTTTGCAAGTATTTTATTATTTTTCATTAATATTCATGAGCATAACTGGTCTGAAATTCCCTTTATTTTTGAGTTTTTCTTTGGTTTAGGTATCAGTGTAACCATAGCTTCATAGAATGAGTTTGCCAATGTTCCTTCTGTTTCTACTTTGTGGAATAGTTTGAAGAGTAGTGGTATTAGCTCTTCTTTGAAAGTCTGGTAGAACTCTATGCTAAAACCATCTTTCCCTGGGCTTATTTTGGTTGGGAAACTTTTAGTGATTGGTTCTATTTTCTTGGAGGTTGTAGAACTATTTCAATTGTTAACCTGATCTTGATTTAACTTTGGTAGGTGGAATCTATCAGGAAAACTGTCCATTTCATTAAGATTTTCAATTTTTGTTGAATACAGGCTTTTGAAGTAAGACCTAAGATTCTTTAGATTTCCTCAGTGTCTTATTATATCTCCCTTTTCATTTCTGACTTTATTAATTTGGATACTGTCTCTCTGCCTTTTACTTAGTTTACCTAAGGGTTTGTCTATCTTATTGATTTTCTCAAAGAACCAGCTCTTGGTTTCACTGATTCTTTGTATTCTCTTTGTTTCTAAGTTATTGATTTTAGCTTTGTGTTTGATTATTTCCTGCTGTCTACTCACCTTGTGTGTGTTTCCTTATTTTTGTTCTAGAGATTATAGATATGCTTTTTAATTGCTAGTGTGAGAACTCTCCAGTTTCTTTATGAAGACACTTAGTGCTATGAACTTTCCTCTCAGCACTGATTTCATTGTGTCTCATAAGTTTGGGTATGTTGTGCCTTCATTTTCATTGAATTCTAGGAAGTCTTTAAATTTGTTCTTCTTTCTTTATTTCTTCCCTGACCCAGTGGTCATTGAGTAGAGAGTTATTCAGTTTCCATGAGTTTGTAGACTTTTTGTTGTTTCTGTTGTTGTTGAGGTCCAGCTTTAATACATGGTGTTCTGAGAAGATATGAGGGGTTATTTCAATTTTCTTGTATCTGTTGAGGCTTGCTTTGAGAACCAGCATATGGTCAATTTTGGAGAAGTTTCTTCAAGGTGCTGACAAGAAGCTATATTCTTTTGTGTTTTGGTGAAATGTTCTGTAGATAACTGTTAGGTCCATTTGGTTCATGAAATCTGTTTATTTCACTATTTCTCTGTTTAGTTTCTGACTCGATTTATCTCCATTGGTGGGATGTTGAAGTGTCCCACTATTCATGTGAGGTGTTCAATGTGTGATTTAAGCTATAGTAATGTTTCTTTTACAAATGTAGGTACTCTTGCATTTGGGACATAGATGTTCAGAATTGAGATGTCATCTTGGTGGATTTTTCCTTTGATGAGTATGAAGTGTCCTTCCCCGTTCCTTTTGATTAATTTTGGTTGAAAGTCTATTTTGTTAGATACAAGAATGGCTACTCCAGCTTGCTTCTTGGGTCTGTTTGTTTGGAAAACCTTTTTTCCATCCCTTTACTCTGAGGTACTGTCTGTCTTTGTTTCTGAGGTGTGTTTCTTGTATTGGTACAATGATGGATCCTGTTTTCATATCCATTCTCTTAGCCTGTGTCTTTTTAATGGGGAATTAAAATTGAGTCCATTGATGTTGAGAGATATTAATGAACAATGATTGTTAGTTCCTGTTAATTGGATGTTTGTTTTGGATGTGTGTGTGTGTGTGTGTGTGTGTGTGTGTGTGTGTGTGTGTATGCATGCTTCCCTTCTTTTGGTTTTGCTTGTATGTGGTTATTTATTTCCTATCTTTTCCTTGGTATAGTTAGCTTCTTGGGTTGGAGATTTCCTTCTAGTATCTTCTGTAGGGCTGGATTTGTAGATAGATATTGTTTAAATTTGGATTTGTCATGGAATACCTTGTTTTCTCCATCTATGATGATTAAAAGTTTTTGCTGAGTATAATAATCTTGGCTGACCTCTGTAGTCTCTTAAGGTCTGCATGATATCTGCCTATGTTCTTCTGACTTTTAGAGTCTCTGTTGAAAAGTTGGGTGTAATTATGATAGGTCTGCCTTTATATGTTACTTGACACTTATCCCTTGCAGCTTTTAATAATCTTTCTTTTTAATGTACATTTAGTGTTTTTATTATTATGCAGTACGAGGATTTTCTTTTTTGCTCCAATATATTTGGTGTCCTGTAAACTTCTTGTATGTTTATATTATAGGCATCTCTTTCTTTAGGCTAAGGAAATTTTCTTTTATGATTTTGTTGAAGACATTTTCTGGGCCTTGGAGTTGGGAGTCTTATCCTTCTATTTCTCTTATTCTTAGATTTGGTCTTTTCATAGTGTCCTAGATTTCTTGAATGTTTTGTGATAGGAACTTTTTAGATTTAACATTTTCTCTTACTGATTCTTTTCAATAGTATCTTCTAAACTTGAGATTCTTCCCTCTCTTGTATTCTGTTGGTGATGCTTATGTCTATAATTCATGTTCTCCTCCATAAGTTTTACATCTTCAGGATTTCCTCAGTTTGTGTTTTTCTTTATTGCTTCTATTTTCATTTTCAGGTCTTGTACAGTTTTACTCATTTCCTTCACTTGTCTGAGTTTTCCCATATTTCTTTCATGGATTTATTCATTTCCTCTTTAAAGCCCTCTATCACTTTTATAAGATTGGCTTTAAGGTCATTTTCTTGTGCTTTGGCTGTGGTAGGATATCCATGGCTTGGTGTAGTAGGATAGCTGGGTTCTGGTGATGCCACATTGCCCTGGCTCTTGTTGATTGTGTTCTTATGCTGGTCTTTAGCCATCTGCTTGTCCCTGATGTTGGCTGGATGTTTCTGATGCTGAAAGGACTCCTCAGGGTGGCAGGCAGATCCTTGGGCCTGAGTGTTCCCGTGAGCCCTCAGGTCTGGATGTTCCTGGGGCCCAGCAGGCTTCCTTGGGATGGGGTGATAGAGCTGGTGGAGGGCAGCATGCAGCTTCCCTTTGCTGACTCTGTTCCAGGTTGAGGCAGCAGATAAGGAAAAAGTGTGGTGGGGTTTAACCTGGGTATTGCAAGCCTGGATGTTCCTGGTACTTAGCAGGCCTCTTCTGGAAGGATGGCTATGGAGCTGGGTTGGGGGAACAGTAAACAGTTCATTTCTGCTGGCTGTGCCTAACCAGGGTGTTCCTGGTTCCTGGAAGGCCTCTTCAAGAAGGAAGGTGATGGAGTTCCAGAGGGAAGTTTGCAGCTTACCTCTGCTTGCTGTACCCAGGTGGACCTCTGCTAACTGTGTCCCATGTAGACCAGGCAGGGAGGGAAAGGAGGCTGGGGTATAATCAGGGTATTCCTGGGGCCCAGCAGGTAGTTAAGGAGGGAAGGCTATGGGGCTCTGCTGGCTGTAAACCAGGTGGACTTCTGTTGGCTGTGTCCCACGTGGATCTGGTATGATAGTGAATATTTTCAATTCCATCACTTAAGAAGCTGAAGCAGAATTGTGAGCTCAAGAAAAACCTGGGCTTCATAATAAGGTCCAGTCTCCACAACTCTCAGCCTCTAGTGCCCTCTTCTTCCATATCATATCATGGCTGGCGACTTACAGTCTTCCTCACATGTTACCAAATTCAGTTGGTAAGGATTTTCTTAAGAATTTTTGCATCTATGTTAATCAAAGAAATTGGTCTGTAGTTTTTTCTTCTTTTATTTGTGGTATTTATACTTGGTTTTGGTATCAGGATATTGCTGGATTTATGGAATGAGTTTGGCAGTTTTCCTTTGCTTTCTGTCTTATGGAATAAACTCAGAAGGATTGGCCTGAGGTGTAGAAAAATGGCTAATTAAATGATTTAACCAGTATTTATATTATCATTAATTGGTCGGCAGCTGTTAGTCCTTAACCCGCCATTATAAATGAATGCATAGACACCAGATGGATTTTAACAAGCCTTGGTCTGAATTGTGCAATCCTAGCCCATCTAAGCTAGCTCATAATTCTACTACCCAAATATGACCCCATATATACATATGTCCCTTTGGACTGCTATTCTCCATGCTATGCTGATGTTCCAGCCATGTGGAATGATCTTCTTTAATCTACCCCATGATGTGTGTTCCTCCTTCTTCCTGCTCCTGGCTTCTCTCCCAAGATGCTCTCTGTCTCTGAAGCCCACTCACCTTTGTCCTGCCAACCTCCGTCTTTGCCCAATCTCTAGGCCTCGGCATTTATTTAACCAATCAGAGACATTGTAAGTAACAGACAGCAAGCAGGACCAATTAACATTTAGAATGCTTAATACCACCCCATCACTGAGGTCTTGAAAGTTTGATAGAATTCAGCACTAAATCCATCTAGTCCTAGGCTTTTTTTTTTTTTTTGGAAGGCTTTTAACAACAGCTCCAATCTCATTGTGTGTAATGGGTCTGTTGATGTTTTTTCTCTTCGGAGCTTAATTTTTGTCCATGATATGCACTTAGAAGTTCTTTTATTTCTTCTGGATTATCCAGACTTTGAATGTATAGATTTTTGTAATCATTTCTAATGATGTTCTATATTTCACTGGAGTTACTTGCAGTGACACTATTTTGATCGTTAATTATATTAATTTTCATCTTTCCCCTCTTTGTTTATCAGATTAGCTAAGGTTTTTCATTCTTAACTTTTTCAAAAATAAATTCTTTGTTTGGCTTTGTATATTGCTTTTTTTTTTTTGGTTTTTTGAGACAGGGTTTCTCTGTGTATCTCTGGCTGCCCTGGACTCACTTTGTAGACCAGGCTGGCCTCGAACTCACAGAGATCCACCTGCCTCTGCCTCCCAAGTGCTGGGATTAAAGGCGTGCGCCACCACCGCCTGGCTTGTATATTGCTTTTTAATTTTCAGTTACATTACTTTATTCCCAAGTCATCATAATTTCTTGCCATCTAGTGTGTTTAGAATTGGCTGCTTGTTGTTTTTAAAGAGCAACGAGGTGCATCACTGGGTTATGTATTTGATATGCCCCAGATTTTAAGATGAATGCTTATTACTATAAACATTTCTCTTAGGACTGCCTTCACTGTATCCTAAAGGTTTTGATAGGATATGTTACCTTTTTCATTTGTCTCTAGAAATTTTAAAATTTCCTCTCAGATTTCTTGGATGACCCACTGTTCATTAAAAAGTGTGTTGTTTAGTCTCCAAGAATTTTTGTGGTTTTTTTTTTTTAGATTTCCTTGTTGATTTCTAGGGGTTTTTTTGCATTATGATCTGATAGGAGGCAAGAAATTAACTCATGTTTTTGTTACATTTGACTTGGGTCTTATGAGGTGATTAGTTTTGGAAAAGACTCATTTGCTGCTGAGAAAATTGTGCATTGCCTATTAACTGGGTGAATTTTTACATATATATATTCATATATATGTTAAGTCAAGTTCATCCATAGTATATTTTAGCCCTGAAGTCTCTATTTCTTTGTAGTTTGGAAGACCTATCTAAATTTGAGAATTGAGTACTAAAACACCCTACTATTATTGCTTCAGAAACTGTAAGATCTTTTATGTCCTTTTAGTGATCATTTTATGAAATTGAAGGCTCCAATATTTGGTGTGTAAAAGCTTAATATTGTTATATTTTCTTGATTAATTGCTCCTCTTATTAGTAGTGTCTCTTTTTATCTGGTCTAATTAGTTTTTATTTGAAGGCACACATGCTAGTTTATATTTTCTTAGCATCTTTGTTGAATAAGTGTGTTTCTTGGGGACAAGAGCTGGTTCTTGTTTTTAACTCTGTTGATTGGTCTATGTCTTTTTAGTGGTGAGTCAGGCTAATTACACTTAAGTTTGTTATAGAAAAGGTGGCTATTTGCTGTCAATTGTCATGTGATGCTCTGTCTTTCAGGATTATTGATTGACCTGATTCTAGAGGAATAACAGTCCCAAATGATGAGGTATTGAGGAGGGAGGACCAGGAATAAAAACACAAAGAACACAAAAAGCTGGGATCAGGAAGTCTACAAAAACTGATAATTCATGCCAGAAAGTTTACTGAGAAGCACAACATCTTATATACTGTTTTCACTAGAGAAATGGGACAGAGTTAGCAAAAAAACTATCACAGAATAGCATGAAGTTAGCAGTATTTTAATCAAGAATGTTGTTCATCAGGATCTGAATATAGAATGCATGAGCACACAACATTTTATATTCTCTCAGAAAGTTGGGCGGTGATTGCCCACAACTCAGTGGTCCTGAGAAACTGGAGATTTGGTCTTCTAGAGCTCTCTGACTCCATAGAAATCCAAAGCATGTCTTCTTTAGTGATTTTTCCTTCCTCATTCATGTTGACTTTGCTAATTTTATATTGTATATCCATGCACATGAACACACACAAACAAACATAAATGCTAAAATGTAATATATATATATATATATGAGAGAGAGAGAAAATGTGGTATTTATCATATGAGCCAGTTTACAAGTGCCTTTGTACATAGTACAAAGGTCTTGGCCAAAACTACTGTCAAATGAAAGAGAAATTTCCACAAGAAAGTAAGTCATCACATCCTTAAGTTGATTAGTGCAAGATGCTGAGGTACAGTACAATGAGGAAAAATTCACTAGATTTATTTTCTGAATTATATTTTATGCTCCAAGGGCAACAGCATTAGGAGTCACTGGAATTGCTGGTAATTTGGGGGCAACCCTGTCTCCCCTGCTTATGATCCTCATGATGTACTCTCCCTCATTGCCCTGGATCATCTATGGAGTCCTCTCCATCCTCTGTACTTTCATTGTGTTTCTCCTCCCTGAAACCAAGAATCAGCCTCTTCCTGACTCCATCCAAGATGTGGAAAATGAGTGAGTAAAACCCCTACTGTGCCCTTAGGGGACTCGTGTGCCAATGGACTGTGATGTAGAAAGTGAAAGAGCATTCAGATCATCTCTCTTCCCAGCAGTCAGACAATTAGGTCTTTGTCTATGTTGTCATTTTGTTGGCATAGGAGTCAGTCCTGTATCCCTTTATAGAGTAGATTCAGATGGGCTGGATTTCTCTAGACACAAAGAAGATCTCTATTTGGATGCACAAAGAAATTTATTGATAGACAGACAAAATCATGTCTTCTGCCCAGTCTGTGTTCATGTAAAACACATGAAGTACATGTGCTAATTTGGTGCATGTGTGATGTGTGCATGTATGCAGAGGCCAGAGAAGGACATCAGATGTTTGACATCTCCAATTTTTTCCATTCTGGGGATGTTATCGATGAGCCTGGATTTGGGATGAAGGCCAAAGAGAAGCAGTGAGACTTCTATCTATTCTTCTCACAGACGGGGGTTAGAAGCATGTATGTCCATGCTCAGCTTTTTACACAAGTTCCTGGGATTTGCACTCAGGACCTCCTTCTTGTGCAGCAAACACTGTATCCAATGAACCTTCTCTTTAGCCCATGAAATGTATAATCATGACTATGTTTCACGAGAATACAGATGACACTTCATCCTTTAGACTCAGTTACCTGCCAGCCCAGTAAGTGCTGGAACGCTGTCTGAAATTGACACTTTCTGGAGTCTTGCGGGTCTGCCATGATCACTGAATAACTTAGGGAGAATTCCATACAAGCCTAGGGAACCTGCTACAGTTGACAGTGCATCTGAGGGAAGGACACTTGTTTTTTGCTGCAAGATTCAGACCATCTCAGTTTCACTAAGTATGACAGAAAGAATGGCATGGCCAATGATGAGGTCACAAAATAGAAAAGAATGGGAAGGATTTTTACATTTTGTTGTACTTCCTGTACTGTTTCTCCTTCAAGCCTCCTTGGAGAAGGCTATGACCACCAAGTTAGTAAGTCCCAAAGCTGTCTTGTAGAGATTATGAGGGAGGAGTTGGTTTTTATTTCCCAGATGTATTCAAATCCTTGGAAAGGAATCATGGATTTTCCAAAACCTGATGAGTAGAGGATGAATTGCTCTTATAAATTCAGGAGATGCCTTTATTCTCTATGTTCTTTCAGTTTTATTTATATGTTGATGGTGTTTGTTGTGTATGTTCTAGGTGGAAAGGTTCAGGACAAGCCAAACAGGAAAGTGCCATCATCAAAGTGACATGTCTTAAGGAACTCCAGGAATTGGCCTCTGATCAAACAGCAAGATAAAGAAAAATGCCACTCGGGATGTGATGTCAAAGGACATTCTTCCTAGATATTAGCAAAACATCCTTCCTAGATATTAGCAAAATTATCAATTAATACTGATGCAAATACAGATTACATTTGAAACTCTTCTGCTAAATTATTGTATATAAAATACCTACTATTATTCATAGTAAGAAATGTTAAGAAAGCAACACTACATTAAAAGAAATTCTGACAGAATTTTTTCTTTTCCTTTTTATTATTATTATTAAAAATTTAAAAATTAAAATACAATTATATCACTCTCCCCCTCTTTCCTCCTTAAAACTCCTCCCATGTATTTCACTTTTCCTTCCTTGATTCTCACCATTATTTACATGCCTCACTTTCCCAGTTAATCCAACAATGTCTTTACCTATTTATTTCATATTTTTTACTTTTTATTAATTCTTTGTGAATTCCACATCATGTACCCCAACCTCACTCATCTCCCAGTCCATTTATATCTGCCCTCCACCCTTTCAACCTCTCCTTACAAGAAAACAAACAACGAAAATAGAAATATTAAAAAAAACCCAAACCATCTCACTGTGGAATCTGTAGTGTGTCACAGTGTGTCACATCGTATAAGCTTTTGCCCAAAACACCTTTACTTGCAAATATTCATTGCAATGAGTCATTGGTCTGGTACAAGACCTCTGCTACACTATCAATACTGGATCCTCACCAGGACTTCTTTCAGATATCCTGTTGTTCCATTGTGCCATGGAGATCCTGCAGCTTTGGATCTGCAGAATCAGCCCCCTCACACACTCCAGCAGTTCATAGCTGGGGTTGATGTTGGGGTGGGCCAACTTAGAGCTGTAGATCAAGGGCTTGGTGGAAGCTCAGTTGGTCAGCCCACCAGTTTTCTCACTCCTGCATCACCAGAACTAGCTCTCCTTTGCTCAGGCAAGGTGCAGGGCCAGCCAGCTTTCCCATTTTCACACACTCATGACCAGCTCACCTTCACATCTGGCACCAGGACCAGTTCTACTGTGCTGGACAGGTAAGGTGGGGGTTCTCTTTCCTGAGTGCTGCAGCCATGGAAGGGTGGGGCCAGCTCTCCTGCATTCACTCCACTGAGGCCAGCTCTCCCACACCAAAGCCACCAGATCCAAATCTCTTATGATGCCTAATTGAGGAGTGGAGCTTCAACCACATAGGCTACAATCTTCAGCAAGTCTTGAAAATCTTGGCGTGGATCCATATGGGTGACTGGTTTCCAACAAGTCTTTCAATCTTAAATTCGGTGAGTCTTACTCATCAGATCTTAAGGCCAGATTATAAAAAACAGAAGAGTCTTTTGAAGTTAGGCAGAGATGAGCAGCTGAGCAGCACTCAGAAGCAAGGCCAAGCAAAAAGCCCCTTCTTTCCAGTTTCCTGTACTTTCCTTTATACATGTTGTCTCTCAATTATGCATCAGGCTGTTTTCTCATTGGTCAGCCTTATGCCCTCCTTCTGAGGGACAGCTGTTGACCAGGACCTCATTCATTGCCAGATGTTTCCCACTGGTACAAGGCTTGAGGGTGACTTTGAATGCCCCTTTTAAGCATCTGTATTTCATTAGCACTTACATATTCCATACAGATTAATATAAGGGAACAGATCAGGATGCCTTGTGATCCCTTGTCATTGACCCAGAATGACTTTGCAATAGATGGGTCTAAGGAACTGTTAGATGGTTATCCCATTTTATAGGAGAGCCAATTGATCTCACAAAAAGTACACAGCTTTTACTTTGAGAGCAAACTTCCATAGTCTTGTCCAAATCCTTGGGAGAAATTCTTTTACACTGAAGGGGTAAGATTTTGGATTTTGAAGTTCCTTTGTTAGAATAAAGCTTATACAACTCAATGAAGTAGAATATTAATAGAGCCAGAATCACTGGCAGTGAAGAGAAGATGATTGTCACAGGTCCCATGCTGTGGGGGCAAGTGATAATCTGAGTCAAAGTGAGTGGTTTGGTATGACTGGAGCTAGCTGGCATGGGGAAAAGTTTCAACTTTGATGCTGCATGGTATTTCAATACTCTGCTCCTAATATGAACTAAGTCTTTATCAGTGGAGTCATGTTATTTACTTCTTGTGGAGAAAAAGAGGGAATGTTTTCAGGACCAATAGTGATGTCCTTGAACAATAGCTTATATGTACATATACCACACCTAGTACTGTTTTTTTTTTTTAATAGCTTTAGCGTCTTGGGAGGAGCATTATTCACCTATTCCAGCTTCTTCTGTTTAAAAATTTTTAAAAAGTATTTATTTGAATGGACCTACAACATAGTAGGTTACCATAGAGCTTTTAAAACACGATTCATTTATATCTTAGAAAACTTGGAATAGCTTTGCCTCAGGACCCAGCCATACCACTTCTGGGTATACACCCAAATGCCTCTTCACGGAATCATAAGGAAGTTTCCTCATCTATGTTTATAGCAGCCTTATTTGTAATAGCTAGAAACTGGAAACAACCCAGATGTCCCTCAACTGAAGAATGGGTTAAAAACTGTGGTACATCTACACAATGGAATACTATTCAGTTATCAGGAACAATGAAATTATGCAATTTGCAGCCAAATGGATGGAACTAGAAAAGCTCATCCTGAGTGAGCTAACCCAGACTCAGAAAGACGCATATGGCATCTATTCACTTATAGTAGGATTTTAGCTATATAGTAGAAGGTATCGATACTACAACTAACACACCAAAGGGAACTTGGACATAGACTTTTTATTTTTTCTATTTTTTCTATTTTTTTAGTCTTTTTTATCTATTTGTCTGCTTATTGGTTTGTTTGTTTAGTAGTTCTCTCTCCCGGGCAATGAAACACTTTTCACTGATGGTACTGCTTCGTAGATCCCCAATGAATGAAGAGGCTCTTGGCCCTCATACGACCTCTCAACTGAGATAAGGGACTGTTATATAAGGACACCCCACCCCAAGAGAAATGGGATGGAAGGGTTAGGAGGTAAAGAAAAAAAATGAAATGTGATGTTTCGGCCTTTTACTACTAATTGTCATAAACTGTTTAGGATAATTAAGAAATGCAAACTAATGGTTATGCAAGCTGGTCATTCTGTTAGGTACTATGACAGCCTATTATAGTTATTTTCTAAGCTAATCAGAAATAAACCTGCTAAGAGACAAGCAACATCTGCTTACCCTAATATAAGAGATAGATAAGACCTCTTCAAAAACCTCAAGAAATCTGCAGAATATGGCATTCAAAGATGTTTTAGTAACTTTAGATTTTTTTATATCAAGACATATCAACTCCTGACAGCACCCCCTATTCTCCTCCAAGTAGAAGATGAGCATTGAACAATCTCCAGTGGGAGATGATTGAATTAGTCGCAAGCCTATCTCTTGGTAGGAAAAGCCCCTTGCTCCAACTGTAGACAGAATGCTGTCCAAAAAGGACAAAACCTGGAAGCAGGTAAGTCGACAGCCTAGCTCTGCCAAGACAGGGTAGGTAAGTCCTTCATAACCCCTGCTCTACAATCAATGTCTGTCAGAGAAACGGGGCCAAATGACTGAAGATCGATGCTGTAATGTATGGAGAGAAAATGGGAACTGTCCAGGCAGCCACTGGTATGTCATTTCTTAGTTTGGGAAACTGCAGGCCCTGTACTTCCTATAAAATCAGATATATTTATCCCTCTCAGGTCTCTGAGGTGGTTGAAGAACAGAGAGCTAGAGTCTCATAATTAAATTTTGAGTTGTTTAGGAGTCAAGAGAGTGTTATAGATCTAAGAAGATTCTTTTAAAAATGTGTTGCAAGTTAGTATGAATGTTGAGTCAGATATATAACTTTAAACTCATGGAGATGGTTAGATAGTGGAATGTTAAAGTCAGGTACCAAATACATATGGACTGGACATTGGAAATGTACGCTAAGCCATATAACCCTCATAACTGTGGCCTAATTACCTCTGTTGTTTTGTATTGTATTTATTATTATAAGAGAAAGAGCCATTTGTTGGGCTGAAAGGGAAAACTGTAGGGGGAAATAAGATATACCTTAAACTTAAAATAAAAAAAAAAGGGAAGAGGATGGGGGATGAGGGTGGGAGGGTGGGACTGGAATGGGGAATAGGGAGGGGACTGCGATTGAGATGTAACTTGAAGAAATAAAAAATAAAGGAAAAAAAATAAAATGGAAAAAAAAAACATGATTAATTTTGATAAGCCCTACACTACCGGTATTCCCCTCTGTCCATACCTCCGTTATTATCCCACCTTAATCTTATCCACAGTCAGTGTTCCCTCCCTGTGTTTATTTTTTTTAATGCATATGTAGTCAACCATCCATTTCATGCTAAGACATTCTCAAACTTGAATATATAGAGTGATAATTTGAGCATCAAAAGAGCTTACTGGATTCTGAACATCTTGACTCTTCTATGAGTAGAGCCTGGGCACAAAGTTTATTTATTTGTAATGGGTCAGGGGTACATGGCTCCCCTAGGAAGAAGTAATATTCATAATAGCAGAATGTAGCTTGTAGCAATACATTTTTATTTATATTTATGTATATTTAACAATTACCTATAAAGTTCCTAAATCATAAAACACAAACCCTAATTCTAAAACCTATAATATAACTAAGAATATTGTAATACCTAAAATGTCTATAAAAAACAAACACTTAACACTAACTTAAGTTTCTTAAAAGGATATTAATTCTCTCAGGTTATTATTTTGGCATAGATCTGTATGGGTGACTGGTTTCCAACAAGTCTTTTAATCTTCAATTCTGTGAGTCTTACTCATCAGATCTTAAGGCCAGATAATAAATTTAATCTGTTTTGACCATTGATGTGGGGCGGCCTTTTTGTCAGCCAAGAATAGCCTCTGTGGTCCTAGGGCCCAATTATTTATAATATTAAAAGTTGCAAATCACTCGCTCACTGTTCTGATGTTCTGGGGCTCCAAGGACTCCATTCTGGTGTTCTGGACGTTCTGATGTTCTGAGGCTCCTTGGGGAGATATTTCTCCATTCCAGTGTTCTGGAGCACCAGCGAAGGTCTGCCTTTACTTTCTCCACTAGTGTGGACTCCCAGCATGTCAGGGCAAAATGGTGATATATTGCAGCACAGTGAAGTCTCTCAGCATGTGTTGGCAGAGGAAGATGAGGAGGAGGGCCAGGTCGAGGCTGCGTGGGCTTCTGATTTAAATCCCTTGTGTCGTAATGATCTCAGCCATGAATTCCAGCATTTCGTTTCCATAGTCCCTGGTGGGCTTTCCAAGGCATGCCTCCACAACAGTGCGTCCACAGTCCCATGATCAATGACATGATCTGCTCTTGATGGGCTTTCAAGGCACGCCCTTTAATGTTAATCACATCTGGATGTAACTGGATCCACCCATACCTTTCACCTGAGATGCCAAACTTCCAAAATCCCTATGCTGCTAGATGCTACACTAACTTCACTAACCCTACCATAGTAACTCTTTTTATCTCTTACTAACTGTGGTGGTTTGAATAGGTTTGGCCCTCATAGACTTATGCTTTTGAATGCTTGGCCCATGGGGAGTGGCACTATTAGGAGGTGTGGCCTTTTTGGAGAAGGTGTGGCCCTGTTGGAGGAAGTGTGCTACTGAGAAGGAGGGTTATGCTCAAGCTCTGGCAAGTGCAGAAGAGAGTCTACTCATGGCTGCCTTGGGATCAAGGTGTAGTACTCTAGGCTCCTCCAGCACATGTCTTCCTGCCATGATAATAATGGACTGAACTTTTGAAACTATCCCCAATTTAACATTTTCCTTTATAAAATTGCCTTGATAATGGTGTGTCTTCATAGCAATGAAACCCTAACCAAGACACTAACTAAACTTTAAGATTCTCAAAACTTTTATTATTACTGTATTTTTGCTATTAGAACATAAAAAGAATCCTCAAAATTTGTGCTGGATGGTTTGTCAGTTTAACATAAACCTAAAAATACCTGGAAAGAGGGAATCTTAATTGAGAAAATGTCTCCATAGGATTGGCCTGCTAGTAAGTCTGTAAGGCATTTTCTTAATTAAGACTGATATGAGGCCCTGAAGCAGCAGGGCTCTGTTACCACCAAAACCCAGGTGGATATCTCTGGTATGGGCTGCCATCCAGGGACATCCATGATGTCTGAGGGCTGTGCAGAACTGACTCACTCCCACCTGGGCATCATGGGAAAACTGTTCCCAGAGGTATGAGAGCAGGCAAGCTGACCCTGCTCCTAGCCAGCTGTACTTGGAACAGCAGGCCCTGCACATTTCGGGAGTTATGACTGGGCTAGCCCCAAGAATGCAAGCTTAGAATACCTGGCCTTACCACTCATCTCCCTGTGGTGGAATGGACAAGGGAGAGATACCATCTTCTCTATCACCCCACATCACCTATAGCAGGTGGGAAACCTAGCCCAGGGGCATGACATCAGGAGAGCTGACCCTGTCCTTCACCAGGTTCAGCACTCGGGAGAGCTGACCATGTACCTTGCCTGAGTAGCACAGAAGAGCTGGACCTGGATGTGGGAGTTGTGGGTAAGCTGGCCCAGAGGGTATAAGTGTGGGAGAGCCAGCCCTTCCTTTTATCTACTTTGCAGTGTTGTTGGTGAGGGAGAGTGCCCGTTCCCTCCCCTTTTCCCTCACCACCAGTTGTGGACAGGAGGTCCTTTTAAGAACAGATTTTTTTTTTTATGTTGGGGGAGGTTGCAAGGGTGGAGGGGGGGGTTTGGGGGGGGGGGGGGGGATGAGTGGGATCAGAGTGCATGATGTGAAATTCACAAAAAAAAAAATCAATAAAAAGATTTTTTAAAAACTCTAACCGAACTTTTAAATTATTATTTAACACTTATTTATTTATTACTAAATTCACTTATAACAAACACCAACAATTTCTTAACTATTAATCCTATAAATTCCTACAACCCCTTTAACCTATCCACTAAACCTATTGATAATTATAACAACTACTTTCATAACCTTTTAGAATGATACAGTCTCTGGGGCAGGTCCTCAGTCGTCAGGAACACAGTCTTTGTTGTAGATTCTTTAACACACTTAGCAGTCCTTCTTCTGGATCTCTCAGATGCAGGTTCGTCAGGGTTGTTGGTTATTGCAGTCTCACCTTAAATAAGGCTTCATGCTTTCTTCTCTGTGGGAGACCCCAGCCATCTGCAGGCCAACTTACTTCTTTTGAATCAGGAACTCAGCTGCTCTGCCTCAGTCCTTAAAGCCAGGCACAATTTCCTTTAGGCCACTGTTTGGACAGATCAAACCCCTCTAGGCAAAAGCTGAGCCACAGGGTCCAGTCCTTGGCCTTTTGGTGTCTTGCTCAGGCTTTCTTTGCTCACCGGCTTCTTTCTGCTTCAGGGAGAGAGCTGGCCATCAATGGCCAGCCCT
>CAJQZJ010000838.1:4501453-4526591 GCA_907164525.1 Lophiomys imhausi
TTCATGCTGATAATGCTCTTCAGGCCCCGAATTAAGAGACAGTATCAGAAACTCCTATATATTTTCTAAATCTAATTTATCTAACCCCTACAAAAAAACCCAAAAGACTGATATGAGAGAACACAGTTCTCTGGAGGCAATACCACTGCAAGGCCTGGGTATATAAGAAGTCTGAGCAAGTCATGGGGAACAAGTCATTAAGCAGCATTTTCCCATGGCTTCTGCTTCAGTTCCTACTTCCAGGTTCTTGAGTTCCTGCCCTGACCTCCTTGAATAACATTGTAATGTGGAAACGAAAGACAAATAAACCCTTTCCTCCCCAAGTTCGTTTTGGTCATGGTGTTTTATCACAGCAATAGAAACCAAACCAAGACATAATTATTTCCTGAGTCAATCCATTTCCATGTTAGCTTAGCCCTGGCTAACTCCCACCCCCCTTCTATGTCCATCTTTTCATCAGTTTGAGTAATATAATTATAATGGGAATGAATGGCATGAACTGACCTGAAGCAAAGATGAAGAATTGCAGTTTGTGTACTAGTTTCTTTTCTGTTGTTGTGATAAAATGCTGTGACTACTACAACTTATAGAAAGAATGGTTAATTGAGGGCTTACAGTTTCAGAGGAATGAGTCTATCACCATCCTAGGGATGGCATAGCGGCAGCAGGCCTGACACTGGAGCAGCATCTGAGAGCTCATTTCTCATTCACAAAGAGTAAACAGAAATTGGTACACTGGTAATGGCAGCAAGTTTTGGAAGCCTCAAGCCTACTTCTAAGGACACATCTCCCCAACAAGGCCATATCTTGTAATCCTTTCCAAAAAGTCACCTTCTGGAGATCAAGTGTTCAAATGCCTTTGACTTATAAGGACACCCCATTCAAACCACATTTCACTTCCAAATTTTAACTTCTAATGGTTTTCATATTTTTTAAATACAGATTTGGTACTGAACAAAGTACTTACTCCATGAAGTGGAAAAATGAAAAACACTTCACTTTGGATTCTGGAAATTTTCATGTTCTGCAAAAGACCATATGCAACATGGTAAGTTAATTCTTGACTATTTTCAGGGAATTTGCTTATCAGTGTCCACAGATGGACAGGGCATGGATTCAATGCACTGACAAAATTTCTCACAAATTAGCTCTTTAACAGATTCAATTACAGAAAGTAAATCATCAGACTATTCCTCTTGGTGACTCTAACGCAATAAACTTACCTAACTCCTACTTAGTAGATGGACACATCAAGAACAGTTCAGGACCAACCCGATTTATTGTGTCTTAGTGAAAAAGAACTTTTAGAAACCTACATATAATCATTTTGCCTCCCATTAGAGATAGGGATTCAGCCTAGATGACCTTTCAGGACCTTATTTTTCAAGTTGGCAGCCTGGGGAGGTTCCAGATTCTTCACATGATTTTTGTATTTATCTGCAATATGATGGTGATTCCTCATACTCTTTTGGAAAACTTTATGCAGCCCTTCCTGGTCATCACTGCTGGGTCCCCATCCTCGACAATGACACTTTCTCTTGCAATGACACTGACTTCCTGAGCCAAGATGACCTCCTGAAGGTCTCCATTCCCTTAGACTCCAACCTGAGGCCAGAGGAATGTCGTCGTTTTGTCCAACCACAGTGGCACCTCCTTCATCTGAATGGCTCCTTCTCCAGTGTGCCAGAGCCAGACACAGAGCCCTGTGTGGATAACTGGGTGTATGATAGAAGCACCTTCCTCTCCACCACTGTAACCCAGGTCAGTCAATTCTTTTCCCTATCAAGAGTTCATGATGGGACTTTACCAATAGTCTAAATAGTGTGCATGTCTTGAGAACAGCCTTTATTTTTCAGCCAGTGTAATTATTTCTCTATTTACCATAAGACACATATTTAATGCATCTTGTAATAAAAAAAACATTATTTAAGATAAATTAATTTAAGTATTTATTCTTCCTGTCCTCTTGTTATAGGGATGACCACTGTTTAAGAAGTAATTTTGGGGGGGGAGGCAAGATGGCAGTGATTTAGCAGGATGCATTTCGATCATCAGGAATACAGATTGGGCAACAGCAGAGATATACTCCTGCAGAAGGACAGTTTGTGAGACGCAAACCTATCTGGGCTTGCCCAGCAAAACTAGGGACCACAAAGAACTTGGTACTGGAAATATAGATGCTGGAGGATCAGATTCATCAGTCAAGCTCATGGAACACTTCCTGCCGGGAGATTGTACTCCCTCCATACGGGATCCTTTCAGGACTACAACTAGCTGTTTCAACTTTCAAACATAGGACCTCCTAAGTCCACAAGCCTGTGCAGTGGCTAGGCATGGACACCTAAGAGCATACCAGCTGAGCAGCTACATGGTAAGACTGAGGGACTGTCCCTGGGGTATTCAATATGGCAGCAGCAGTGTCTGACTGACCAGTAACAGAGGGATCTTGCTGGCAGGCGCTGATCTTCCGGGAGCTCAAGCACACTGTGGGCAGGATACAAACACAATTCGGAGTCCAACCCTCCCCCCCCCCCCCCCCCACCAGGGCTGACTACAGGGGGTCTGGTGGAAGTCCCTTCCAGGCAGGTGCCTTTAAAGCATTGCTATAAAGGCAGGGAATCAGTGAATGGTCTCCATATTAGTTCTCCCAGATCCACCCCCTCTGCCTGGATGCTAAGCTGGGCCCCCCCACTGTGCAGCAGTGCACAAAAGCAGCCTACAGAATTAGTTCACAGAGCAGTGAAAATGTCCTGCACTGGGGGTGCTACCCAAGGGGGCGGGCAGCACCGGACCACAGAGCCTCTGACTGAGAGGCACCCTCCACCTCTTCCCCTCCCCCTCCCAACCCAAGTACTGGAGACATTTTATGAGCTCACTGCCCACACCCACTTTGGGAGGGATCTCAGTCTTAAGCCTCAGGTCTGGAGCTGTAAAGCATTTCTGAATTATTGCTTGCAGCCTGAGCAGGTGGATTGCTCCAACCCAAAGAACTTCTGACTGAAAGGCACAGGGTTGTCCTGAACCCCCACCCTCCTGGAGAAGAGCACAGAAGGACTAAAATCACAGTCTTGATACCCTTGCTACAGGGAAACTACCAGAAGCCACTGAGGTGCAGGCTAGCCACACTGAAACGCGGGGGTTGGGGGGGGGGGGGGGGGAGCTGAGCATCCCGATTCCAAACACTGTGGACAGGGTGTGAATTCCACATCAGATCTCCCTGACTGCACCTGCTTTGTCCCTCAACTGAATACCCCGGCTATAACACCGAGAGCTCTGACTTGGGAGCAGTGAAACAATCCTGGACAATTGCTCATTGCCTGGGTGACATGGGCTGTACCAGATCACGGGGCTTCTGGCTATAAGAAACATTGAAACTGAGAACCCCCTAAGAACAGCTTGGGAGGAGACACAGATGGTCTGACATGTAAGCTGCAGGGGAGCTACAGCCCCAAACAACAGTCTGTGGCCTGCCAACCTGCATCGTCATCAATATGAAGACCAGTTAGATCTCAGGAACCTGCAAGAACACATCCCACCACAACCTCTGACCTGAGTCCCCATTTGGGACACAACAGGAAGGGGTGAGTTCTGGAAGACACACTGAGAACAAACCTCCACACAAGGCCCCATTCGCCTGTGGAGAGCTACAGATCACCACGCTATACAACTTCTACACCAAAGCACCCTTCTTGGCACCAAGCCCAGAAGACACCAGGAACAAACAGCTAAGAACAACCAGATGGCTAAAGGTCAGCGAAAGAACAGATCTGACAAAAGTCAGGGAAATATGACTCCAACAAAAGGCAGCTATGCTAGTACAGCAAGCTCTGACCATTCCACCACAGCTGAAACACATGAAAATGATGACAAATCTATACTCTGGAAAGTACAGAGTCGTTTCAAGAAGAAATTAAATCTCTGAAGGAATTCAAAGATACCATAATTTTACAAGTGAAAGCAACGGAGAATATACCTTAGAGGTCGCCAAGCCAAACTGGCTCAACTTGAACAGGAAAGAGACAAGGCAGCAAGCAAATTGGAGCAGGAAACATATAAAATGAATAAAATGTTTCAAGACTTGAAATTGGAAGTAGAAGCAATAAAGAAAACACAGACAGAGATAAGAGTGGAAGTGGAGAATCAAGGGAAGAGAACAGGAACTACAGACATGAGTATCAAAAATAGGATACAAGAGATGGAAGACAGGATCTCAGACATGGAAGATTCAATGGAAGAAATCAGTACAATAACCAAAGAAAGTGAGAAAGCTAAAAAAGCTCTCACCCGTACCATCCAAGAAATCAAGGACTCAATGAAAAGACAGAACCTAAGAATTATAGGAAGAGAGGAAAGAGAAGACTCCTGACTCCAAGGTCCAGGAAACATCTTCAACAAAATCATAGAAGCAAACTTTCCAAACCTAAGGAAAGAGATGCCAATAAAATTCCAAGAGGCTTACAGAACACCAAACAGATTAGATCAGAAAAGAAACTCCTCTCGCCACATAATAATTGAAACTCCAAATGTACAGAACAAAGAAAGACTAAAAAAGCTGTAAGAGAAAAAGGTCAAGTAACATACAATGGCAGACCCATCAGAATTACACCTGATTTCTCCTCAGAAACTTTAAAAGCCAGAAGGGCCTGGACAGATATACTACAAGCCCTGAGGAAACATAGGTGCCCAGCTAGACTACTATACCCAGTAAAACTCTCTATCAACATAGATGGAGAAAACAAGGTATTCCATGACAAAATTAAATTTAAACAGTATCTCCCCACAAATCCAGCCCTACAGAAGATCCTAGAAGGAAATTTCCAACCCAGAGAAGATAATTACACCCAAGAAAACAAAGGAAACAGAAAACTTTACTGCAGCTAACCAAAATAAACACACAACCACCACCTACACCAAAATTATAGGAAATAACAACCTTTGGTCATTAATATCCATCAAAATAAAAAGACACAGGCTTACAGAATGGATCCATAAACAAGACCCATCATTTTGCTGCATATAAGAAAACCATCTCACTAACAAGGATAGATGCTATCTCAGAGTAAAGAGCTAGAAAAAGGTTTTCCAAGCAAATGGACCCAGGAAGCAAGCTGGAGTAGCCATCTTAATATCAAATAAAATGGGCTTTCAACTGAAGTTAATCAAAAAACATAGAGAAGGGCACTACATACTCGTTAAAGGAAATATTCATCAAGATGACATCTCAATTTTGAATATCTATGCCCCAAATACAAGGGCACACACATTTGTAAAATAAACTCTTCTAAAGCTTAAACCACACATTGATCCCTACACATTAGTAGTGGGAGACTTCAACATCCCACTCACAACAATGGACAGATCATCAAGACAGAACCAAACAGAGAAATAATGAGCCTAACAGAGCTCATGAACCAAATTAACAGATATCTACAGAATGTTTCACCCAAACACAAAAGAATACACCTTCTTCTCAGCACCACACGGAACCTTCTCCAAATTGACTATATAGTCAGACACAAAGCAAGACTCAACAGATACAAGAAAATTGAAATAACCCCTTGTATCTTATCAGACCACTATGGAATAAAGCTAGACTTCAAGAACAACAGAAATAACAGAAAGCCTACACACTCATGGAAACTGAACAACTCTTTACTTGATGACTACTGGGTCAGGGAAGAAATAAAGAAGGAAATCAAAGACTTCTTAAAATCCAATGAAAATGAAGACACAAATACCCAAACCTATGGGACACAATGAAAGCAGTGCTACGAGGAAAGTTCATAGCATTAAGTGACTTCAAAAAGAAAATCGTGACAGCTCATATTAGCGAATTAACAGCAGAACTGGAAGAACTGGAAAAAAAAGCAAATACTCCCAAGAGAAGCAGAAGCCAGGAAATCATCAAATTTAGGATTGAAATCAACAACTTAGGAACAAAAAGAGCAATACAAAGAATCAATGAAACCAAGAGTTGGTTCTTGGAGAAAATCAACAAAATAGACAAACCTTTAGCCAAATTAACTAAAAGACAGAGGGAAAAAACCCAAATCAACAAAATTAGAAATGAAAAGGGAGAAATAACAACAGACATTGAGGAAATCCAGAGAATCTTTAGGTTCTACTTTAAAATTCTATACTCCACCAAATTTGAAAACCTAGGTGAAATGGACAATTTTCTTGATAGATTCCAACTTCCAAAGCTAAATCAAGATCAGGTTAACAGACTAAACAGCCCTATAACCTCTAAGGAAATAGAAACAGTCATTAAAAATCTCCCAACCAAAAAAGATCCAGGGCCAGAGGGTTTCAGCCCAGAATTCTACCAGGAATGCAAGGATGGTTCAACATATGAAAATCCATCAACGTAATTCACCACATAAACAAGCATCTTCAACAAATAGTGCTGGTCCAACTGGATGTCCACATGAAAAAGAATTAAATTAGACCCATACTTATCACCTTGTACAAACTTAAGTCCAAGTGGATCAAAGACCTTAACATAAGGCCAGACACACTAAATCTACTAGACGAGAAAATGGGGAAAACCCTCAAACTCATCAGCACAGGTGACAACTTCCTGAACAGAACACCAACAGCTCAAGACCTAAGACCAACAATCAATAAATGGGACCTCATGAAACTGAAAAGCTTCTGTAAGAGAAAAGACACTGTCATTTGAACAAACCAGCAGTCTACAGATTGGGAAAAAATCTTCACCAACCCCACATCTGATAGAGGGCTAATATCCAAAATTTACAAAGAACTCAAGAAATTAAATGCCAAGAAACCAAATAATCCAATCAAAAAATGAGGAACAGAGCTAAACAGAGAATTCCCAAAGGAGGAATCCCTAATGGCTGAGAGACACTTGAAGAAATGCTCAGCATCCTTAATCATCAGAGAAATGCAACTCAAGATGACTCTGAGATGCCATCTCACACCTGTCAGAATGGCTAAGATCAAAAGCTCAAATGACAGCACATGCTGGTGAGGTTGTGGAGCAAGGGGAACTCTCCTCCATTGCTGGTGAGAGTGCAGGCTTGTGCAACCACTATGGAGGTCAGTCTGGCAATATCTTAGAAACTTGGAATAGCTCTGCCTTGGGACCCAGCCAAACCACTTCTGGGTACACATCCAAATGATTCCTCATCAAATCACAAGGAAGTTTCCTCATCTATGTTCATAGCAGCCTTATTTGTAATAGCTAGAAACTGGAAACAACCCAGATGTCCCTCAGCTGATGAATGGATTAAAAAAATTCTGCACAATGGAATACTACTCAGCTATCAGAAATAACGAAACCATGCAATTTGCAGCCAAATGGATGGAACTAGAAAAACTCATCCTGAGTGAACTAACCCAGAGTCAGAAGGATTCACATGGGAGCTATTTACTTATAATAGGATTTTAGCCATATAGTACAGGATAACTATACTACAATGAATGCACCAAAGGGAACATGAACATAAACTTTTTTTCCTGTCAATGAGACAATTTGCCCTAGTGGTGCTGCCTTGTAGGTCCCCAGTGTATGAGGAGGCTCTTGACTCTCATATGACTGCTGAACTGGGGCGGGGGACTGTTATGTAGGGACACTCCACTCTGGAGGAGTGGGATGGAAGGGATATGGGGTAGAGGGTGGGAGGGCAGGACTGGGAGAGGTGGAAAGAGGACTCTGATGGAGATGTAACCTGAAGTAATAAAT
Organism: Lophiomys imhausi; assembly: GCA_907164525.1. Classification (NCBI taxonomy): domain Eukaryota; kingdom Metazoa; phylum Chordata; class Mammalia; order Rodentia; family Muridae; genus Lophiomys; species Lophiomys imhausi. Next base: position 4,509,162 of record CAJQZJ010000838.1, read on the forward strand.
ATTAAAAAAGAAGTACTTTTTGTGCGAAGTCATCTTAAGCAAATAATTAATGTGTAATCTCATAAACATGATGACAAATTACTATCAGTAAGCTTTAATTTCAAAATTTAAAATATCTGGAAAAACTATATAAAACTACAGTGGCTGCCTAGGAGTGTGCTCAGTGCTATAGCATTGTGTGTCAGACAATCGAATAGCACGTGAGCAGTTGAGGGTTCAAACCCTAACCCTATCCCCCAAAATGAACAACATGTGTTACCTCCTTTTATGAGTAGAATGTGGCTGATGGCTAGCACACTTTACCAAATGTTAAAAAACCAATTTTGCCAAAAATAGATAGATAAAGTCAATGCCCACTCTCCATGCCTAAAGTGGTCATGTGACAGATTGAGTACTGAACTCAAGACCCAACAAATTCTTTGATGGTATCAATTCATTGCACAATATAGCCACATTTGAGAACTTCTTTTTTGTTTTGGGGTTTTTGTTTTATTTTGTTTTTGTTTTTTGAGACAGGGTTTCTCTATGTAGCCTTGACTGTCCTGGAACCCACTCTGTAGACCAGACTGGCCTCAAACTCAGAAATCTGCCTGCCCATTCCCCTAAGTGCTAGGATTAAAGACATGTGGTACCACCACCTGACCATTTGAAAACTTCTTAGTACAGGTTAAAAGTCAATAATATAACCTACAGGAAGAATTACAGGAAGATTCCTGGAAGCAGGTTTGTTTTAGCTGAAACTGGATGATAGAATCAGGTGATGAGAAGGGAAGCTGGGGAGGAAGGTGAGGGCTGGTACAGTAGAATTTTGGGAACTTGTGTTGAAGAATTTCCAACAAATTACACTGACAGGCTATCATGCTGATTTTCCTCTCTTCCAGTGGGATCTGGTGTGTGACTCTCAGGCACTGAATTCAGTGGCTAAATTTATATATATGTCTGGCATTTTTATAGGATATATCATAGGTGGCCATTTATCAGACAGGTGAGTGTGCTTTACAGTTCTCTCTACATGTGAGTATTCTCATCATCTGTTGGAAGCCAGCTGCTACTTGACAGGTAAACTGAGGCAGGGCATGAAGTTGGCAATTGACCACTCAACAGACTTTTCTCTGAGGGACAAAACTTGATTCTCTGTGGTCAGTGAAGGACTACCTGGGGCTGATGAAAATCTCTCTGGGGCCATTGAAAAACTCTCTGGGGCCAGTGAAAAACATTCTGGGGATTGTGAAAAAGGGGAAACACACACACACACACACACACACACACACACACAGTGGATAAAGCAACTCTATCAGGCTCTAACAACATTTTTTTCTCCCACAGGTTATATATTCCCACAAAATCTTTCAAGCAGTACTTAAGTTATAATATGGTCATTCTATTGTAGAAAAATGGCTAATTAAATTATTTACTAGTATTTATTTTGTATTTTATTGGTCAGAAGTATTAATACCTAACCTCCATTATAAATGAGCACACAGACACCACATGGATTTTAACAAACTTAGGCCTGGATTGAGCAATCTTAGCCCATCTAAGCTAGCTCATAATTCTATTACCTAAAGATGACCCCATATATACATACGTCCCTTTGGACTGCTATTCTCCACATTATGCTGATGATCTAGGTCATGTGGAATGATCTTTTCTCTAACCCATGGACTGTGTCCTCCTTCTTCCTGCTCCTGGCTTCTTTTTTCCATCAACCTCTACATCTCAGAAGCCCACTAACCTTAGTACTGCCTATCTCTATCTTTGCCCAGTCCCAGACCTCAGCATTTATTTAACCAATCAGAGACAATGTAAGTAACAGACAGCAATCAGGACCAATTAATTAACATTTAGAATGCTTAACATCACCCTATCATTCTATTTTTCTTTTAGCGAACAATTACAATGAATAGACATAAAAAAGAAAATAATCTTCCCCAATACCCTCCGATGATCAAATGTTTTACATATTACAGATAAAAAAACAAATTATTCCCAAGAACCCACATACCTTCGTATCTAATCAACTCATTATAGATTAACAAAATGTAAGGAAGCAAGGTAATTTTCTCAGGCAGTTTCTTTTACTGGCAGGCTATACTTTGTAATTACAAAGAAAGGATCTATAACAGAGATTATCATGTGGTTTTTTTCTTTCATCTTGTTTATGTGGTGAATTACATTGATAGACTAAGAAGTTACTCTTAAAATTGTGTTGCAAGTTGGTGTGAATGTTGAGTCAGATATAGACCTTTAAACTCATGGAGATGGTTAGATAGTAGAATGTTAAAGTCAGGGGCCAAATATATATGGACTGGACATTGGGAAGGTATGCTGGGCCATTTAACTCTCATAAATGTGACATATTTATATCTGTTGTTTTGTATAGTATTTACTGTTATAGGAGAAGGAACCATCTGTTAGACTGAGAGGGGAAGCTGCTGGGGGGAAGAGGGTGGAAGGGCGGGATAGGAAATGGGAATAGGGAAGGGTTTGTGACTGAGATGTAACTTGAAGAAAAAAAAATAAAGTATTTAAAAAAAAACAAAGAAAGGATCAATCATTTTATTATTTAACTTAAAAAGTAATCTTATAGAACATCTTAAAAGAATCACAAAACTAAACTTTTATTTATAAAACAATCAATCATTTCTACTTTACATCCTCAGAGTGTACGTCCATTCACCAACAGTTTTTTATTAAATTGTATTAGGAAGTCAAGCGCAAAACTGAGCATAAGAAGTTAATCATCAGCCGAGTTTTAGCAAGAAAGTCACATCAGTTGGTACTAGTTGGGCTTATTCCTTGACCTTAAAAAATAAATCCCTTGCTCAATAATCAAAAGTATGCCTTTCTGAACTCTAAGTTGTTCTCCAAGATTTTTTCTACATCAAAGCCACTAACTAAAACATCTTAACTATACTAACAATCTACATCTCTAAATTCTTTCTAAGTGTGGTAGTTGAATCATTAATCTGCTCCAGCAGCAATGCTTGTAAAAGATCAATCACTATTACTGTAAGTGTCAAAGACAGTGCCCAGTGCGGGGCTTGAAACCACCTTAGAGCTTTCATACAACTCATAGATTATGAGGAATGTGATGACCATGAGAGCAACAAGCAGAGTGACACTCAATGGCAACATGATGTCCTTAAGGCACCTGACTTCTGGGCTCTGCATATTCAAGGCACACCCATTGTGGCTGTGCTAGCAGGTGAGCTGCATTCCATGAGTTCTAAAGCCATTTGTTGTTCCTCTTGCATGGGCCTCCACAACCATCTGAGTTGTTTTTTCATTAAGAAGTAGTCATTGGAGAGATGGCTCAGCGATTAAGGGCAATAGCTGCTCTTCCAGAGGTCCTGCGTCCAATTCCCAGTAACCACATGGTAGCTCACAACCATCTACAATGTGATTCGATGCCCTTTTCCGGAATGCAGGTGTACATGCAGACAGAATACCCATATACATAAAAATAAATAAATGTTTAAAAAAAAAGATGTAGTCATTGCACATTATATTCCTCTAAGTGTACCTTTGAGCCTAGAGATCACTGAACACAAATGGAGATATTAAGTGCTTAAAAGTCCATGTATTGTGCGGATGTAGAAGCAGGTATTCAAGATATGGTTTATGGAAGAAGGGAAACAATATGATTTAGAAAGATAAGAAGAGTTAACTATGGGAAAGAGAGAAATATATTTTACCATTACAATTCACCCTATTTAAATATTTTAATGAAATATTTAGTGGAAAACAGCATTATTATTCTTGGTTTGAGTCACTAGGCTCCATGCTTCTCAGACATTGCCCTATATAGTCATGGTGACAAGAGAATAGAAACTGTTTTAATTGCTCAAGCATGACAGTGGAATGTCCTTTGATACATGTGGCATACCAGGCAAGGTACAGTGGGTATGCTGGGAAGCCATGCCTGTTGTTTTTACTTTGCTTCTGCCAAAGTGATTTCTTTTCTTTTTTTTCCAATTGAAAAGAAAATTTTTCATATACTATATTTTGATCATGTTTTTCTCTCTCTCCTAATGTCTTCCAGATGCTCCCCAACACCATATGCATACACCTCTGTTATTTTTCTCTCTTATCATTCTGCATCTGGGAGGAATTCTGGCTTTGTCCATTATCAAGCCAGAAGTGCATCTTTCAAGAAATTCTGGCCTTGTCTGGTATCATGTCAGAAGTGCATGTTTCTTAACTGGAAGGCCAGAGCTCATGATCAAAATATAGTATATGAAAAATTTTCTTTTCAATTGAAAAAAAAAAAAAGAAAAGAAATCACTATGGCAGAAGCAAAGTAAAAACAACAGGCATGGCTTCCCAGCATGCCCACTCTACCTTGCCTGGTATGCCACATGTATCAAAGCCAGTCAGTTTCTGGGCAGAAAATGATGAAACATGGTATGGTATTTGGGCCACAGGATATCCCAGAGAGGCAGGAAAAAAGAATTTTCTCTACCACCAACTCTCTTAGCTAAGCATGCAGGAAGGTTAAGGTAACCCTGACCCTCTCTGTCATACAGAGAAAGGTTATTGTTCTTTTAGCTAAGCTGCCAGTACTGTACTTGGAAGCTTCAAGGTGCTCAGAGCTCCTGAACTGGGCTAGGTGACTTCAGGGGCCCAACTTGGCTCAGACAGATCTGGTGGCTGTTTTAGGGACAGTCAGCAACTGGTCACTGCCACAGATGAGCACTATAGTGAGTAGTGCAGGCATGGGAGACACATGAGCTTTAGAGATGGTGATTAGAGTGACTGGCTTCACTGATTGAGATGGGAGCTTGGCTCGGCAGTACTGGAGGTGGTGTTTAGAGATGAACCCTGGCTGCCAGTGGTAGGAGACCTGGCTAGGTGGTGGTGGCAGCAGCAGCAAGGCAGGGTCCTGTGCTCCAGGCAAGCCTAGGTAGGCAGACATGTCCAGCAATGAGTTCTTCATTGGGGGAAAGCCCTTCCTTCTCATGTCCAAAATAAACTGCCAAGTCTCAGACGGTCATGGTGGAGAGAGAGAAAGACAGAGTTTATTTCCTGCAAAGGGACATTATAAACCTTGAGTAGTGGGGAGGTGTTTTGGAGGAGAATGTGTTTGATTTACTAGGGCTGAGAGTGCCAGGATACTTGATTTACATGACAGTAGCATGGTCCTATTATAAGAAAGGAAACACAGCACCTAATTATCCCATGGTCAGCAGGGTTAGGGGAAGAACCCCAGGTATAGTTAGAGACACAGATAAAAGGCTGAAAGCTGAGGCACCAAGAGATATCATTAGTATGGGGAGGGTATTCCTGGAATGCCAGGTACTCATTGGACAGATTTCATATCTGGAGAAAGGGTCAGGCCTGCAAGTTCCCTGAAGGTTACTCGACAATCCTCAGAGAGAGGGTGTGAGGTTTGGGATTCCCCAGATCAGGCAGAGGAGGGAATTCCTCTGAGAAAGGGAGTCTATCATTTAGCACCAAGCTCAGGAGCTTTCTGGTAATACCAGACTTTGACCTAACATCAGGGTCCAACACTATATATATAACAAACAAGAATAAAAAAATAAGAAAACAAGAAACACATGCAGAAACAAGACTACACCTTAGACTTTATTGTGCACACAACATTGTGCTACACCAAGAAACCTTTTTCCAAATTGTACTGTACTTAAATATGCCTAAAATTGTGGGAACCCAGGAAATGGAGGCTTATGAGAAATGCCTCGTGGCTGGGAAAATGAAAGTAATTTGTGGGAAATATCTAAGATAGGGCTGGCTGGAAGATGCTGAGAAGCTGAAGCCCGATCATGGGTATAGCTGATTGGGTGAGCAAGACTTCTGTGCTCATGATCAGTGCATGTCACCATGTTGCCAGGCTTGTGCTATGTGATGTAATAGGATGACCTTTAATGTGATTGGCCCACATAGCCTAATGTGGAAACACCCATTTGGTTCTGTATATAAGCTAGGGGATGAAACATTAAAAATGGGAAATGCTTAGACATCACCCCTGTCGAGTCTGTTTGTCTTCGGAATGAAGGCTGGAGAGTTGGACGGGCAGCATACTCGCCTTTCCCCTGAGAACCCCCTTTTGTGGTGATCGCCCTATAAGGGCCCCCCAGCGGTATAACTTGCTCCCAAACATGGGGCCAGAAGAGAGACTTTCATTTACATAAGGGACAGAAGGGATGGTCCAGGGCCAATCAGTCAGCAAGGTGAGTGATCCCTGAAAGGACGGGGCAAACAACGTCAAAAACTAAAGAGCTTAAAGCACGGAAATATGTGCTTAAAAAGCAGAGGCTTGGAACTTTCTGAGATCCAAGCCACCAAGGTCTGGGAAGCAGTTCTATGAACCATGCCATGGGTAGATTCTACAAACTTCTTTTGTTGGGAGACATGGGGTCAAATTGCATGCCTTGCTGCCTGGCAAGAGCAGGGTGAAGATTTCCCTCTGGGATTTTTCCCAATACTATTGGCCATTAAGGCCTGTTTTCAACAGCAAAAGGATTAGGGAGACTCTTTGATTTCCCAACAGGCTTTAGAGCCAGAGTGGGACCAATTCACTGCCGAGAGGCCAAGGGACTAACGGAAACCAAATGACTCCACCTCTTGGCTGGCAAATTACCCCAGGGAGAATGAGAGAGAGGAACAAAAGAGAAAGGAAACTAAAGATAAAAGGGAACAGGCCCCCAGGAGAGAAAGGCTATACCTTACTACACCTGTCAGCTCTTGTGCTCTGCCACTTAATGAGGCTCCACCCGCTTGGGAGGGGAAGTTATTCTCCCACTCCATACTGCCAGGGGCCTCTGAGGTCTGAGCCTCAGGCATTTCTGGTTAACCTTAACCCAGGAGAGGTTAAGTCTGCCATATGGTATCCATAGGAGACAGGCAATTTAAAGGAACTTAAGAAGGCAGTAGTAGAGGATGGTCCTAATTCTCCTTGGGTGGAAATAGTCCTTCAGGGGCTAGCTCATCAGCCATGCACCCTGCAAGATTGTAAGGCACTGAGTAATTTAGAGAATATCTGTGATAGACTGTCATAGTAGCTAACAAAGTGACATGTTTGCATGACTAGGAGTTTGTTTTACTTAACTATTCTAGCCAGTTTTAGACGGTTGGTATCAAGAGGCCAGAGCTTCACATTTTATTTTTAAGTATCTCTAGGTATGATACCATTAGGAAGCGTTACCTTTAATTTTGTATCAATATACAAAGATCTATTCAATTGTGGTTAAATATACTCTTAATTATGTATCAATATACAAAGATCAATGCCTATGTAGCCCAATACAATCTTAATATTACGTCCATATACAAGGGTCAATACCATTGTGGCCAACTATAATCTTAATTTTGTATCAATATACAAAGATCAATACCAATGTAATCCAATACAATCTTAGTAATCAAGTTGTTAAGAGACAAACAACATTTGCTTATCTAAATACAAGAGATGGATAGGGCATCTTCAAAAACCCCAAGAGATCTGAAGAATATGGCATTCAAAGATGTTATCTTAAATTAAGATTTTCTTTTTTTTTTGATATTGAGACATATCAGCTCCTGACAGCACCCCCTATTCTACTCCAAGTAGAAGATAAGCATCGAAGAATCTCCAGTGTGAGATGGTTGAATTAGCGGCAAGCCTATCTCTTGGCATGAAAAAACCCCTTGCTCCAACTGCAGACAGACTGCTGTCCAAAAAGGACAAAACTTGGTAGCAGGGAAGTCGACAGCCTAGCTCTGCCAAGACAGGGTAGGTAAGTCCTTCATAATCCCTGCTCTACAACAAATATCTGTCAGAGAAACAGGACCCAAAGGCTGAAGACTGATGCAGGAATGTATGGAGAGAAAATGGGAACTGTCCAGGCAGTCACTGGTATGTCATTTCTTAGTTTTGGAAGCTGCAGGCCCTGCTCTTCCTATATAAGCAGATATATTTATCCCTCTCAGGTCTCTGAGGTGGTTGAAGAATAGACAGCTAGAGTCTCATAGTTAAATTTTGAGTTGTTTAGGAATCAAGAGGGTGTTATAGATCTAAGAAGATACTCTTAAAAATGTGTTGCAAGTTAGTATGAATGTTGAGTCAGATATAGACCTTTAAACTCATGGAGATGGTTAGATAGTAGAATGTTAAAGTCAGGGGCCAAATATGTATAAACTGGACATTGGGAAGGTATACTGGGCCATTTAACTCTCATAAATGTGGCATATTTATATCTGTTGTTTTGTATAGTATTTACTGTTATAAGAGAAGGAACCATATGTTGTACTGAAAGGGGAAACTTCTGGGGGGAAGAGGGTGGAAGGGCAGGATAGGAAGGGGGAATAGGGAAGGGTTTGTGACTGAGATGTAACTTGAAGAAAAAAAAATAAAGTATTAAAAAAAAAAAGATTGTAAGGCACTATGCCGAGCCTTGCTCCCTAGTAATATGTTCATTAAATGGTGCGCTCTGTAAAGGGAGGAGTGCCACATACAGGGTGATCAAAATAATCGAGCCCACCCACCGTACCCATCACATTCAGCATGTTATCAGGAACTGCTGACCAATATAGTACAGGCTTACAACAGGCTCCTATCCTCCCTCCCTGGACTTGCAGCATGGCACAAACTGGAGGAGGGATCCTCAGAGGCCCCCATTTCAGGTATAATGTAAAAGCCAAATGAGGATCTCTCCACCTTTATAGATAGGGTTGCTCAAAGCATGCAGAGGAAGTTTTCCCCCTGGCCCCTTAAGGGAACAATTTATTAAAATACTGGTATGGGATGGAATGAATGCAGACCACAAGCTAGCATGTGCAGGACAGAAAGAATGGTCAATGGAAAGATGGATAATCTGTTCCAAAGATGTGGGGACAAAGACTCATCAGACACAGTCCCTAACTACTGCCTTGCAGGCACAGACAGATGCCTTAACTGAAGCTGTAACCAAGGTTCTTACTTTGGTGGCCTCTCGAGTTGGACCAACCCCTGGAATGAGCGGGTCTCAGGGACTGAAACAATGTTTTGGGTGTGGACAGACAGGCCACTTCAAGAGGGAGTGCCCTAATAAAGGGAGATGAGGGGTGAATGCTGGTCCTTTACCAAGGTCTTCAAGATCATCTGCTCTATGTTCCCGCTGTCACAATGGCTTCCATTGGCAGAGAGAATGTAAATCCTGCTTTGACATTGAAGGAAAACCTCTTCCACCTTTAAACTACAGGTGGGGCAACCTCCAGCCCTGTTAGCACAAGGAGGAAAATCAATAGCCCAAGGGCCAATTAAATTATCTAAAGGGCCCTTCCCTGGTTGCAACTGCGCACAGAGGCCTCCTAAGCATGCCTGTGAAGCACCCAGGGTGAATTGGACGGTGCCCATTGTCCCAGGGATAAGGCCCAAAATGGACATTCTATTGATACTTTCTCTCACTCCTGTTGGGCCACTGCCCATACAGGCGAAGAGGCTAACCATTCACAAAGCCATTTTTTTACAATGTTTTGCCACCTTAGCCTACCTCATCAGGTAAAAAGAAATAGTGGACCATGCTTTGTTAGCAGGGCCCTTCAAAACTTCTTTCACCATTGGAAAATTAAACATACCACAAGAATTCCTCATAATCCTAGGGGACAGGCAATTGTTGAGCAACATCACCAAAACTTAAAAAACCCAACTACAAAAACAAAAAGGGGGAATGAGCCCTCATAAACAGTTTGGGCTAGCATTTTTTACTTTAAATATTCTAAATTTTTCAAAAAATGAGACTCACATTTCCAAAAACATTGGTCAACTCAAGATCATAAAATAGACATATGGGTAAAATGGAAAGATCCTGCCACGGGATTGTGGAGGGGACCTGACTAGCTTATGACCATGGGACAAGATTTGGATGTGTGTTCTCAATAGGAGTACCAAGCTCTATATGGGTACCTGCAAGGAACCTTAAATTTCTCCCACAGAGTGTGAGGTCCCTTGCACCTGATGATGCCACCACATTGGCTGAAACAAATGACCAATAAGGAGAGAAAGGCTCTCTGGCGGCTTCAAAACCGCATGGCCAGATTAGGCCAAAGTTCCCACAAGAGGAGAAACACCTAACGCAAAAAGCTCCAGGACTGCAAAAAGCTCCAGGACTAAAAAAGAGTTCCTGAGAGGCCATTTTTCATCTTGTCTTCCAGATGCTGGTGTGCCTGGCTTGGCTGTTGATTGGAGGGTTGCAGATCCCACAGGTGGGAATGGAAGGAGGCAGAGGTAGGAGGATCACGAGTTCAAGGCCAACCTGGACCATCCCTGTCGGACAGACGTCCCCAACTCTGCCTCTGCCATGACCGTAGCTGCTGTGACCCTGACACGAACCACCACTTCAGCTCAAACCCTCCAGACAGTCGTCCATGATGTCTCTGGGATACAACAACAGCAGTGACTTGCCCTGGCCAATCGTCTTTCCAGGGGAACAAGAGATCACCTTGTTAATCCTCAATATAGAGTAAATCCTACTGTTATGTCTCGAGCACTTATAACGCAGCTCACCAGTTGATTCTGGTAGTGGACAATTCAGCCCGGGGGTCCCCAAATATGAGATCAGAGGCAATAAGTTTGTATGGCAACACAATTTTATATTTTTTATATATTTTAAACCTTCTTCAAGCTAAGCAATATATATAACACTCTAAAGATGCAATACTAAAATCAATCACTATCAACATCTGTAACAGAGCTAGCACTAAATATAAGTACATTCTCAGAGCAGTAGGGTCCTAGGTGTTATAACCATTCCTTAAGGGGAATGGAGTCTGGGGCTCTGAGTCAGGTCAGTCCCTTGTAGCTAGAGGGTGATGAAGCTTGCTTCGTCCTGGGAGCAGCAGCTGGAAAAGTTCGGCTGATCCGGGGAGCAGCGGCTGCATGAAAGGAGTTGGTTTCTCTTTAAGAGATAGAGGGCGATGAAGCTTGGCTCATCCCGGGAGCAGGGGCTGCATGAAAGGAGTTGGTTTTTCTTTAAGAGCGCAGTTTGGGGGCGGGGGGGGGGCGCTCAGACATGAGCGAATCGTCTCTCAGCGGGGAAGCCACCGGCGCCCGCCCGCGGGCAGGGGACGACGACGACAGACAGACAGACCAGAGTGGACCCCATAGCTTTTCTTCCTTCATGGAGGGCACTGAGCCAAGGGAATCCGGGACTCTCCTTCCAGTGTTATCTGACTGAAACTCATAGCCCTCTGGTTTGTGACCCTTTCTGCCACCAAGGTCTGGCTGAAGAGAAGCATCTGAAGCGACAATTGAGTTCCAAGGAATGGCAGGCAGGACCCATCCTCTGCAGCATGAGCTGCCCCAGAGATTAAGTTTGTTTGTTTCTGTTTGTTTTCTCTTACAGCAGGAATGACACAATATAGATCGATCAATGATTCCTTCATGGGAAAAATTCAAAGAAGCCCAACATCTAGAATGGGAATAATTGTAACTAGGACATAAAGTACCTAAGTCATTCCTGATTAAATTTCCTGAGGTATTGGTCATTCTTTATATGCATACTTTCTTCTCCTGCTCATCAAATCAATACTTAAGTGAGTGCTTAACTTTTATGGTAAATAAATTAAAGGCACAAAATTTAAAATTTTGGGCCATGTCAGTTGGGTACTCTGATAAGAGTGTTCTTATCTGCCTATCACTACTAAGGATTTGGCTTTGCTCTTTAAGTTTTTGTTTTTGTTTTTGTTTTGTTTTTTTTGAAGACTCTTGGTTAAAATCCATAAGAAATATAGTACCTGAAGCAGAGCTGGTTATTAGCTTATTAAATAACGCTGTTACTAAAGCAGTAGCTCACAGAATTAATCCCTTAGTTTCTTATCAATTACTTATCCTTCCTCTTTGTCACCTACTGAAATTATGTATCAACAACACAATGGCCTTATAGTAATTTATGCATGTCATAATTCTCTGTAACATTTTGTAACCTCTTATTTACAAAAAATTATAGACTTGAAAATGATGGGAAGAATATGTCTTAAGGAACTCACTGGTAAGGAGCCTATAGAAATAATTGTGCCACTAAATACAATGCAGGCTGATTATTTGTTCCACACTGACAATAATTGGCAGGCTGCTTCAGCGTGCTACTCAGGATCTATAGATAAACATTATCCAAAAGATCCCTTTTAAGATTTTTTTAAAAGATGCCCTATGTTACCAAAAATTACACTTAAAATTCCTATAGACATCACTTTTAGTGCTTTTACAGATGGCTCTTCAAAAGGACAAGGAACATATGTTTTACATACAAATTCCACCTGATCCACCACAAAGAAAGAACTCACCATAATCAATCAGATTTTATTAGATATTTCTAAACATTGTATATTTTTATCTTTAATGAATTCTTTATTTTATTTTAAATATTTATTTATTACTTCAGGTTACATCTCCATCGCAGTGTCCTCTTTCTGCCCCTCCCTGTCCTGACCTTCCACCCTCTCCCCCATCCCTTCCATCACACTCCTCTGGAGTGGTTTATTTTATATTATTATTACATTGTATAATGTTATATTATCTCATTATTTAATTATTATATATTACATTGTGCATTATTAATTTTTATTGATTTTTTGTGAATTACACAATATGCACCTCAATCCCACTCATCTCCTTGTCCAGCCATATGTACCCTCTGCCCTTGCTTCTGCTCATAAGGATAAAACGACCTCAGATGCCAGTATTTATTATATACCTTTTATCTTTCTAGGACTTCCACTACAATCAAAAACTGATAATGGCCCTGCTTATCCTATCAAATGCTTTAAAGAAATTTGAAGTTTATAGAATGTTAATTATGTAATTGAAATCTTTACAACCCATAAGGTCAAGCAATTGTGGAATGACATTGTTAAATATTTAAATGACAATTTTTAAAATAAAGAGGAAGTATATATCCCTACCTAAATCCTACCATACTATGCTACATTTAGCTATACTGTCTCAGTTAGAGTTTCTATTGCCATGAAGAGACACCATGACCACAGCAAAAGGAAAAAAAAAATCAAATTGGGGCTGGTTACAGTTCAGAGGTTTAGTCCATTATCGGCATGGTGGGAAGCATGGCAGGATGCAGATTTATAAGGAGTGGCACTCTTAGGAGGTGTGGCCTCGTTGGAGTAGGTGTGGTTTTACTGGAAGCAGTGTGCCCCCGGGGTAGGCTTTGAGGTTTCAGAAGCTCCAGCCAGTCCAGTGTCTCACTCTCTTCCTGCTGTCTGCCTACCTGAATGTAGAACTCTCAGTTACTTCTCCAGCACCAGGGCTACCTGCATGTAACCTGATACCTTGGAGAAGCATCAAGACTTTAACTCATCACGCTGAGACGTTGAGGAAATAACCAAGACACTATAAGTACTGACCCAAAAATGATGCTGTTATGTTTATTGCTACACTACATGTTAATTCTCAACTTGTTAATGCAGAATACGAATGTGGCTTGTTTCATTTTGATTTGGTTTTGCTTGGCTTGGTTTGGCACCCCTGCAATAGGAGACAGTATGATGTTCTTTTGCCATGCTAAGGATTGCTTTTAGCCTTTTTATTTTTTTATAGCCAGTTACAGGAATGAACTGTGGAATACAGAGAGAGGTCCAAAGATGACCTATTATTATTATTAACTACATTACAACCAACACATTAGCAAAAATTAATAAAGAGATGGGTGAATTGAGGAGCACAGTTTTATGAAATAGAGGTACTATAGATTATTTGTTGCTGAAGCACAATCTTGGTTGTCAAAATTTCTTGGATTATGTTGCTTTAATGTGTCATATTTTCCTTCATACCACCAATGGTCAAATTAATGATTTGAATAAAGATTTGAATAGACAAACCTCCTAAGTGATTTGAACAACCATCACAGTTAAGATGGCTTTCCCCTTTCTTTGGCCCTTCATTTGCTATTCTTATAATTCTCTTTTTCTAGCCTATATTAATTAGAATAGCCATACAGGGAATGCATTCAACCTTGGCCTCTATTATAGCCATTATTTTCTCTTTAAAAAATAGAAAAGGGTAAAATGCAGAAGGCAAAAAGCCCTTGTGCCCACAGGTAAGCATTAAAGAAACAAGGAACATTAAACACACAGGATTGTCTCCTCAAGGGAGAGATATGCAACCTGTTTTCCCACAAGAAGGCTGGGAATGGATATGGTTCATAGCCTGGTGACCTTTGTGCTGTCTATAGGGTGAGGCCACATCTGGCTCTCCCAGATGTGGTATATTCACTACTTATGTTGATTTTTAACATCACTATTCACTATTCAGTGATGTTAAAATCTCTCAGCCTTGGGCTGGAGAGATGGCTCAGCAGTTAAGAGCACTGGCTGTTCCTCCAAAGGACCTGAGTTCAAATCCCAGCATTCAGGAGGCAGAGGCAGGTGGATCTCTGTGAGTTCAAGGCCAGCCTGGTCTACAAAGTGAGTCCAGAACAGCCAAGGATACACCGAGAAACCCTGTCTTGAAAAAAAAAAAAGCAAAAAACAACGACAACAAAAAAAAAAATCTGTCTTGGGAAATATCTATTTTTCCTTTAATTTTATCTTTTTGTTTCTTGTATTTGAAAATATTGTACATGTATAAATTAATATTTTGACATAATTTGTTCTTCCTTATGTTATTAATAGTCATTCAAATGCTTACTTATTAATCATATCTTACTATACACCACTGCTGGCCACAAATTTTATATGTATTGTAAGGTAGTCTTGAAATCACCATCATTCTCTTTTAACTTTCTAAGTCATACATTATTAAGCTAGAAGGAATGTTATGGATAAACATCAAGGTCAAGAGCCTAAGGCAAGGTAGTTAAAAAGACTGGCAGTGGGATATGAGAGGGCCAAACTGAATAGACAGACAGGTGGCTTAAGAACCAGGCTCTGGGAAAGCAATGTTCTTTTCAGCACACTCTGGCTGGCTCCCATTGAGACCCTTTCTGAGGATCATGCAAAAGCCACATTTCCTTTTGCATAGTAAATTTCTCAGCTTCATGGATACTTACTTATACCTTTAGGCAAATTTGTGCATCTCTCATATCTAATTGTAATAGACTGAATTGTTGATAAAGATATCTTTTAAGAAAGGTTCATCCTCTTCTAAGAAAGAAAACATCCTAGACCACCCTAGTGGAGGGGAAAGAGGAAAGGAGAAATGATAGACCAATCCTGAAAAGGGTCAGATATCAGAGTAGGCCGGATTCCTGCTGCTCAGCTCAAGCACTGTGTACATTCTGTTTCTGCTGAGATTTAACTTTGGCCGTGTGCTGGACCTGGTCCCATTGTGAACTGCTGATATAGTAGGGATTGGAGGGAATGTTGGAGGAAAGATCTCCTAAATCTATCACTATGGAATCCATATTAACTCAAATTCTGGATGTATTCCAGGATAGTCTCATGGCTCACCTAACCATGTTCTAGAATTACTGGGAGACACAATTGCTCCTGAACAAAGATTTGTTCTAAAATTGATTTCTGTCTAATGTTAAGACAGCCTTACCTACTGTGTTGCAGAATACTTGATCATGCTGTGAACCCCAAGATTATTAATTGAAAAAGCCTCTTTCTAGGTGGTGAGGCTCAGCCTTTTTTCCAAGAACTTTCTGTTTATTGTAAACAGGTTGTGGTGGTTGGCTCAGCCCTAGCACAGACCTTTAAACCAAGAGCTTTCTGTAACAGGATTAAATGAAGTCAACTATAGGCCAAGAGGCAGAGCAAGCTACCATTTGACAGGGATTGAAAAGAAGGAAAAAACTTAGAAAGTGAGAGAAAATCTGGAGGATGGATAGAGAGATGCACAGAGAGTTCAAAGGAGGGACATTGAGTTTGAAGGGTATTTAAGACAGTGTAGAGAAGGAGGAAGGACTTTTTCATTCTGGGATGTCAGCTGAGTAGGAAGGTCAGCTGGATGCTTTCTCTATCTCTCGAGCTAACTGACTTTTGTCCCAGCATCTGGCTCCTATGTCTTCATTGGTAAATTCAAATGTTTAAGATTTTGTTTAAAAAACAACAATTCTGGGTGGTGGTGGTGGTGTATGATTTTAATCCCAGAACTAGGAAGGCAAAGGCAGGCAAATCTCTGAGTTTGAGACCAGCCTAGTATACAGAGTAAGTTCCAGGAAAGCTAGAATTACACAGAGAAACCATGTCTTGAAGAAAAAAAAGACAGCCTTTTGAAGAATCTTATTCTTATGTGAAGTGTGTTAACTGATATATTTTCCCCTTTGGTCAAAGAAGTGGTTCAAATATAGCTTTAAATTCATTCTTATTATCTTGACTTTGTCATAGGAGTTTTTAGTGTTTTCACATGTGATATAATTTCTGATACAATTCGATTTGCTCATCATTTTATTTTAGTTATTTCACTAGATATAAGTGTAAATGTAGGTTATTTTATGGCTGGATGAGACATACAACATGGAGCTCTTAAGTTTACATATTAAACTGATCTTTAGCACTAATGCAAGATTAGTTTATTCTTCATGGAGTGTGGTAGGGTTAGTGAAGTTAGTGTAGCGTCTAGCAGAATCGGGATTTTGCATTAGCAGAAGTTTGGTGGCTCAGGTAAATGATATGGGCAGAACCAATTGGTTGGACATTTGCCATTGAAGGGCATTGCTAAGAAGCCTCACAGATGACATCATTGGCAATGGAATCATGGGACCACAGGATGAACTGTTGTGGGGGCATGCCTTGAAAAAGCCCACCAGGGACTATGGCATTGAGAATGCTAGATATCATGATGAGTTCATCACAACAAAAAGGATTTAAGTTGCGAGTCCATGAGGCCTCTAGCCCCACTCTCCTCCTTGTTTCCTCTGCCAACACATGCTGAGAGATCACAAACCATAGTCCATCACCATTTTGTGCTCACCTGCCAGGAGTCCACCCTGGTGAAGAGCATAGAGGCAGAATCCATTGGAATCATCTCCCTTGGAGCTCCACAACATCAGAACGGTGAGCAGAACTGCAAGTTGGAGGCAGTTAATCTTGTAAACTATTGAGCCCTAGGACCACGGAGGCAATTCTTCGCTGATTAAAAGGCTGTTGTCCTACATCGTGTTCGGAACAGATTAAATTTATAAACTGGCCTTAAGAACTGATGAATAAGACTCACAGACTTTAAGATTGAAAGACTTGTTAGAAACCAGGCAACCACACCAAGAGAATTAATATTCTTCTAAGAAACTCAGGTTAGTGTTAAGTGTTTGTTTTTATAGGTATTGCGGTATTTTAGGTATTAAGATATTCTCTTAGTAAGATTATAGATTTTAAAATTAGGGTTTGGGTTTTAGGATTTAGGAACTTTATAGGTGATTGTTAAGTATTAATAACCATATGTATGATAAATAAAAAATTGCTGTTACACTGGACAACGGAAACCTCAGCAGAAAACAGATCAGACACCAAAGACGAGTGGCCCAGATGATCCAGCCTTGCAGACTTCTTCAATAG
>CAJQZJ010000838.1:4531591-4548155 GCA_907164525.1 Lophiomys imhausi
TTGAGAAAAATGGGACATAGACATAGTATAGGAAAGATCAAGAAAAAGGACAGATTATTGAATATAGCCTTATACCTTTGTATACTGATACAAAATTAATATTATATTTGGCTAAATTGGTATTGATCATTGTATATTAATGCAAAATTAAGATTGTATAGGGCTACATCGGTATTGATCTTTGTATATTGATACAAAATTAAGATTATATTTGGCCACAATGGTATTGACCCTTGTATATTAATGTAAAATTAAGATTGTATTGGGCTACATCGGTATTGATCTTTGTATATTGATACAAAATTAAGATTATATTTGGCCACATTGGTATTGATCTTTGTATATTGATACAAAATTAAGGGTAACGCTTCTTAAAGGTATTGTTCGTAGTAATACTTAAAAATGAAATGTCAAGTTTTGACCTCTCGCTACCAACTGACATAAACTGTTTAGGATAATTAAGAAATGGAAACTAATAGTCATGAAAACGTGTCATTTTGTTAGTTACTATGACAGTCTATCACAGTTATTTTCTAAGCTACTCAGAAATCAAGTTGCTAAGAGACAAGCAATATTTGCTTATCTAAATATAAGAGATAGATAGGGAATCTTCAAAAAAACCTCAAGAGATCTGCAGAATATGGCATTCAAAGATGTTTTATTAACTTAAGATTTTTTGATATCGAGACATGTCAGCTCCTGACAGCACCCCCTATTCTCCTCCAAGTAGAAGATGAGCATCGAAGAATCTCCAGTGGGAGATGATTGAATTGGTGGTAAGCCGTTCTCTTGGCAAGAAAAACCCCTTGCTTCAACTGTAGACAGTCTTCTGTCCAAAAAGGACAAAACTTGGAAGCAGATAAGTCGACAGCCTAGCTCTGCCAAGACAGGGTAGGTAAGTCCTTCATAATTCCTGCTCTACAATCAATGTCTGTCAGAGAAATGGAGCCAAATGGCTGAAGATTGATGCTGTAATGTATGGAGAGAAAATGGGAACTGTCCAGGCAGCCACTGGTATGTCATTTTTTAGTTTTGGAAGCTGCAGGCCCTTCACTTCCTATATAATCAGATATATTTATCCCTCTCAGGTCTCTGAGGTGGTTGAAGAATAGATAGCTAGAGTCTCAAAGTTAAATTTTTGAGTTGTTTAGGAATCAAGAGGGTGTTCTGGATCTAAGAAGATATTTTTAAAATTATGAGGCAAGTTAATATGAAAGCTGAGTTAGATATAGAACTTTAAACACATGGAGATGTTTAGATAGTAGAATG
This sequence comes from Lophiomys imhausi, assembly GCA_907164525.1. Taxonomy (NCBI): domain Eukaryota; kingdom Metazoa; phylum Chordata; class Mammalia; order Rodentia; family Muridae; genus Lophiomys; species Lophiomys imhausi. Next base: position 4,532,861 of record CAJQZJ010000838.1, read on the forward strand.
TTAAAGTCAGGTGCCAAATACATATGGACTGGACATTGGGAATGTATGCTAAGCCATATAACTCTTATAATTGTGGCCTATTTATTTCTGTTGTTTTGTATTATATTTATAGTTATAAGAAAAAGAACCATTTTTTGGGCTGAAAGGGAGAGCTGTTGGGGGGAAAAAAGAAATACCTTAAACTAAAAAAAAAAAAAAAAGAAGAAGGGAAGAGGATGAGGGGGTTGAGGGGGAGGAGGGTGGAAGGGTGGGACTGGAGGGGGGAGTAGGGAGGGGATTGTGATTGAGATGTAACTTGAAGTAATAAAAAATAAATTATTAAAAAAATTGCTGTTACAATGGAGTGTTAGAATAGATATCAGTCTGCAGAAAAAGGAGTTGAAGAGGTCATATGCAATGACATTCACACAGATACATATAAAAACTTTGGATAGTGTGATATAAAGAAAACAGACTTCAGTGACTTACATATTATAAAGAATGATATTTACAAGATAGTTTGATAAAGCCACAGAAATTACATAGCACTAAATTTGAATTATGCAAATAAGGAGTAGGATTGTGAAAGAGGAAAACTTCATACATCATAATAATCACATGCCAATTTACTTATTTTAAATGTATTTAAAACTTTATTATGAAAAACAATTGAAAACAAAAGTCACACACCAATATTTACCAGACCCAAAGTCTATACAACTCAATGAAACCTACACAGTTGGAGTACCTTTTTATAAGAATAATGAAGAAATAAATATGTCAAGAAAGAGAACTATGGCCCATTCAAAGATAATCACTCTAGGAACAGTCTCTATGGTATATTTACTAAACAATGATTGTAAAACACATATGTTAAATATGTACATAAATATAAAATAGAACTTGGAAAAAGTACAAAAAGAAATTAGTAAGCACATGCACAGAAATATTAATTACAGAATCTGTATATATGGTATGATCTGGTTGGGAAAATTAGTGAATCACAAAGTCCATCAGAAATTTAGTAGAAGATGGCACAAGCATCATAATGAATTGGAACTGGAGGACTAAAAGAAAGAAAGAAAGAAAATTAACAATAGAAGTCAAAATTTTGTTTAAATGTGACTAGCACTTCAGGGACTAACAGGAAATCATCAAACTGATCAAACAAACACATTATGACTATCAGAAGGAGAAGTGGATTTTAAAAAGAAACTTAGTAACACTAGATGCAAAATTTAAAATATAAGCCTAAGAAGCTCAAATCCAAGGAGATGAACTGAAGGAGATACATAGACATATTAAAATCTGAAATGAGAAAAAAATTGTAAGTATCATAATCCTTCATAATCTTTGGCTGGTCTTTTATGAAAAAAATATTCCAGTATCTTCCTGTTAATAAGATATCATTCTGGCTTGTTATGTGTTTGTTACATTTCTCAAACCTGCTAACAAATACTGCGTAAGAGCAAATTAAAGGAGCAAGAGGTTTTTTTTTTTTGATATGTTTATTTACTAATTCAAGTTACATCTCAATCACAGCCCTTCCCATCTCCGCTCCCAGTCTTGCCCACCCACCCTCTACCCCCTCCCACCTATCCTACTTCTCTGGTGTGGAGGGCCCCCACATATCATGATGATGATGATGATGATGAACTGAGGGCCCCCCCTCAGTTCATCAGTCACATGAGGGCTAAGACCTTCCTCTTGCTCTGGGGCCCAACTTGCCAGTTCCATTACTGTAAAGTGTTCCACTAACAGGTAACAAAGTCCATGACTGAGACACCCCACCCTTACTTGTTAAGGGATCTGTATGAAGGTTAAGTTGCCTATCCTCTTAGTCCTAAGTATAGGGGGGTCTAGGTCAGGTCTAAGCTGTTTTCTTCTTATTTTGGTTAGTGTTTCAAGAACATTGGCTCAATAATGTTCATAGCAGCTTTATTTGTAATAGCTAGAAATTGTAAACAACCAAGATGTCCTTCAATGGATTAAAAAAAAACTGTGGTACTTTTATACAATGGAATACTACTCAGCTATCAGAAACAAGGAAATCATGCAATTTGCAGCAAAATGGATAGAACTAGAGAAGCTCATCCTGAGTGAACTTACCCAGACCCAGAAAGATACACGTGGAATGTATTCACTTATAACTGGATGTTAGCCATATAGTACAGGATAACTATTCTACAACCCACAGACCCAAAGAAACAGGAACTTAACATAACTATCTTATGAGAAATCCCACCCAGCAGCAGATCAAAACAGATGCTGAGACTCAGTCAAACATTAGGTGGAGCTCTGGGAGCCTATATAAGAGAGGGAGGAGGAATAGAGAGATCCAGAGGGGTCAAGATCAACACATGAAGATCAACAGAACCAACTAACCTAGGCCTCTAGAGAAGCAAGAATTTTTAAGACATACTCGAGTACATATCCATGATGACTGTGAAGGCATGGGGTGAGTGAATAGGGACTCTATGGCCAAGGCATGAGACTGCATCCTCACATAACTGCAGGCCAGGAAATAGAGACGGGATAGGTGTTAGGTGCCAGCTGTGAGTCACAAGACCAACACCCCAGACAAACACTTCCTCCAGTGAGGACCTGCATCCTAAAGTTCTAGAAGAGTGCCACCCACTGGAGACATTGTACTTTAGCATGTAAGACTATTTAGGACACTTCAAATCAGAACCATAACAGAGCTACAATTATCTAACCAATGTATTATCGTATGGCTTTAAGTTTACATACAGTTTAATTCACTTTTAGCTATTGGTTAGTTGTTTTGTTTTTATTTTAGGTAGGATCTTACTCTTTTTATACGGAACTCTCCATGTAACCCATGGTGTTCTTAAACAAAGAGCAACACTCAGAATAAGCTTCCTGAATTCTGGAATTATAGGCACGAGGCACTGTATGCAGCTATTAGTTCACATTTTATCCAGTGCGTTAACTCATACTATTTCTTGATGCAGCCATCTCTGTTTGTTTGGGTATATACACCTCTATTAGTCATTTTAATTCATTGTTCTCATTGCTACAACATGACCCACAGCAGGACTCCATAATGAATGTGCTGCCTTCCTACAACATGCAACCTGGTTGCCATCTCAAGCATTTCCTCTTTCACCAATTTTGTATATGACCTAGTCCAAAGAGAGTATATATGACTGATTTGTACATGCATATTTGTTGTTTTGAATGACCAAGATTGAAAACAAATGCCATTTCATCATTGAACTTAGGACGCCACTTATTTAAGCATTCTTCATTCTAAACTGAAGCAAAAACTTAGGAATGACACACACATGTTTCATGTAAGTACTGATGATATAAGGTTTATAATTCATGTTATAATGTGTATAAGCTGTTAGCACCACACACTAACTGATTGTGCCACTGGAGCGCCAAGGTCCATCTGGGCCACAGCCAGCAGAGGTGAGCTGCGTGCTATCCCCTGAGCTCCATCATCTGACTCATGGCTCTGTCTGCCTTCTGGAGGAGGCCTGCCAAGAACATCCAGGCTGTACCCCTCCCAGATAATCTCCTACCTGCTAGGTCCACCTGGGACACAGCCCACAGAGGATGTTCCTCAAGTAACAATGCCACCTATTCTAAATTTACAATTCAGTTGAGGTTGTACAAGAGATAGTTATACCATGTTAGGCACTATCATGACCTGGTTATTGTTTTCATTTGGACATAAGTAGAGATATTCTGTGTGTCGAGTTGACTGGGAGTGGATTGCAATGGCTATTCTCGGTTGTCAACTTGAATGAACTAGTATCCAGAAATGGAGGGCACACCTGATCCAGATCTTGAGGCAGGAAGGTGACATACCCTTGATTCAGATCACGAGGCTGGAAGACACAGACTTCTGATCTTTTCTGTCTCTATTAAGAAATGAAAAGCCTGCTGGCCACAATGATTACTTGGGGAGGAGCAATTTCTTCTCTAAGCGTTGCTGGTAATCTTCTTCATGCAAATAAGTTACTTCCCATATAACTAGCTAAAGTTTCAAAGTTCACTGCCAGGCTCAGAACAGACTGTTCAGTTCATTCTATAAAACTAAAGGAAGAAAAATAAAGGACTTGATAATTATCTAACCAATCGGCTGTTACAATAATATTTATAGGAAAAAATATACTGAGAGTTTTTTGTCAGATGCTGCTAACTCTACTCAAGCACTTCTATCTAATATCTCATGTAAATATTTGGAGGCACTGAAAAGGTGTGTACCACGAGAAACAGCATGCTATGATTTTTTTTAAAACCTTTACTTGAATCAATTTCATACAGGCATAGAGTGCATTTTAATCATACTCGCCCTCAGTTACTTTCTTGTCCCCTTATCAGTCCTGCTTAATATGCTCTGTCTTTCAACCAAGCAATATTCTTATATCGTTGGGGGAACTGATGATACAGATATTTAAATGAAAATAATTTGTAATGAGTTATAGCATTTTCACAGGTAATATTTTTTTAATCCAACTCTACTAGCACCTGAGATACACTTCTATTAGTCCCCTTCCACTGCTCAGTAAACTTTATTACTTTCCATGTTATATTTATCCTCAAATTTGCATCCATTTTGAGATCTTTTCTTTTCTTTTCATGGTCCACTTCCTGGTTTCAGAGCCTATATCACTACCCTATACATGTATATCCTCCACATAAAAGCTAAAATGTAGGATTTGCATATAATATAAAACATACAGTATTTCTTCTCCTTAGTATGCTTCATTTCATTTGCTAAACAACTGTCTTCATACTCTGACCCTAACCAAAAAAAAAAAAATCTTACCAAATGAAAAATTTAAGAAGCAAGGGTAAGTCATCAAACATCCTTAAATTTAATTACACTTCTTGCTGACTCACAGAATGTATAATCCTAAATCACAAATGTCAAGTGTGCATCTTTACCAGATTATTTGTGCATTGTGTTCTTGCTCCAAAGGCAGCAGCTTTGGTAATCATTGGAATTTCTGGTGATGCTGGATCAGTTCTGGGTCCCTTGACTTTGATCCTAGCAACATACTAGGCCACCTTACCCTGGATCACCTATGGAGTCTTCCTCATTCTCTGGGCATTCATTGTGTTTCTCTTTCCTGAAACCAAGAATCAGCCTCTGCCTGAGTTCATTCATGATACAGAAAATGAATGAGTAAAACTTCTATCCATTCTTTAGAGATGTTTGCTAACAGACTCTGCTGATGAAGTCAAATCACCATTGAAGGGCGCTTTCTCACAGACTGGCAGACAATTTGATTTATTTGTACTGTGGATTCAGATGTTCCTGGAACCTCTCTAGATCACAAAGAGTACCTATGTTCAAGCTGTGCAAGGACAAGTTAATTGGTCTTCTGTCCTCTCTGACCTAGTGTAAAACACATATACTTGATGATTTTTCACAATCATGCACAAATACAAATGTCAGTTCATCCTTCAGACCATGACCATTCAGCCCAATGAATGATGACAAGCAATCTAACACTGACAGTCTCTATATGTTCGACTGTGCAAAGGTTACTGACTAACTTTGGGGAAGCAATATATAAGACTAAAAGGACCTGACACAGGTGACAGTGCTTCTGAGGGCAGGGTTCTCCTACTTTCTGTAGTTTTAGGATCATTTTGGTTTCACTAGAAATGACAGTGTTCATTGTAGAGAGAAGACTGGATAGTTCAAAGGGATCATAACAGGGAAAGAAGTGAAGAGGATTTTAACATTTTTGGTATAATTCACATGCTTTCTTCCAAAACCCACTGGATAATCCCATGATAATTGTCTTCACTAGGGTCTTATTGCTGTGAAGAGACACTGTGATCACAGCAACTCTTATAAAAAAAGCATTTAATTGAGGTTGGCTTAGAGACTCAGAAGTTTAGTCCATTGTTGTATGGTGGGAGGCATGGTGGTTTGCAGGCAGACACAGTGGTAGAGAAGGAGCTGAGAGTTCTAATCTTTATCTTCGTGCAGTAGGAAGAGCAAGTGATACACTTATTCCAACAACACCACACCTACTCCATACCTCTTAATAGTGCCACTCCCTATGGAACAATGGAGGCTATTTTTATTCAAACCACCACATTCCACTCCCTGGTCCCCATAGGCCTGTAGCCAAAACATAATGAAAAATGCATTTAGTCCAATTTCAAAACCCCCATACTCTATCACAGTATCAGCACTGTTTAAAAGTCCAAAGTTCAAAGTCTCTTCTGAGACTAATGCAGTTTCTTAACTGTGATCCCCATAAAATCAAAATTAAAAAGCAGATCACCTACTTCCAGCATATAATGGCATATGATATATATTAATTTCAAATTAGAGGAAAGGGAACCTACTAGACCAAAGCAAAACCGAAAACCAGCTGGGCAAACTCCAGACTCTGCATCTCCATGTCTCATGTCAAAATGTTCCTCAGATCTTCAACTCCTTTCATATTTGTTGACTATAACACATTTCTTTCTCTTGGGCTGATTTTGAAAGGAATGAATATTTTAGAGACCCCGTTGGCAGGCAGTGAAGCCAGGCCCGCTGGGTTACAGGAACTTAGCTGACCATAAAAAGGGTGGAACCAAGAATGAAGGTCAATCGAGTCATGGGCCCTGGGTTTCAGGAACTGGCTGATCACAAAGTACATAGTGAAATAAGATTAGATTTATTCCTGAGAAAAACAAGTATAGGGTGTGTTTCCTGCTAATTAACTAAAGAATGAGTTGGTACTTTCCACTTGTGATTTTCCCCACCCCCTTAATCTGTGGTGCTCCTCTATAAAATCTTTACTCTCAGACAACTGGGGGTCGCAGCTCCTCTACCCCTGCGTGGGATACGAGTTGTGCCCTCAGTGCACTGAGCCCTCCGAAATAAACCTCTTGCGATTGCATCAAGATGGTCTCGTGCGAGTTTTTGGGTGGCCGTGATATCCCAAGCGTCGGGTGAGGAACTTCCCTCTCCCGGGTCTTTCACTTTCACTCCCCATTAGCAGCTTTCCTCAGCAGGTATCCCACAGCTCTGGCATCTCCAGCATTTTGGGGTCTCCAAGGCAATCCAGACTTCATTGTCATAGCCTCACACAATGGCCTTTCATAGCTTTACACAACGGCCTCCATACAGGGACACCTGTCACTCATCGAGCCTCAGCATCTTTCCTTAGCCATGGAGGAGTCCATAACCTCCTTCTTCTATCCTTGACTCTAAAGCCAGAATCACAAGGCCAAAGCTGCCAAGTTGTGCTGTTTGCCTTGGCTCGAACATGACTGACTGCCTCGTTTAAATACATTTTCACCAGCTTTCTGCTTTTGATGGTTTCTTTCCCTGCCAAAGCTTGGCTGTCCTGCAACTTTCTCTGTAATAAAACAGGCTGGCCTTGAATTTAGAGATCTACTTGCCTCCACCTCTGGAGTGCTGGGATTAAAGATGTGCACCACCCTACTAGGCCCTAAGAATTTCTTCTCATAAATTGGAAGCTTAGCTGGGTGCCCTGAGGTCACCACTCCATTTACTTCATTTGACATCAAGCTTTTCTTTAATCTGCTTATCTTCTTGAACAGAGGTCTTAGCTCAGTTCCACCTCCTGGTGCCCCCTTTTCTCCTCAGTTTGTACATTTTGTATTTTTACTTGCTCAATTTGCTCCTTTTCATTATAGATCTCCATAAGAGTGAACAGTAATTACCACACAACAGAGTCATCACTAGGATGCTTTAAATTTCCTTTTCCAATGCCATTAATCCAAAACTCTTTAATTTATCCTCAGCAGACTTTTAAGACAAGGGCAGAAAGCAGCCATATTCTTTGCTGAAATATCACAAGAATGGAATGGTCTCTAGGCCACATAAAACTATTTTCTCCTTTGAAACCTCTTGAGCCATGCCTCTACAGTTCAAATCACCCTCAACACCACTCCTACTAGTATGAACCATTAAGCCCCACTTAAAGAGTACCACTGCTTTTCTATTCTAAAGTCCCAAAGTCCACATTCCTCCAAACAAAAGTATAGTCCCAACTATCACAGCAACACCCTAGTCCCAGGTACCAACTTCTGGATTAGCTATAGTTTCTATTGATGTGAAGAGACACCATAGCGAAAGCAACTCTTATAAAAGAAAACATTTAATTGAGGCTAATTTACAGTTTCAGAGAATTAGTCCATTATTGTCATGGCAGGAGGCTAGCAACATGCAGACAGACATGGTGCTGGAGAAGGAGCTGATAGTATGTTGAACCTTCTTAAGTGTTTAACATAACTATAGCCCTTTTGCAGAAGCCTACTTCAGCATTTAACAGAATCAAGGCTTCAGCTTTTTGCACATCTGCAGCCATTTTCGTCTTTAGTCTCTTTAAGGTGAAATTAAACTCAAGCTCTCAGGCTCTGCTTGTCTGACATAAAAAAATAACTTTTTTAACTGTTCTACTGAAGTCCCCTCCTGCCCCAATCCCAGCCATCCAGTTTAAAATGCTTTGTTTAGCTTCTTAGACATGATAAACTTGGTATAGAATTGGTGCTTCTTGCTTGGCTGAACACAATGTACCTGGAATAGAGTTGATTGTTATGATTTTTTATTTTTCTTCCTGCTTATGATTTTTCCTTTAAAAACTGACTCTGAGAATAGCTCGGAGACTCAGTCCTGGTTCCTAAATCTGGGATTGGGTCCCTGACCAGTCAGTCTTGGTTCAGCATTGAATAAACTTCTATCAATCTGAGCCTGGTGTTTGAGTGGTCAGTGCAAACTATTCCTGAACTCATAACAAGTGCTATATCTGAATCCACAGGCAGCAGGATGAGCAAGTTCCTCCAACAATGCCACACCTACTCCAACAAAGCCTCATCTCCTGAAGGGCCCTGGAGGGACCCCTAATTGAGACTCCCAAAGGATCCTGAGGCCCCCAAAAGGCTTAACCTATGGGCCAGGCTGACTCCATGACCGAATTCAGTTTCTTGTTAAATTCGAGCAGGGCTAAGATTCCCATTTCTCAGAAATGGGCTCAGCAGTTGCTGGGAAAACTGTAGGAAATGGGTAGCTAATCAGAGATGGCCTGGCCATCTGGCTTGAGGAAGATGAGATTGCTTAAGATTGCTTAACTGCGCATCTTGGGGTCTGGCCTGAGGAAGACAAGATTGTTTAGTTACTTAATTGTCAGTTTAGAAACACTCCCTGTCTTATGATCAACACATGATTGTTGAATAACTAGGCCAAAAGCGCCTGCTCTTTTTCCAAAGGCCTGTGCTTTTTGCCCACATTTTTTTAGTTTGAATGCTCCAACCATGTTGAAGATTACCTAACCCACCCTGGAATTCCCCTGAATGTCTTTAAAAAGAGTGTTCAAGCTCAACTTAGTGTCATTATTTTCCTTAAATGATGATCCCTGCATGCTGAATTTCTTCAGAATAAGCTCTCTTTGCTGTTTACATACTATTTGAGTCTAGGGTGTTTCCTTCAATGAGTTCCAGACCCTAACACTCCTAACAGTGAACACCACAATAACTAACATAGGAAGTACCAAAATTGACTCACAAATGTTACTAGGGAATTTAATTAATGAGATTCACTCATATCCTCTGGCAATAGTCAATGTTGCAAATATCTTGGATAAAAGGGGAGCTTGCTCTGAAGAACACAGGGATTACCTTTTTTCTTTTGTATCTTATCAGAGTTTGTTTTTTTTTTCTTCATGTTTATGGTTCTTGTGTGTGTTCTAGGTGGAAAAATTCAAGACAAGCAAAGAAGGAAGATCCCATAATTAAAGTCACAAGATTTTAAGGAACTCATGAAATTGGCATCTTATCAAAGAGCAAAAGAAAAAATATTTTGGGATATGGTGACAGTTTTCCCAGAATGATGACTTGTGATTATTCATAGATATCAACAAACTTTTCAATAAATAATATCTCTGGAAGACATGTTCTTCCTGAAGGGAAACGGAGCAGTGCATCTGAAGGACAGGGGAGATGTCAGGGACTGGGGCAAGTGGATGAATGGGAGGCTGTGGTCAGAATGTATTGCATGAGAGAATTATGGTAGAAGGTCTCTTTGGTGAAATTAGTAGGTAGTTCAGATTAGCATCTGGCAGCACATAAGGAAATCTTGGCATCCCTTTACTTGTTGATATGGACAAAAAAACCAGTTGTGGCCAGACAATATTCCCTGTTGGAGGGGTGTAGCTAAGAGACCTCGCAAGCCATGCAGATGACATTATTTGCTGTGAGAAGCAATGGTACTATTGGACATCTCGAGAAATCTCGTGGACCCTCGGACTGCCAAGGATTGTGAGATAAGGTAATATATAAGTCAGAGAATTCCATGTGGTCTCTCTCTTCCTCCTGTCCTCATTGACTGAGAAGTCATGCTGAAGAAGAGCACAGCAAGGAACGCCATTAACAGAATTTAGACTGCGATAGAGGTGAAGGCATGGCATAAAACCTGCTGAGAGAAAGTTCCTTGGAGGCGTCTGTCTTGGGGGGGCCCAGAGAACCAGACAAGTGAGTGAGGCAAGTGAAGTTCAGAAGCCACTTGGAGAGGCTTTTGGCTTTGAGATTTGCCTGAGCCAAAGAGATCATGGAGGGAAGTCGTAGCTGATTGAAAAAGCTGCCCTCAGTTTGGTGATTGGAACAGACTGACTTTATAAACTGGCCACAATTTGGTGATTGAAATAAATTGGCTTTGCAAACTGGCAAAGTAAGGCCCAACAAACATTAAGCTTTGAAAAGGACTGCTGAGATTGCCATAAACCAAGTTAACCTGCACGAACCTACGCTAAGAATATTAATATTCTTTTAAGAAAGTTAAAATAGGAGATCCAAGATGGCGCCAACCATAGAACAGTGCATCTGAGTAGTAGGTGAATGAGATTAGTCACTGTGGAGTGAATGTGAGGTCCCCTAGCCAACTGTGAAACACAGACAATGTCTGAATTCCCGCGGCAAACATTGAGACTGGTCACCAGGTAAAACAGCCCACACAGTTCCCAGGAATGCCACCCTGAGATCAGCCAGCTCCGTCACTGGTCTGGAGAGGAGCTCCGGCTAGAGGAGATCTAGCCCAGGAGCGGATCCAGCCCACGGCTCCAGCCACAGATCAGCAGCCCCGCCTATCTGCCTGATATCCACCCTGCATGTGGACCTGTACACCCAAGAGGGAAAAACAGCTGCACCACAAGAGCAAAGGTAAGTGAGATTTTTTTTCCCGGAGTTTCCAACATGACGGCACAGTGTGCACTGTAGCAGAGAGGCAGACCTAACCCAGTCATAGCAAAGCAATTAGGAGCCAAGACTGACTGCAAACAGAGCCCGCAACTGAGTGTTCTCCACAAATACTGGGGCGGGTGGGTCACTCACCCTAGCACCCAAGCATCTGAGAGGGGGTCAGCAACAGGCACACTGAGGCCTGCACCCATTGGGGGTGGAGCTCCCTGCCTGCACAGTCAGTCTAGCTGCAGGGCCAGAATGACTGAGTCAGTGAGAGGAGTACACAGACCCAAACACAGCTCTACCTGCCTTTCTGAGGAGACCTACAAGCTCCCAGGTCCTCAGAGGATAGCCCTCTCCCCACTCCAATCCCCTTTATATTGGTCCAATTGGGTCACAAGAAGTTGAGGAGAGCCACAGCCACTCTCCTCTCCAAGAGCCAGTCTATTACAGGAACCTGTCCGCCATCTGGAGGTAAACACCAGGATCTCAGGATCAGCCAACCCCTGGGGCAGGGAGTTTTCCTGAGCACCAGGTTCAGCTGACAAAAGAAACAAAAAGATAATACCAGGGTCAATCAGATGATAAAAGGTCAGTGCAAGAATATGCTAAAAGAAAAAAACCCCAAAGCAATAGGATGTCTCCAGATCCTAGCAATAATGCTACAGACAACTCTGGACAGTCGAACACGATTGAAACAAAGGAAAATGACCTTAATCCTACACTTATATTAATAATAGAAGGCTTAAGGGAGGAAATCAAGTACCTCAGAGAGCAACAACAAAGTACTGCAAAGGAGGTGATGGAAATGAATAAAGCGCTTAAAGGAATGGAAGACCTGAAAAGGGAAGTTGAAGCAATGAAGAAAATCCAATCCGAGACATCCATAGAACTGGAAAACCTTAAGAAAAGAATTGGAACTACAGACACTAGCATCACCAACAGAATACAAGAGATGGAAGAGAGAATTTCAGGCTCATAGGATAAAATTGAACAAATTGCTACATCTGTCAAAGAAAATGTCAAATCTAAAAAAGTCCTGACACAAAACCTTCAGGAAATCAAGGACACAATGAAAAGATGAAATCTCAGAATAATAGGAATAGAAGAAAGAGAAGAGTCCCACATCCATGGACCAGAAAATATCTTCAACAAAATCATTGAAGAGAATTTCCCAAATCTAAAAAAAGAGATGCCTATACCTGTACAAGAAGCTTACAGAACTCCAAATAGATTAGACCAGAAAAGAAAATCTTCCCGTCACATAATAATCAAAACACTAAATGTACAGAACAAAGAAAGAATATTAAGAGCTGCTAGGGAAAAGGGTCAAGTAACATATAATGGCAAACCTATCAGAATCACACCTGACTTTTCTTCAGAGACTCTAAAAGCCAGAAGGGCCTGGACAGACGTCTTGCAGACCCTAAAAAACCACAAATGCCAGGCCAGACTACTATTCCCTGCAAAATTGTCAATCAACATAGATGGAGAAAACAAGATATTCCATGACAAAGCTAAATTCAAGCAATATCTATACACAAATCGAGCTCTACAGAAGATGTTGGAAGGAAAATTCCAACCCAAAGAGGTTAACTACACACAAGAAAGCACAGGAAGCAAATAGCATGCCTGTAGCAAAACCAAAAGAAAAGAAGCTCACTCACACACTATTTCCACCAACATCAAGATGGCAGGAAGTAACAATCACTGGTCATTAATATCTCTCAACATCAATGGACTCAATTCCCCAATAAAAAGGCACAGGCTAGCAGAATGGATGTGAAAACAGAATCCCACATTCTGCTGTTTACAAGAAACACACCTCAGCAAAAAAGATAGACATTATCTCCAAGAAAGGGCCTGGAAAAAGATATACCAAGCAAATGGACCAAAGAAAAAAGCTGGAGTGGCAATTCTAGTATGCAGCAAATTGGACTTTTAACCAACATTAATCAAAAGAGATGGGGAAGAACACTACATACTCATCAAAGGAAAAATCCACCAAGATGAAATTTCAATACTGAACATCTATGCCCCAAATGTAAGACCACCCACATTCATTAAAGAAACACTACTGAAGCTCAAATCCCACATTGAACCTCACATATTAATAATGGGAGACTTCAACACACCACTCTCACCACTGGACAGATCAACGATGCAGAAACCAGAGAAATAATGAACCTCACAGATGTCATGGATCAAATGGACCTAATTGATATCTACAGAACATTTCACCCCAAAACAAAAGAATACACTTTCTTCTCGGCACCTCATGGAACCTTCTCCAAAATCGACCATATAGTTGGTCACAAAGCAAGCCTCAACAGATAAAGGAAAATTGAAATTACCCCTTGTAACTTATCAGACCATCATGGAATAAAGCTAGACTTCAACAATAACAAAAACAACAATGTGCCTGCAAAAATATGGAAACTGAACAACTCTCTCCTCAATGACCTCTGAGTCAGGGAAGAAATAAAAAAAGAAATTAAAGTCTTCTTAGAACTCAATGAAAATGAAGGCACAACATACCCAAACTTATGGGACACATTGAAAGCAGTGCTAAGAGGAAAGTTTATAGCACTAAGTGCCTTCAAAAAGAAACTGGAGAGTTCCTATACTAGCCACCTAAAAGCACACCTGAAAGAGCTAGAACAAAAAGAAGCAAACACTCCCAAGAGATTAGATGCCAGACTGAAGATCCTGCCACCCATGACAGCATATCAAAGGGATGGGCTCTTGTTTTTGCTGTGTGATTCAGACAATATTGGTTCCACTAGGAATGGAATGTTCATGTCAGTGAAGAAAAGAATATTCTACAAAATGATCATGAAAGGAAAGGGAGAGGATTTTAAAACTTTGGTGTACTTCCCATGCATCCTCCCAAACCCACCTTGCGAATGCCATGGTAACCAAAGTAGAACAAATCTGAGATGCCTCACAGAGGTTCCCAAGGACTTCAGTCTTTTGTTCACAAGATTTGTTCCAATCTTTTGTGAAGAACCATCGATTTCTCAAAGCTGATGGGTAAAGGACGAACTTGCTCTAAAGAATAAGGGAATATCCCTCTTCCTTGTTTCCTTTCCTATTTTATTTTTGATGGTGGTGTTTTCTGTATTTATTCCAGGAGGAAAGGCTCAAGAGGATCCTATTGCCAAAGTGACACCATTTGAAACTGTTCAGAGAGTCCCAGGATTACAACTTTCATCATGTCTTGGAGGCTTTTTCAGTGATGTAGCTGCCCTTCTGAGTCATCCCTGCTCCTATAAGTAACCCTTTACTCAAATTGCTGTTAGTAAGTTGATCTTTGGTGCAACTGCTTTGTTCCTCATGGGATCTCTTTCTGGGTTGAGCATACTGTGTGTGTCGTGTCTCCCCAGGGAAAGTCTGTCATACAACAGTCAGCTATCTTCTTATTGTTGTAATGTGATATCTGGGAAAATTAACTTAAAGGAAGAAAGATTTATGATGGGTCTTGTACCATTGGCTTCAACTCCATGGCCACTTTAGTCCACAATTTCAGGGTCTGAGTGAGGTAGCATATGATGAGAGAAGGAAAAGGGTGTGCTGAAAGGAAGTTGCCCATTTCATGGCAACTGAAAAGATAGGGGAGACAGACAGGCAGGCAGGTAGGCAGGCAGACAGACAGACAGAGACAGGGATACAGAGAGATAGAGAAATACAGAAATACAGATAGGGACAGAGAAAGACAGGCAGAGAGAGACACAGGGTGGGGGTTGAAGAGAAGTAGGAGAAGGGGAAAGAGAAGTGAGATGAATCCACAAACAAAACACCCTTCAAATCACACACTATTAGTCCACTGCCTCCATAAACCCCCATAAAGCCCCCCTGCAAATTATCAGTTCTTTTGAGATAATACTAACATTTTCCACTCATGAGATTTTGGGAGACATTCTAGAGCTAAGCTGTAATGGGTATGTGGACGTGGTTACAAATGTGTTTTTTTGTTTGTTTGTTTGTTTTTCCAGTTCATGGGGAAAAATTGGTAGAATAAGAACAACTGATGGTATCAGACTTGTGAAATTACTTGAAATATATTTTAGGTTTATATAAATATCAGTAATAATAGTGTAGACACTTGCTAAGTTCTGCATTGAAAATT